>CM035115.1:7766409-8364465 GCA_020205555.1 Panax stipuleanatus
CGAAAGAATATTTAAATTTGAATTGTGAGCTAATGAATACTCGCAATTAAGGTATCAATATATAAAACATATTGTTTATAGTTCGAGATGTGTAGATTAGATCATGAGCGATCTACAAATGTAATAACTGATTGTAAAGGTTACAGATTCTGGAACATGAGGGAATAATGTATTAATTGGTATAAAAGCCAGGTTGTGTTAATTAATTTATGAATAAATATTGTATATACAGGGACGAAAACCAGGATTTGTTTTGAGGGGGGGCGTGAATTTTTTTAACAACATAATATATATTCAGAAAAATGGTACTCGAAAAGAATGCATTGATATGGACCGTAATTGATGTAAGCTCGTCGAACTTCATCACACCACGACATTTTTATATTTCGATACGTTTTTCAGGATCACGTTCCAAATAATTAATATCTCATTCTTTACCTTCAATTCTTGGTGATTTTAGAGAACGTTGTTCTTGTTCAGAGGTAGGCCTATGTTTGAACATTAGGCTCAGGGGTAAGCAGAGATGTGTCAACATGATTTGATTGTTTTCTCTTGAAAAATGAATCAATAGTACGTGATTTTCCCATGATTCTAAAGAAAAAAATAAAAAATTCAATAAAAATAAAAAATTCAATTAACTACACTATAAGAATGAGTTAATCAATATTATTGGACCAATTATTGAACTTTTTAATAATAAAACTTTCATAAATTTGCAATCAAACAAGTAAGGTTTTAGTTGGTTACCGAAAAACAAATTGAATATGCAATTGGAATTAACATACACGTACAATATTATGAACACTCATTAAACTTTTAAAAATTAAAATATCAAGTTTCAAAAAATAAACATAGAGTAAAAAAAATTAAATGAGGGTTTAAGTTGGTTACCTGTATTAGGACTGATCATTCGGTTATAACGAACCGAATAGGCTATTCGGTTATAACGAACTGAATAGGCTATTTGGTTATAACCGAATACCGAAATAATCACAATTTCAATATTCAAAAAACTAACCGAATTTTGGAAATAACAGAATTACCGAATAGTAAATTTGGTAATTCGGTTACTAACCGAACCTATGCTTCCATTGAGAATATATCATCAGATAAGATGAATGACAACCACACATTTTAAAATATAATATATCCAAATGCAACAGGTACTACAAACTACTATCGTTCATGAATATCATCATCAAATAATGGGAATAATACTTCAACTGATCAACTCTTATGGTTTAGCAGCTGTTTATTCTTTTTCAGCGACTCATAAATTCAAGAACAACGTGGCTAGTCTTTCCAATAATACTCATCATAATTCCTCTAAATCTGTTTGCTTCTCTAGAGGGAAAATCAGAGCCGTTGGAACTACTGTACCAGAGAACCACACAGATCAATCTATAGAAGATACCTCTACTTCAGTCAAGTTTGCAGAAGATGTCTTAGGTTAGCAAGGGTTCTAGGTTCTTGCTTTTGGGTTAGGGGCTTAGGTTAGGGCAAAAATAGTGATAAGAAATCGAGATCTGAATATGAGGGATGACCGGGTGAGAATTTGAGATGAGAGATGACCGATGAAGGGCCGACCGACCGAAGGAGATGAGGAGATGAGGTGATAGCCGATGAGTGAAGGCGATGAGGCAATGAGTGCCGAGATCTGGGCTAGTGTGGGCTGAGGCTGACGAGTTACGGCTGAGAAATTTGAGAATTTGAGATCAGATTCAGATAACTAGTAAACTAAAGACTAAAGGAGTTCATATTATTATTTTAAGTAAGCCTTTATTCGGTTATTCGGTTAGAGCGAATAACTCAAAATTGAAACCCGTATTTTCTAACCGTACACCGTAAATAATTTCGGGTATAACTGAATTGTTAAAAATAACCGAATTATCAAAAAAATTTGGTTAAATTATTTTGATTCAATACAGTAATTCGGTTATACCCGCTTTTTGCTCAGTCCTAACCTAGATACAAATGTATCATTCAATTGGAATAACACATATACAATATTATACTTCAATTATACAAACTTAAAATTATAATGAATTTAATAATGATACATTTTCAAACCTTGGGGTGGACCTTATAAATTTTTCAAACCTTGGGGGGGCCTGGCCCCCTCCAGTCCTATGCTAACTTCGTCCCTGTGTATATATATTGAAATAAAGGTAGTACTGTGACGTACCAGGTTCGAGGTTCAAGGGACCCGGATTTGAGGGCGTTACAATAATCTTATAACTTTTTTCTTGTAAAATCATATTATTATTATTACTTTTAATTAATTGAATTGAACCAATCAAAATGTGATTTTATTTATTGCAACAATAGATGTATAGATAGTTACAGATATATGTAAATATATAGACTAAATTTTTTTTCTAGTTTTTGGAAGAAATTTAAAGTTCTTCCTTTTTTAAATTTTTTTTTTGCATATACCTTTTGAATTAAAAACTTACCAAACATGTGTTTAAAACACTTTTCAAATTTTACGTCCTTATTTGAGTAAAATAATAGGGATCTTTGCAAAACGGGGTATTAAAGGAGGAACATCCTCAAACCCTAATTGTAATACAGAGACAATCTAGTAAAGCTGTCGCCGTTATTGCCTCATATCTACATTCTTTTATATATCCCATCAGCGTTGAAGCTTTTAGCTTCATTAATTCCCTGATGTCTTGCCTCCACCCCTTAAACCACCGTTGTTGGCTTGGATGAAAATTCGTGTTCATCACATATTTGCTCAGGTAGTAGCCACACATACACACACAAACATATATTTATATATATATACGAAGCGGATCAAAAGCAAAACTACTTAAATGATATAACTCCTTAAATAGCAGAACTATTTAAAAGGCTTCCATGTTTTTTTATCCTTCTCTCTCCTCACTCCTTCACTCGGCAGACTTCTCCAAATTTGAAGACACGGCAAACTTCTTTCTTCTCCGAATCTTCACAAAACGAAGCCCTAGGATCAGAAAGAAGAATCTCCACTTCCAATCTCCACTTCGAATGAATAATCTCCACTTCGAATCGGTAAGCCCTAGAACCCTGTCTCCACTTCGAATCGGTAAGCCCTAGAACGAAGAACCCACTTCGAATCTCCACTACCAATCTCCAATTCTGTGTGTGTGATTTTGACCCTTTTAATATGAAAATATTTGATGCAAGATCTGTTGACCCTTGATCTGTTTGAATAAAAATATGTGTATCTTCGTTTAACAAAATATTTGCTTACTTGTATTGAATTATGGCCTTTTAATTTTTCGATTATGTCAAAAACAATTTTAATGCTCTTGATAATTATAGTGGTATTCATATGTATCTATATTATTAAGGGAGAGCCCTGCATCCCCATGGGTTGTTCCTAAAATTTGTTGCCTTGGTCTATGTTTTCACTTATGTGCTTGACTTTGGCGTTTCTTGTTGACATAGGATGTTTTTATTCTTTTGTTAAATAACATTTTTGATTTCAGATGTTGCTAAAAGCTAGCCTGATTGTCTTATTTGTTGCATGTTTATTGAGCTCTTTTACTGAATTTAAATATGATCTGATGATGGTTAAATTTCGAGGTTCCCAGTTGGTTTTTACTCCTGAAAGAGTTGTTTCACTTGTTACACTTGTGAAATATGATCTGGTCATCTGTTTTATAAAGAGAGTCTTATTTTGCAAGCCTTAAGAATACATTCTTGAAATTTTGTTAGTCATACTTAAGTAATTTTCTAAAATGAAACTATCATCAATAAAAAGAGATTATTTTGGTCTAGTAACTTGTTGGTGTGAAAATGTCTTATGATGCTATATTGAGTAAATTATCCTAATAATAACAATTTTTATGTTTATCCAGGTGTGAATATAATGGATGATATGTACCATGAAATAGGGAGTTGCGGGGATAATGTAGAAATGGGCTTGGAAATAGAAATGGATGGGGATGATTTGAGTGCAGAGGGGTTAAATGTGAATAATACTAACATTTTTATCTACTGTCCTCAAGTAGCCGAAGAGTTTACGCCCAAGTTAGGTCAAGAATTTCAAACATTAGATGATATTCACACTATTTACAATACATATGCAATGCATGCTGGTTTTAGTGTACGAAAGTTTTATGAGAAAAAAAAGGCGGGAAGCGATGAGATTTGTAGGAAGGAGTATGTGTGTTATAAGCAAGGAAAGGGCAAACTATTAGCCGATGTGGTTGTAAAAAGAAAACGTGGATCGACTAAAGAAGGTTGTAGTGCAAGAATTGTAGTGCTAAAAAGAAATGACGTATACGTAATTACTAAGATTGAGGAGGGCATTGTCAACCCCACATAAGAGGCATCTTTTACGGTCGCATCGTAATGTGTCAACTGCCCAAAAATCTTTGAGTCAACAACTTGGCATTGTGAATATACCACAATGCCAACAATACAATTTTCTTGTAGTTCAGGCGGGAGGGTTTGAAAATATTGGTTGCACGCAACGAGATTTGTATAACTTTGAAAGAGACAAACGCAATGAGTTGAAGGGACATGATGGTGATATGTTGAATGAGTACTTAAAGTTAGAACAACAAAAGAATCCTGCATTCACTTTCACAATTGACACAGACGATGAAAAAAGGATTACTCGTTGTTTCTGGGCCGATGCAAGTTCTAGACGGGCTTATAGTTTTTATGGTGATGTTGTCATTTTTGATACCACATACAATACTAATTGTTACGGAATGATATTCGCACCACTAATGGGGGTTAATAACCATGGTCAAACTACTATATTTGGTTGTGCTTTCTTAAGTGATGAGACCATAGATACTTTTGTTTGGCTTTTCAAGTGTTTTTTAAAAGCAATGCCAGGTGATGCACCTAGGATGATTATCACCGATCAGGATCCGGCTATGACAAATGCCATTTCACAGATCCTTCCTAATACATTCCATAGGTACTGTAGTTGGCACATCTTGACCAAATTTTCAAAGAAGATTGACTAAGTAAAATTCAAAGATTATTATAAAGAGTTTTCAGATTGCATTAGGAATTCGGAGACTGTGAAAAAGTTTGACTCCACTTGGGTGGAGTTGGTGGAGAAAAGTGGGTTGCATGCTAATAAATGGCTACAATCAATGTATGACATCCGTTGTAGATGGGTACCCGCACATGTGAATCATGTTTTCTCAGTCGGCATGTCAAGTAGTCAACGAGTAGAGAGTTCTCATTCATTTTTTAAAAAATTTGTTTCTAAAAGAAATTCTCTAGTGGATTTTATGATTCAATTTGGTCGGGGCCTTCAACATCAACGACATGCAGAGTTGGTTTCGGATAATAAAGATTTGGTTGAGAGGCCGAGAATGAAATATCGTCATGACTTCTTAGTTCAAATGGTTGACATTTATACACACTCTATATATTATAAATTTGAAGAAGAGTTGTGCGAGAGCTTGAATTATAGGTTTGATCTTATGAAGGAGGATGTCAACTACCATGACTATAAGATTTACCGAAGGAATGTCAACAACTGTAAAATAAGAGAAATTCATTATGACAAATCTTTGGATTATGCAACATGCACTTGTAAAAAGTTTGAGAGTTTGGGAATCCTATGTCGACATGTGATAGCTTACTTGCATAAGTATCATGATCTTGGCAAATTGCCTACAAAATACATTTTGAAGAGGTGGACAAAGACAGCAATCAAGTGATGTAATTGATGATAATGGTGTGGCGATAAAAGATGACAAACCATACTTACTCTTGCAGAGTCAATTGATTCAACATTATTTAGATTTGGTTGATAGGGCTCTCACAAATGAAGAAGGCACAAATGTTTTAAAAGAATGTTTAGGTGATATGGATGAAAAGATCAATCAAATTATTGGAAAAAATGGTTCTGAAAGAAACAATGAAATGGAGAGTGGTGGAATGACTGTATCCAAGTCAGTTAACAAGACTTGTACTTATGATCATAGTTACATTGAGCCGAACCAAGTGCGAGCAAAAGGGTGTAGCAAAAGGCTGAAGGGTTGGGAAAAAAAATCCGAAGGGTAGACGTTGTCATGGATGTGACAAAGTTCCCGGTGCATAATAATCGGTAATTGAGTTTACTTATTTTGACCTTTTCTATTTGTTTAAATTTGACTTTGCTATTTGTTTAAATTTGACTTTGACTTTGTTATTTGTTTAAATGTAGAACTGGAACATCAAATGATGATGCTACTCAGGATCCAAGTGTAGATGACGATGATAGTGATTCACCCCCATGATTGCTATAACAACAGAGAATTCTCAGGTTTCTTACAAATAGCTTTTCATTTGTTATGGTGCATTAATGTTTATGTAAAGAATTACTATGTTGTTTCTTCATTACAAGTGCTTGGCATTTTGGTTGTAATTCTTCAAGATTCCTAATACAATAGCTCCCTGGATGTATTTCAGCAGATTCTGAAGAATGAATGACCCAAATCACTTTTCAAGGTTGCAGGAGCAAACATTCTTCGTGCCGTTGCAGGTGCTTGTGTGCTTGCTGGTTATGACAAATTGTAGCTTGTAGTATTGGGCAAGAAATATGGATCTGATGGTGGTGGTTAATATAGTGGTTGTTTCTGTCTTTTTGAATAATATAGTGGTGGTTAATATAGTGGTTGTAGTATTTCTGTCTTTTTGAATATAGATCTGGTGGTGGTGGTTAATCTAGTTGTATGTGTTTTGGTTTTGATGAACATCTGGATGATTGCATAATTAGACCATGTATTACTTAAAAGAATTTTTCTGGTTGTAAATCTAATGTTGCAAGACTTGTTTTTGTAATGCTCTTAAATATTGTTTTGTGGTTTTTGTTGTTTTTCACTAGCAAAGTGGCGGATCTTTGTAAACACTCTTGGCTGTTTGTAATTGCATACGTTGGTGCTCATTATTTGTTTATTTATACATTTCAATATTGTTTTTAGATCATCAGTTTATTCTTGTGAACAGAAGTGGTCTCTTGTGAAATACCAGTTGTACATAAGATTATTTTCATATTTATTTGAGGTTGGATAGATAAAATTTCAAAATATGAACAATTATGACTCTGCTTGTTAATTTGTCAGATTGTTCAATCATTAATAACGAGGGTGAAATTAATTTATAGGTCATCGCACCATCTTATTTCCATACCCATGTAGTAGGTTCAGGGTGTTTTCGGATACACCACTCAACACAGTTCAATCCTTGTCTGCATAAACAACATGATTATGCCCAAGACAAAAAATATGCCATGAAAATGAAACATCTCCTTACAAAAACAAATAAGCTACAACTTCATTACATTACAAAAACAACTAGTAGTCAAGACAACTACAACTTCATTACATTAAAGAATTTCATTACAAAGAGACTACAAATTCATTACATTAACAATTTCATTACAAAGCAACTACAACTTTATTACAAACAACAAATATCACAACATGAAAGGAAAAAGAAATACCGAGTACACCACTTTTTTCTTCAGTCTTTCATTGTTCAATTTCATCTCCTCAATGTAGTCTTTCACTTTTTGTACTTGGGTCTCATCTGGTGGCTTGTGACTTGCATGTGGGGAAGTTTTCCTTTTCATTTGTTATGGCATCAAAAGTAGGCTGGCATCACAAAGCAGAAAACCCAGCTCAGAAAGTTTAAATGGGAAATGCATACATAGTCAGCCAGCCTAATAGAAAGAAGGCAACATGTTATATGTTCATTGCATTTCAAGATATCTTTATTCTCTACAAGGTGAGAATTCAAGTCATCTTAATTTGAAGAATAGTTGGTACATAGTCTCTGTACATCAGTGACATATATATTTATATATATATATATGAGTGGTTCTTTTCCCTTTTTGAAACTTAAAGTACTAGAATTAGATTACTCAATTTTTGCTGTTTGTTCCGTTAAATGTAGTATTTATATTCTTATAGATATCGTTGTTGATCTCAGTAGTTAATACATGCATTTCTCTATTGTTTTGGCAAACTATGCACTTTGACCCTTGGTTTTCTCACTAATAGGAAATTTTGCTTTTTGTAGTTGGTATATAGCTCTAGTAGTTTTAACATCATATCTTAGTATTCTTCGTTTTCCTGCATTAGTTCTTGGTTAGATAAAGCCTTTTTCGTACGAGCCATGTGGTTATAACTTGTAAAATTAGACATGGCAAACGGGCGGGGCGGGGCGGGGCGGGGCAAAAACAGGCTGGGCCAAAACGGCCTGCATTTTCCTGGACTGAAATATTGCGGCCCGTGACCCGGGTTGGACTGGACCGGTCCGTGGACTTTTTCTTTAATTTTTTTTTTTTGCAATCATCGTCAATTACTCAATTCATAATGGTTCTATTAATTTCGTGTTCTTTTTCTTTTGCAAATTATGAATCATCGTCAAGTTATATATATGAATGCTAATTAAGTCATCATCCACTGCCACTGGATAGCTAGCCTTTCTATAATATGAGATGACTTATTGATATTAATTAATATTATTTTAATTAGAATTATATTATTATCATGTAAATTGATAAAGAAAAGTTTAATTATCTTATTATGTGTTAAAAAAAAGAAGAAGAAACTTAACAACACGACCTTTAATTATATATAATAATATAATCTACTCAATTAAAACTATATAGATAAAGTGATCATATATATAAACTTTGACCGATGAAGTAAATTACAAATATTACATCAATTACACATTATTTGTAACTCTTATATTTAGATAATGTTTTATATATTTTTAAACTACAATAGTAAATATTCTTTTACCACTTTTTAAAATATGTGTTGCACACGTTAATAAAATTGTAAATAATATCATGAGATAAAAGGAGTAACTTTAAGACTATTTAAAATATAAGATCAAAATAACTTTTGAAAATATAGCTAGAAACAATATATTGAAGATTGCATTAAATACAAACAATTGTTGTAGCTTAGTTGGTTTGAATTCTTATTTATTTACTTACAAGTCTTGTGTTCAAGCCTCATAACCCACAAGTAGCAACATTTAAAAAAAAAAAAAATAAGCCACGGGCCAGGCCGGGCCTTCACGGGCCAAGCCAAAATAGCACAACTTTTCGTGAACTGCATTAATAAAGCCCGTAACCCATGTTTTTACGGCCGGGCCAGCCCGCAGGCCCGGGCCTAAATTGCCAACTCTATGTAAAATACAAGTGGAATGTAGCTAATCTCAAAGTAATGTACCCATGGTGTTATTAGCTGGCATTATTTTGGGTTAATATTTTTAGGATAAAGTACAACTCTGATGGTTACTTGTTATTGAGTTTTTATTTCCTAATTCAATAATTATTTCAGGCTTTTCATTTCTTCAGCCATTTAAATTACACAAAGATGTTAAAAGAAAAGGCTAGAAGCTTATAAACTCAAAATTAAGTTGAGATTTACGGAAAATTAGTGTTTGATGATAGTCATGGAGGATTTTAAGGCATTGGTGGTGGTGCACTATGTACCGTATCGGGAGGTGGTGATGTCGGGGGTGGGAAGGGGAAGAGGGACGGCCGACTAGGATGGGGATAAGAAGGGGCGGGGGCCAGGGGCTGGTGAAAGAGTGATTGGGTCTTATTTTCCTTTCCTTTTTTTTTTTTTCTTGTACAATTTAATCTTTATTAAAATAATTTGAAAATTTTTAAATTATGATTAGTTTATAATATTAATTGACTTTTTATGTTTTTCTAATTTTTTTTGGAGTTTATATTATTTATTTTTTTGGACTTTAAATATACTTATTTTCTTTTAAAAAATTAGAATTAAATGCCATATCAAAAGCCCCGTCATCACTAGCTTACACATGAAAAAATAATGCTATTATCACATAAAAAATTACACATAATGTTCACATACACACACAAACATACTGCGGGCCCCGCATGTCAAGCGGGGCCCCACAGTATGCATGTGTGTGTATGTGAGCATTATGTGTAATTTTTTATGTGATAGTAGCATTGTTCTTTTGCCAATTGTTTGAAAGTTCAATGTTATTGTTATTAAAAAAAATTATTTATTTTTTTGATATCATGACAAAAGTTTATTGGTTTGTTTTTGGTATATAATTAAGTCTAATAAATTATAATAATCAATGTCCATTTTTTTCCTTAATTTCCAGTTGTATCCATGTTGGACCACTTGTATTTTACCTTGTAGTGTTCCCTTGACGAAGATGTCTTCAAAAGATGGAGGGAAATGGAATGATAAAAATGGGGATGGCAATGTAGTGAAAAATGCAAACCAGCGAGAAGGCAAGGAAAAGAAGTCGAGCTGAAAGATCAGCTAAATCTGAAGGCGTAGAACTTCTTGAGCCTCCATCTGCAGCAAATGTAATCTTTTTTATCCTGTTCATCCATGATGGGTAAAAGTAATTAACTCATACTGAGAATGAGAATATAATGGGTAAAAGTATTAAACTATGTTGGTTAAGATAATCTATTTTTCCATTCTGACTATATGTAAAAATAAACGTGGAAAGGGGACTAATACTATGTCACTGAAGTCCCTTATGTGAAGGATGTTAGTCAAATATTTTGGTTCTCTATGTATTAAACTATGTAGGTTAAGATAATCTATTTTTCTATTTTGACTATATTGTTGCAGATGAGCTCACTGCATCTCTTGTAACGTGAGATTGTTAGATGTTTCAATTGTTATTCGGACGGGTAGTCATGTAATTCAATTTTCAAGAAGGTTCAAAAATGAGGTATACTAGAATGTCCAAAAACCAATATGGTGATTAATTAGCCTCTCTATTTCATTTTTCTCAAAAAATTATTCTCTGAAACTACACAAGCCATGAGAAGATCAATAACGGCTCCTTTAGATGCTTAGATACTGTGACTTTGTTGGATAATGCCAATGATATATTAATGTCGAAATTTGGTTCTGAAGATTTCTTTAATGCTAGAGAATGCACTGGAATTATGGAAGCTTAGAAGAATTTGCAGTATTGTTCATGGCACAGTATAATATGGAAGAAAGAGCTCCCAACAAAAATGCAGGTCTTCCTCTAGTTAGCAATTCAAGAAGTCATAATTGATAGATAGCAAAGAGCTTTTATATAAGAGACATTATTTGCGGAAAGAACCAAGTTTAAAGTATACAGGTGGTGTTCTGTTCACATCAAAGGTATTCAGATCAATGGCGACAAATGGAATTAATAACCACGGTTGTGCTCACAATAATTAATAACCAAGTTTAAATGCATCATGCTCGCATATATGAGTAACGAGCTTTAGCGTCAGCATGAAACCATTGATACTCCTGTTATATTGCTGCATCTCCAAGAGTTGTATGGTGAACAAAGTAGGATTGCTAAATATAAGATATCTAAGGAGCTATTCCGATCTCGGATAACCGAGAGAACTACTGTTGAGACTCATGTCCTAAAGATAATTAATTTGATTGAACGTCTTGGACAACTTGGGTTCTTCATGGATGGAGAGTTAAGTCAAGATTTGATCTTGTAGTTATTCCCAGACACCTTCTCACAATTTGTTATGAATTTTCACATGAATAAGTTGAATGTCAGCTTGCCTGAATTACTTAACATGTTGAAAACTGCTGAAAGACACTTCCTATCCAAAAAGAACCAAGTCTTTCTAGTGGATAATTCTTCCAAGAAAAGGAAGAGGCCCAAGGTGTCTTCTGAAAAGAGAAAACCAAGAAGGCTAAGGGTAAGGAGAAAGTAAAGGATCAAAAGAAATCTGATCCAGCTAGCAAATGAATGTGCTTCCATTGCAACAAGTCGGGTCACTGGAAGAGGAACTTCGAGAAGTTTCTGGCAGAGAAAAAGTTTGGAGAAGTTTCGACTTCCAATCAAGATTTGTTTATAATTGAAATTGATTTTTCTGAAAGTCAAACTTGTACTTGGGTATTGGATACCGGCTTTGGTTCTCATATATGCAATACTATGCAGGGACTGATCAGAAGTAGAAAGCTGAATAAGGATGAGGTCGTCCTACGAATAGAAAATGGAGCAAATGTTGTTGCATTATCTGTAGGGACTTATTGTTTAGCACTGTCTACAGGCAAGTCCATTAGTTTAAATAATTGTTATTTTGTTTCGTCACTTATTAAAAATATTATTTCAATTTCCGTATTGGATATGGACGACTTTGATATTATAATAAAGAACAATAGTTGTTCTATTTATAATAAGAATGTTTTATATGGTGTTGGAAAGTTGTTGAATGGACTTTACATACTTGACTTGCATGAAAATATACTTCAAATTGAACAAACTAAGAAAAGAAAAAGAGATAATATTAATTATACTTTTGTGTGGCACTGTAAACTTGGTTATATTAATGAAATAAGATTATCCAAGTTGCATAAAGATGGGCTATTAGAGTTATCTTATTATGAATCATATCCAACTTGTGAATCTTATCTCATGGGTAAGATGACTAAATCTCCTTTTAGTGGTAAATGAGAAAAAGTTATAGAGTTGTTAGCGTTGGTACACACAGACGTTTGTGGACCTATGATAACGACTACACGAGGAGGGTATTCTTATTTATTACATTCACTGATGATCATTCAAGATTTGGATATGTGTATCTAATGAAATACAAATTTGAATCGTTTGAAAAGTTCAAAGAATTCAGAAGTGAAATAGAGAAACAAACTGGCAAGACTATTAAGATTTTTCGATCGGATCGAGTTGGTGAATACTTAAGCGGTGAGTTTCTCAATTGTCTCAAAAAAATGGTATAATCTCACAATGGACTCCACTAGTAACACCACAGTTGAATAGTGTATCTGAAAGGAGAAATCAAACATTGTTTGACATAGTTCGTTCCATGATGAGTTTTACCGATCTTCCAGTTTCCTTCTGGGGTTATGCTCTAGAATCGGCTACATACCTACTTAACAAGGTACCTACCAAATCCGTCCAAAAGACTCCATATGAGATATGGACAAGGAGAAAACCAAATCTTAAGCATTTTAAGACTTGGGGTTTTCCAGCTTATATCAAAAAGTTTGAGAATGATAAGCTGCAGACTAGATCCGACAAATATAGATTTGTGGGATACCCTAAAGAAATATCAGGGTATTATTTCTATTGTCCAACTTATCAAAAAGTGTTTGTTGGGAAACATGTTGCCTTCTTGGAAAAAGAGTTTATCCTTGAAAGGGTCAGTGGGAGTAAGATATATTTTGAAAAAAATTCAAGAACCACAAATTACTACGGATCAAAGTCAGATATCTGACCAAGTGGAAGAACCTACTTTAACACACCTTATTCGTAAATCTGGGAGAGTACCGAAGATACCTGACAGATATGGATTCGTCGTAGAGGATGACGATGAGGTACACATCATAGATGATGATGATCTTTTGAATTACGAACAAGCTATGAGTAGTAAAGACTCAGAGAAATGGCTAGAAGCCATGAAATCCGAGATGGAATCCATGTATGAGAACACATTATGGACTTTGATTTCATCACCTGAGGGCATTAAGCCAATTGGGTGCAAATGGGTCTTTGAAAGAAAGATTGGAGCGGACGGCAAGGTAGAGAACTATAAGTCCCGACTGGTTCAAAAGGTTTCAAACATAGACAAGGTTTTGACTATGATGAAACCTTTTCGCCAGTAGCTATGCCTAAGTCCATTCGAATTTTTCTTGCGATTACAGTCTATTACGACTACGAAATTTGGCAGATGGACTTGAAAACGACCTTCCTCAATGGAAAACTTGAGGAGGATGTGTATATGACACAACCAGAGGGTTTTGTTTGAACGGTTGGAACAAATCAAGTTTGTAAGCTGCAACGATCCATTTCTGAATTGAAGCAAGTTTCTCGTAGGTGGTACATCCATTTTGATGAGACAATCAAAGAGTTTGATTTTATCAAAAACGAGGATGAACCATGTGTGTACAAGAAGGTTAATGGAAGCGCTATTTCATTCCTAATATTATATGTTGATGATATATTACTGATAGGGAATGATATTCATATGCTACAGTCACTCAAAATTTAGTTATCTAAACACTTCTCCATGAAGGACTTGGGAGAAGCATCCTATATTTTGGGGATAAAGATCTATAGAGATAGATCTAAAAGGATGCTGAGCTTGTCCCAAGGAATGTACATTGATTCGATGCTAAAGAAGTTTAGCATGGAAGATTCTAAGAGAGGTCTCATGCCGATGAGCCATGGAATACATCTCTCCACAAAATAGGCCCCAAAGACATCTGAGGAGAGAGACCGTATAAGTAAGATTCCTTATGCAACAACAATATGATCTATCATGTACGATATGATATGTACTAAACTGGATGCCGCTTATGCACTTAGTGTAACAAGAAGATATCAATCGAATCCAGGAGAAGAGCATTGGAAGGCAGTGAAAAATACCCTAAAGTACTTAAGAAGAATTAAGGATGTATTTATTATTGTCTACGGTCGATCTGAATTGAAACTAGAGGGCTACATAGACTCAAGTTTTTAAATGGACCAAGATGAGAGCAAATTCGTTTCGGGGTATGTATTTACCTTAAACGGTGGCGCAGTGAGTTGAAAGAGTTCCAAGCAGCAAACAGTTGCTGATTCAGTGACATAGGCAGATTACATAGCTGCAAGTGAATCTGCAAAGGAAGCTGTTGGATGAAGAAGTTCGTGCTAGAGTTTATGCCCTATAGGCTAATTCTTTGATGTAATTGCTTAACATTTTTGATATTATATTTGATTGAATAAATGAATTATTTTATTATGGTTTTATTTACTGCGTTATATAAATGTTAGCATAATAAAAGTCCTTAGAATAGTGATACAAATTATATGGCTTCCAGTATGTGACTTGAACATGAGATCATATAATTACAATTAGTATCATTATTCTTAAATGTCCCTAGTCGAGTGTCATTGTTAATGGGACAACAATGATACATTAAAACTAGTATGTGGATTGACAGATGGCCAAATCTCATTGGTCATAAATATATGAGATATTGAGTCAATGCATAGGTACATGTTAGAGCACAATGTACTGGACAGACCCACCATGAGAATTCTACGTGGAGCATTATGCAAAGTGTCATAAGTAATTCTCATAGTGACAATGATGTAATGATCCTCCGACCTGAAATCACTATATTACTACACGGGAATTTATGTATTTTAATATCATCAAAGGTCACCTTTAATAGGGTGGACAATAAAGGTGATTATTGGGTACATCATGAATCGTGTGAGGAATATGAGTGATCTAGATGGAATTTAACCCTCCTATATATTAGGGGTGATATCCATAGGCCTCTTGATTGAGTATGACTATGAAATGCATGGCCATGCTCAAATAGTGAGTTATTTCATATAGTCTACTCATTGATCAAGAAAACTCAGATTAAATTATGAAGAGTATGACACATTCTATACCTCGAGTTTAATATAGGATGTCAAGGTTAAAAGGAATAAATTACATTCAAACATTGGTCACGAAAAGGTTGTATCGAATCACTGATCTTATTATTATTTGGGTAGCAGTGATGTATTACTAGATGCCGCTCACTGTTTATAATTTTATAATATGATTTTAAAATTATTGCCAACATAATAATAACCTATAGGGTCACACACTAAGAACGTAATTAAAACGAAAATTAATTTAAATTCTAAGGATTTAAATATGTCAATATGATTGATAGTATTTAAAATTATAAATTTAAATTAATAGGATAATTTGTATATATATGTATATTAATTAAGTAAGACTTAATTAAGATATAATATATATATATATAAATTCGGATTTTACTTTTCTAAAGGGATTAGGTTTTTGATTAATTCCTTTTAAACTGCTATATATATGATATCAGCCGTTTTAGGGTGATGATTATCAAAAATCCTAGCCGCTCTTAGAGAGAGACTTGAGAGAAAAGCTCCAAAATCCTGATCTTGGCGGCTAGTACCGCAGTTCTCTTTGCTGTAAATCGTGTGATGATTCGTGGGGCGTTCGTGTGAATACCGTACAGACGCAGTTTCTTTGGATTGCTTTGAAGATTCGAAGCTGTTCCAGAATTTCCATCGTCTCCATTCAAGCTTGGATAATCGGTAAAATAAATCTAAACCTCTGAATTAATATGTTTTCGCATGGATCTTATTTTAAGGTTTCGGAAAATTTTAATTTCCGCTGCGTTTATGTGCTGAAATCCCTACAGTTCGTAACTGAACTTGGTGTGATTCCTAGCATTAGAGGAGTACTGCCTTTATTCTGTGACAACACCAAAGCTTTTGCGCAGGCTAAGGAACCCCAGTATCATCAGAAATTCAAACACATGTTGCGGCGGTTTCATTTGATTAGAGAGATCATATCATTGACAGAGGAGATGTCACTCTGGAGCGTGTGGACTCTCAAGATAACATTGTAGAACCATTTACTAAAGCTTTAACACAACAACAGTTTGATCATCACTTAGAGAAGATGGGTATGAGATACCATGGCAATTGCCTTTAGTGCAAGTGGGAGATTGAAAGTAGTATGCACACAAGCCAATCATGTTTGATGATAAAGCATATACTTTGTAACAATCTTATTCATTTATTAATAAAAGTGTTATTTAATCAAAGGCATTTATTTATCTACATGATGCTATTTTTATAATATGTGATAAACCCATAATTTTAAGCACTGTTTTTAGAATCATGGTGATGATCATGCTAATGAGATCTAAATTCTAAGATAGCTTAAAAATAAAATAGTTCTCAATCTATGGATTACTAAAAAAGAGATTAGTGAATTCAGATAGATTGTTACATACGTTGCTTGCTCATTGGATGAGGATAATCGATCTCATAATTATTTGTGTGGAGACACTAAAGCAAGTATATAGGTGCTTATTGGAGAATAAGTACACTAAACGTAGCTCGCTAAGAAATACCTAATGGAGTTTTACTTGACTATCAATAAGAATTCTTTTAGTGATAGTAGTACAAATAATCCTTAGACTTAAGATCATCATGGTATCTTGTGTATGATGAGTTATACTTTGACATGTCTCTTAAGACCTTAAGAGTATATCAAAAGGTATGCATGGGTATAATAATTTATACATGGAGATAATGAATTATCAATAAAGAATCTACTACTTCTAGTAAAAGAAGAGAATGTCTTATGTGATTCGATAAATGGCAACCCAGTAGTCTTTGGCCAAAGCAAAATGAAATTAAAAAAGAGTTTCTAATTTACATTATTTGGAGTTGTGCATTTTAGGATCGAAATACATATAATTAAATAAAATAAGACTTGATAGTAATTTCATGTCTTATATTTAATTGGGGCATTTTATGGTGGAAGGAATGAATTGTACAGTAACTATTTACTCAAAGTTATCTAGAAAGTCGTTGAAAGCTAAGGGGGCTTACCCTTATTATAGAATAAATGTTATTTATTTAAATGAATTATTATTTTAATTTATTTATTTAAATAAGATTAGAATTGTTTTAATTGATTTATTCACAACCGGTTTAATATGGAGAACCTAAAGGGTCACACCATAAAAGGAAGAATATTTATTACAAAAGCAAATGACATAATCGTAATAATAAGTTAAGTATATTTAATTTAATCTATGGTGATAGAATAAATTAAATAGCTTAATATTTATTATTTAATATTTTGAAAATATTAAATATAAATTAATAAGAGGAGCCTTATTATTATTATTATTATTATTATTATTATTATTATTATTATTTAATTCCTAAAGGAGTTTAAGAAATTATTAATAAGATAATCTCTCATATATATTCCTAATAAGATTATGAGGCTAATTAATTAAAAGAGCTTAATTATTCATAATAGAATTGGGAAGCCTAATTAATTAAAAGGGTTTAATTAATTAATATGAAACTCTAATCCTAAATGGTTTAAGAGGGTTGCCTATATCTATAAATAAGAAAGTCTTATTATGGAACAAGGAGACACACTACATTCTAAGAGTTGGGAGAGTATACAATTTCTATAGAGATAGAAATTAAGGTTTAGCCAAACACCCACCTTCTTGAATAACTCTTCTTCCTTGGTGGATCACCTCTAGAGACCAAACACTTGGGTGGCTAACGTTGATCAAAAGAATGAATCAAACCCGATGAAATCAAGGAGAGTGCGAAGGATTTAGAGTTAAACTCGTACCTGTGAAAGCTTAGTTATACAAGGGTATGAATCTAATCTCTATCTATTTCGTTTAATTAATAACTGTGCATAAAGGATGATCCGGGTATATGATTTGTAAAATTTTAAAACTCTGATTTACCATGTTTTCGCTTATTGTTCGCAATTTGATTGCGTTCATGAATCTTACAAACCTAACATGATGATGATATCAGAGAATTCTTATAGCACCTTCGAGCAATGTCCAAGTCTCCCTTGACTTCGCAAACCCTGTATAGTGTAGGAAACTTTAGTTTGAAGTGGGGGATAGAAGTCATTGTCTGCAAAGTTATCAATGTCGACCGTCCCAAAATGACGTTGTACGCCGAGTCTACGTGCACTACAAAGAATCTGACATTTACTTCAAACTGCTGGGGAGTTGTCCCGAAGATAACCAGCAACTCGATAGTTTCTGCCACCCGAAATGGATCATTTTTTAATCTGTACAAAGGGGGCTCCTACCCTACCTCCATTTTTCTCCCCTTCAAATCTAGTCTCTGGTATGCACAGGCATATAATATGTCAACGGAAGAGCCATTATCAATCATAATCCGCTTCATATCAACCACTCGACCTGTGTTTTGATAGACAAATCTCCTTCACGCGACTCAATAGGTTCCAATGGGTAATCCTTATCGGTGAAAGAAATAATTGTGTCAGGGTAATACCGATCCCTCTTGGCAGGCCGTTCGTACACAGTTAGTATGGAGTCCAAGATCTCTTGCCTCTTCTTCCCAGTCACTTTTCCAATTGAGCCACCTGTTATCACATCTACCACTCGCAGAGTCACCTGACCTTATTCGGGTTGTGGTTGCGGCTAGTGGTTCGGGTTTTGTTCTTGATTTATGTTGGTTGGTATCCTTCTCGATACCTCTCGCCCAGAAATATATTGGACTAACTCTCCACTCTAAACACTTTTCTCAGTCAAATTCTTTAAATTTCAGCAATCTTCAGTGGAGTGCCCAAAGGTCTGATGATAGTCATAGTATCTGTTTTGGTTTCCTCATATTCAGATCGGGGGAGTTGAATTTAAATACCTCACTAATGCTAATTTCTCGACAATCAATAGTCTTATCAGCATCTTCTTTTATGGCCATTAGACAGAGATTGACCATTTGGGGTCTTTCATCATCACTGTAATTTGAGTTGGAGTCGTTCTCTGAATCACTCCTTGACCCCTCAGTTACAAAGTCTTTTTCCTTCTTATATTGCTTCATGTAGCCTTTGAACTCCTTCTTTGGGTAGGATTTCTTCTTATCTTTCTTGAGCTCTTCTCACAGAGGTTTAGTGCACTTTGTGATATAATGGACATGCTTCTTGCAGTTGTAGCATAAATCTTTATCTTGATCTCTGCTACTGCTGCCTTTGTTGTTGTTGAAGTTTTTTCTTGGTCTCCAACTACTGCTCTTCCTTATGAACTTCTTCAGCCTTCTAGAGAGCATGACTTTATCTTCATCGTCTTCTTTTTCATCATCATAATCTAAAGCAGCTTCTATTAGAGCTTTGGAAGCAACTTTAGACGCCTTTAGAGTAACATATTTATCTTTATGTTTGCTCTCTGAGATGGCCTCTGCCCTTTGGTTAATCTCAAGTTGATCATAAGTAAGAAGATTACCATAGAGCTTTTGTACAGTCATCTCATGCAAGTTCTTCGACTTGCGAACGGCAGTGGTCTTAGCATCCCACTAACTTGGTAGCGCTCTCATGAATTTTATATTAAAATCTTTATTGGGATAGATCTTTCCATATGATCTCAGAGAGTTGAGGAGCATATTGAACCGTTCATATGTTGTTGTGATGTTCTCTTCAGGCACATAAGAGTACATCTCATACTGTTGCGTCATGAGAGACTATTTGTTCTCCCTAACTTCTTCAGTACCCTCATGCATCACCAAAAAGGATTATCGGACTTCTTGAGTAGTTGTATAATTCACTACATTCTCAAAGGGCTCATCTTCTAAAGCCATGAATAGGATGTTCTTGGCCATCTTATCCAGCTGCACCAACTTCTTCTCATTGTCTGTCTATTCACTCTTAGCTTGACAGCCATCTTGTTTGGATCTTCATTGGTTGGTGCCAACTTTGTTGGGACGTATGGACTATTGATAACAACATCAAATAGACCATTATCTATTGTGTCCATATATGCATGCATATGAACCTTCTAATAATTAAATTTTTCTCTATTTAAAAGGGGTGGTTTATTTCCACCACCAAGCTCAAAACTAGTTTTATTGTGTGTTATATGATCAACTCAAAGTGTAAGCTTTATTTTCGTGAGAACCTGCTCTGATACCATTTGTTGTTTCCTAAAGACACAAAAGAGATCTAAAAGGAGGGTTGAACAGATCCTTTAAAACTTTTTGACTTATTAAATAATGTATTGCCAAATAATTAATTAATCAAAGTTAATTAAGCACATCGAAAAAATTAGTTTGAAATCCCCTTAAAGATATTATAAAATCACAGTTATAAATTGAGTTCTTATAGATTTCAACCACAAAAGATATAGCAGATTGAGTATAGAAAGTAAATGACAAAAAGTAAATGACACAAGAAGATTTTAAGTGGTTCGGATGTGACAACCCGAGAATTTATAAAATCTTAAATGATTAAAATAAAGGTTACAGAATAAAACCTAGATGAGAATTTTAGGAATAAATCCTAGATGAGAATTTTAGAATTTATTAAAAAAAATTTAAGTAAAACCTATAGGGTTTGCTATTTGAATGGGAATAACGAAAATATGGGTTACAAAATTTTAAAACCCTAGAAAGGGTGTGAAAGAATGTTAAGAATAAGGTATTACGATACTTATAAAAATTATTGTGAACTAAATGGTGTAAGAAATGTTATAATGATACATGTGAAAATTTTATTAACAAAATAAAATTTAACATGAAGAAAAGCTATGAGGTTAAACGAAGATGAGTATATATATATATACTTAGTAAGGTGCTATATATTTTAGCAAGAGGAATGATGAATTACGTTAGGGATATGAAAATCAAGATAAAACTATGTTAGTAATTAGCATAGCTAGAATGTTGGCCTTGATTGGCAAATAAGAAGAGGAATAAGTATAAAGCTAATAGATAATATGATTTGCAATAAAAATAGAGTACGTTAAAACTCAAAATTCGAGTTAGAGATAAAATTTTGAAGCACGGACTGCTCGGTTGCGTCCAGAACGTCAAGTTTAGTCAGAAAAGACAATAAACACAAAATGTGTAAAGGTTGACTTTTTGGTCAAAGTCAACAGTGGACTTTTATGGAGAAAAGTCAAAATTGGAATTAAAAGTGGTATATGTGATGACTTATGTGAATAATGAAATAGATTGAATAAATATACATTATATAATGTGTATAAATTTGTTTTTTGTATACAAAAGAGAATTAAGAATAAAAATTATGTAACCTAATATATATATTAGGAATGATAATTAAATAATCTAAGGAAAACAAGTCTAATTGGGTTAAGTAATTAAATGTACATGAGTAAGAATTTGATGTACAAATTGAGTGAATAGAAATCCTAATTAAATAATTAGGTTAGGATATAATTAAAATAAGTGGACTATGTTAATTTACATAGACCATTTATTTTATTATCAAGCCTAAAAGAATTATTAGGTAGCCCAATGAGGATTTATTTAGTAACCCAAAATAATGGGATATGTGCTAGCAGAATAACTATGGTTAGGAACTAACCATACTTGAGTTAAATGTAGAAAAATATTAGTATATAAGGTGGACCCCACTAGTAATGATGGGTGATGATTGTTAAGAAATTTCCTAGGAAATTTCCTTGAAGTGGCAAAAGACTATTTTGCCCTAACAGAAAATTATTAATGACTTTTGTGTCCTAAGAAGGAAATTGCTAGGAAGTTTCCTAATAATAGGGAAATGACAAGTTTGCCCTAAGAGAAATTTGTTAATGACCATGGAATCCTTAGAGGAAATTTCTAAGAAATTTCCTAATTATAGTAAAATGACAATTTTGTCCTTAAAGAAAATTGATTATGACCAATATGTCTTATGAGAAAATTTTTAGGAAATTTCCTTAAGATTACTTAAGGACCATTTTACCCTTTTCTAGTGATGGCATAATGACAATTTTGCCCTTGATGGTAGCTAACTAATTGGCCAAATTAGTGTAGGAACTTTAATGTCATTTGATTAAGGCAAATTTAGCAATTAAAAATAAAACAAATGTTGGACAAAAATAGCCTTATATTGCCGGCCATATGGATAAAAAAGAGAGCAAGGATAAGTTTTAATGTGTTGTCAAAGATCATTAAGTGCTCCACATGTGTCCATCTATAATTGGTCCAACACATTTAGTATAGCTTGCAAGCAAACATAGTGATAATGATGAGTGAGAAAGATAAGATAAGTATTGGGTGATTAACCTTAGATAAACAATTTGTATGTATAATTTTTTTACCAATACATTTTTAATTACCTACTTCATTTCTCTCTCCTCAAATATACATTTCTAGTAACTAAGAGAGAGAGAGAGAGAGAAAGGCTCACGACATAGGGGAAGAAGAAAGAGGGCAGCCATGAATGAAGGAAGAAGAAGGAAAAAGAAAGAAAAAGGAAGAAAATAAAGACAAGGTAAAATCTATACTTGATTTCTAAAACTTTAACGTGTATGCTATTTGTATTTTTATGATGGATCTTTGGAGTTTAAGTTTTATGTGGCTAGATCCATGTATAAATGTTAGATCTAGAATTTTATTGGTTTGAGTTATGGATTTACATGAGTTTATATGGAAAGATTTGGATAAGGCGAGGCTAGTGAGATTTCCGGAATTTTTTAGATAAAGTGAGATCTATGTGTTTTATTTTAAAGATCTATGTTTGGTATTTGTGATTTGTTATGGGGGCATGCTAGCTCTATGAGATATGTAAATAATCCCTTTTCAATGGCACAAAAATGTTAAGGAATGAATAAGTTATGGAATTTTTAGTAAAACACTTTCTAGTTGGAAAAACAAGAAAAAAATGGTTCTGACCAGCCACTTTGGGGCTGTTTTTCGGAAGCTAGATAGATCCAAATTGAGTGTTTGATAAATGGAAACTGTAGCTTGAGAAGTAACGAATCCAACGCCTCCAACAGAACTTTCCGAGTTGTACATTTCGTTTTACAAGCGTTTCCGTAAAGGACGCCAAATCTGAAAAATTGTGGGCGAGAATGGCATAATCGTAAATAAATGGAAGTGATTAATTATTAAAAATAATTATTTAAAGCCATTAAATGGTTAGCAAATTAATTACATACAAAATTAAATATAATTAACTATTTAATTATTATTTAAGTGATATTAAGTGATAATTAAGTAGAGTTAGTGTTAATAAACTAACTATTTATTATTTAATTAAGATTAAATAATAAATAGAGTTAAATAATTGATTAATATTTAATTAATAAGAAAGAATAATTAAAGAATTATGAAGTGAATTGATTATCTATTATTCAAGAATAAGTAATTAATTAATTATTATTTAATTAATATTAAATAATAATTAATGGCACATAGTAAGTAATTAATTAATTATTATTTAATTAATATTTAATAATAATTAAAGACAAACAATAATTTGATTATTCATTATCTAGTTACCATTAAATAATGAATAAATTTAATTGGCTATTATTTATTAGTTAAATAATAACTAAAGGTAATTAATTAAT
The DNA here is from genome assembly GCA_020205555.1 of Panax stipuleanatus. NCBI lineage: Eukaryota > Viridiplantae > Streptophyta > Magnoliopsida > Apiales > Araliaceae > Panax > Panax stipuleanatus. Next base: position 7,790,268 of record CM035115.1, read on the forward strand.
TACTATTTAATTAATATTAAATGGTAGTCAAATGAAGGTATAGATTAATATTATGATAATAAATTTAATAATTATATTAAATAAATTATGTAAAAATAGTTTTAATATTTTAAAAATCATTTAAAAATAATTTAAGGTTATAAAAAATGTTTTAAGTTATAAAACATAACTTTTAATATTTTGTCATGAAATACATTAATATTTTAATATTAATGGCAGTTATTTAATAATAATTTTAAATGTTTTAAAATCATTTAAAAGTGATATTAAGGTATTAAAAATACTTTGAGATATTATAAATAACTTATAATATTATGACATGTATTTCATTAATATTTGAAATTAAATAAATATTAATGATAATGGAATATTGTGGTATTTAAATCAGTTAAATATGATATTTTTGATTGAAAAATCATTATAAATGATAATAATTATTTAAAAATTATTACGAGCTTGTGAAAAATATTTTAACTGATTAATAAATTATCTAAGTTAATATTATAGTGTTTAAGTAGAGTCTTATTAATATTAGGCTCGATAATTATCCGATTAGGGAATCAGGAGGTCGAAATAGTACCGAACTTAACTCAGACTGAAATAGTTTGACTTGATACTAGGTCTTATGTGTTCTGTTGACCGATAGGATTATGTGATAATGTGTTTAGGTTATTTTATAACTGTAATTAGCAATAGTTATTGCGATGATATTATTCTAATGTGGAGATCGGTATTATTAATATTAGGTCTTCAGATGAAGCTAAATAGACTGCGTAGCAGTAGTCGGCGATAAAGGCAAGTTTTCTTGAACTATTCTTTCATATAGTGGTTAATCATTATTGATTATATCACGTCTATGATTTATTGATTCGCACGTTGTGCATGTTGCATATGTTCATCAGGTATGAAAAGCTGATCACCTTCATTACAATATTGTTAAGTTGAATTTATTCATGTTCATTATTGACCATTCATTTTTATTATCTCGGTCGTTCAGTTATGTAAATTTATTCATTTTATTTCACAATGGTTATATTGTTGAAAGTCAGCCAGCTTATTGTTCATTCTTTTCAATCATGATATATCTTTTCTTGAAATTAAACTTGCTGGGCAAACTTGTTGCTCACCCTTGCAATATCATGATAAATATTGCAGATTAGGATGAATACGTCGGATACAGGAAAAGTCAAAGACAATTCCAGCATTGGTTTATCGTACAGATAAAACTTGTAATAATATTATATGCAAATGACATTGTATGTCGGATAAGATATTGAATTCAGGTATTAAGTTAAGGTTTCAGACCTTGAAAATTAGGTGTAAAGGTTATTGTATAAATAATTTATGTTTATATCTTCCGCAATAGTTATAGAAATGATGTATCGTAACGTACCAGGTCCGAGGTTCTGGGGACCCGGATTTGGGGACGTCACATCGGAGACTGAATAACTCCTAGTCCACTTTTCTACTCTACGATTAGGAAATCCATTAAGGATATAGATCACAAAGATCTTTTACAACTGAACCACTTAGGTTCCTTTGAGTTACTAAGTTTTGGAATGGGGACACACAGTCTAGATCACTAAGATCTCTTCAAGTCACTTAGACTTGGGATATTGTCACTAATACAAGGAATCACAGTTGTTTAGACTGTTATTATAAGGTGATACTAAGTTTACAATATGCTTGACTTCTTCAGTACTTAACAGCTTGAACAAGTAATTCAGTTTCGTAGAGTATTGCTCTTTTTACTTTGGCAGAATTTCAGCTTGATAGTTTGTGATTCATTATGTTGATTTGAGCGTCTAATGCTCTAATACCGAAGGATCCTTGATTTTGACTTCTAGGGAGATTATGTCAACTTTATTTTGACTTCTTTGACCTATCACATCATTCTGTAGTTCTACCAACGACAAGGGTAAGTTGTTAATTCGTCGAACTAGCTGTTTAGAAACAAATATCTTCTGATCTTCCATTTTAACTAAGGATATTTGGACTTGCATTGGGTTCTTCAATCTGCAACGCTCCTTATTGTCAGTCCTCTGTCAGTTATGAAATTCTCTACGAACTGGGTATATCGTAGAGTCTAATGAGGAACGTAGAGTCAGTACTTGACTTTGATCTACGACTTGAGCTCTACGTTCTACTCTATGACTTGATCTCTGCGAGTAGAGAGACACTCTACGATTTTGCTCTCTACGATCGGCTCTACGACTTTGATCTCTACGATTCTCGAGCAGACTCTGCGAACTAATTTTATTTAATATAAGATCTTGTCTTCACTCTGTTATCTTCTGTTCAATCTGCGATTCGATCTTGACTATGCGATATGGAGTGAACTCTAAGATGAGGATGCCACCTCTACGATCGAACCCTTGATGATCTACGACGAGATAGCTTACTCTGCGATTACTCATTCATTCTACAAATAGGCAGAATAACTTTACGATTGATTAACAATACACTACGATCATCTTGATCCTATATTAGCAACACATACTAACATTTCATTTGGTTCAAATAGACATTGGCGGAGATAATTCTGTCGAAGATAGCTATTTTTCTTGTAGTGGAATGAATATATTAGCAACACATATACTAACATTTCATTTGGTTCAAATAGACATTGTGGGCATTCTAACCACAATTATATATATCAATAGATATTCGCAAAAATACGTCGTTTTTAAATTTTCTCTTATATGTTATTATTAAAATTTATTCGTAATTTATATGGGGTTATCAAGCTTGTAAAGCTTATTGGTCACTATATTTTGTACTGTCTAATATAAGATTTGGAGATCGAGATTTAAAAATAAAAAATGAAACCTTCTGTAACACTATGTTGCGGAACAACTTAACTAGCACAACAAAGTGTTGTGAAAGGGAAAAATTAAATTACTAATTTAAAATTAGCAGTAAGATAAATTCACTTTCGCAATACAACGTCTTAGTAGTTAATTTAAACCGTAGTACTGTGTTTTAAAGGGTCTTATTTTTAAAAAATTCTAATCATCAGATCTTACAATGGATTGTGAAAGATTTGGTGGCTAGCTGCTCCCATAGCCACCATTTGCTAGGCATAACTTTCTATTTAAATATATACTTATAAGCAGAGGCGGATCCAGCATCATAATTCAAAGGGATCAAATTCTGAAGAAAAAAAATCCCTTAAGAATAAAAATTTAATAAATTAAATCAGAAAACTAATAATCCTAGCTCAAATTTTGTTTACAATAACATTTTTTGAGGTTTCATTGCTTGAAATTGTTGCATAATAGCCTCATTTTTAATAGTTGCAAAAATATCATGCTCAATGTAAGTTACTAAACAGTCATTAATCAATTCATCTCTAATTTGATTACGGAGTTCATTCTTCACGATATTCATTGCTGAAAATGCCATTTCAACAGTTGCAGTAGCAACAGACAAAAGTAGAGCTAACTTCAGCAACAGATTATAGACTTGGGGATACACATCATCCTTTCTTTTCTTAACCAACATTTGAAAATAACTAATTACGAGCAACTCCACTAATTACTGAATCGGGAAATTTGTGAAGTATTGATTGAGTCGGCATCATGAGTAAATAACTTCTTCGAAAATTCTCTCTTTCACTAGTGGGATAAGAATTTATTGGCGGTCTTTTATCGGGATCCCCTCAATATTAAGGGAAGGAGATACCAGTGTATGGGTTTAGAACTGGATATTTTGGGCAAAAGATTCTGTTACTTGAGTTTGGGGGTTAAGATTTTGCGGGTGAGTTTCTTGGAGAATATTAGCAGTGACAGGTTCGTTACTAGGCCCTTCTACTTGGACATTTTCAAGAATAGATTCAAATTTTTTATGTTTAGTTGTTGTAACCCAATGTATACGTATGTCCATGGCTGACAATCAAAAAATATTTAAAAATTAATTCAACATTAAAACAAGATCAATATATAATATGAATAGTCAAGTGTAATTAGCACCAACAATAAACAATCTCAATTAAACCACTAACAAGTAACAAGTAACATTACAAAATAAATTACAAAATTTAAAGAAAGTAAAAATAGAATAGAACACATACTTGAACTTGAAGAACTTTTATTTGATGGAGTTCTCTTCATTGTTGCAGTGTTGATTTAATAAGTAAAAAGCCCTAATTTTATAGAAGTGCATAAAAAAAATCTATAAATAATTACAAAAATTTCTAAAGCAATTGTTAAATTTGTAAGACCCCGAAATTTATGAAATAAAAGTATTCAATTTTTTTATAATTATTATTCTATTCAGTAAATGGTTAAATTGATAAAAGGTTAAAGTTAAGGGTGATATGTGCAAATTTTACAAAGTAAGCAAGTTGTCATAAAATATTCATTGTGTCGGGAAATATTCGTTTGGTCGGCAAATATTCTTTTTATCAGAGAATATTCGTACGACGGCGCAGCCATTTGTGGGCCCCACAACGGAATAACTGTCGAATATAGAAAGTGACAGAAATAACCTTTTTATAAAATAAGGGTAAAACTTTTACCGTTAAACTGTTGAAATAACCAGTGATAAAAATACAGTAATACGCGTTGTTGCACTGTAGCACACGGTATTGCACAGTATTTCAAATTATTGGTTTTTACGTAAGAAGTCACTTACTTAATAATTGTTACAGTAATTACTGTTCAATATTTTATATTATTGATTCAATAATTACTACGTTGATATTTTATATTATTGATTCAATAATTGCTACCGTTGATATTTTTTATTATTAATTCAATAATTGTCACAGTAACCACTGCACACATTATCAAATCAATAATTTATATTTATTTGAATAATATTATTAGACATCATTATTGGCAATGTCTAGGAAGTTCTGTCTAGAAAAGGGGTTAGTTAATCTAATTGCGCGCCAATAAAGAAAAATCCTTATCGGAAAGCCCCCTCTTTCCTGGGAACGACCTGGTTGTCATTATTGTGATTCTATAATATTATTTGGGCAAAACTATTGATTTAGCCACCGAAGTTGGCACGTTTTATTGAATACATGATTGAACTTTTAATTTTTTAAATTACCCAACTGAACTAATTATTATTGTTAAATTGGGTCATTCTGTTATATCTGGCTCATGGGCGTTAAATCTTTTCAGCTATTATCTGACGTGGACTTAAAAAAAGAAAAGGCAAAAAAAGAGAAAATGACATGGCCTTGTCATACGTGGGCCCCATCTGCAACACACTGTCCCAAAACTAGCCCAACCACCGGCGAGCACAACCCTCTAGCAGTAGAACCAACCAACGACAGAGCAGATAAAATTCAATCAAAAACACCCAAATTGATTCAATCAGAAAAGCTAAAATAATGAAAGCTCATGAATCAGAAGGGAACAACTAGGAAAAAACCCCATGATTTCCGACCAAAGGTCAATAAACACAGACCATTTTCTAGTGAAATCCCCTGCAAACCAGCAACAACCCACTATACAGATGAATTGTGAAAGGGCGGTAACAAGGAAAAAAGACCCATCAGCCTAAGTAAAATTAAATAAGCAGCAATACAGAAAAACATAGACTGAAAGCACTAAAAACCCAAAAGACTAGATCTGAACATGAATAAAGATATGCAATAATCAAACATGAACCCAGATCGGGAAGCACACGGAACAGTAGAAGCAGGGCACAAGACCCATCCGTGAAATCATAAGACCCCAAATCCATTACCATCGAAACCGTAGGACGTAAACAAGTCTGAACCCAAATTCCAAAGAGCTAACCTCCAAGATCCAAAAAACCCCAAACCATTAAACCCCAAACAAACACCACATCAGATCATAACACCCACCGCCATCACACATCAGATCATAACACCCACTAATTCTGTAGGGGCTGATTATTTTATGGGTGATTTGAGGGTTGTTGATATTAAGTCGGACTCAGAGGACAGATGACATGAGGGTTTGGATGATTTTGCAATGGGTAATGATGATGAGAGTTCTAGTAGTCTTCAAATTTGTACATGAGCGAAAGCCACGTATGACAAGGCCTTGTCATTTTCTCTTTTTTTTCTTTTCTTTTTTAAGTCCACGTCAGATAATAACGGAAAAGATTTAACGCTCGTGAGCCAGATTTAACAGAATGACCCAATTTAACAATAATAATTAGTTCAGTTGGGTAATTTGAAAAATTAAAAGTTCAATCGTGTATTCAATAAAACGTGCCAACTTGGATAGTTAAATCATTAGTTTTGCCATATTATTTGTGAATAATAATTAATTATTGATAAAAATGATAAGAAAATATTTATTCAATGGAGGAATTTTTAGCAAAAGAGACAATTGTTAAAAATTGATATTTTATTTTTTCTAATAAAATAATTCATTCAAATATATTATTATAATATTACATTATAAGTGTATAATGTGATAATATAATAATATAATTTTATAATTTAAATGATAATATTTTTACAATAAATGCACGAGATATGAATAAAATGAGGAGGAAAAGAGCAAATTAGGTCCGAAGTATTTTTGTTACAAAAACATGTTAAACAAGTGGGTGGACCCCACTTGTCCTTTTGTTGGTGTGTTTTTGGCTGATGAAAAACAAATTCAAAGAAGTGGTACGGAGGTTTTTTATCAGTATATGTATTTTGTCAAAATGGAAGTGTGGAAAAATCATCCGTATGTAAATTTGGGTCATTTTTCGTTAGGAATTTGAAAAAACTTTCTTTTACAAAGTTGTAGAGAATTAAATTTCATATAGAATCAACATAAGGTTCGTATTTTTTTGATAAATGGGCTATTTATTATGAATTATTTATGTTTCTGAATATTATTTAAATTTAAAACATGTGTGGTCCCCACTTGTCCTTTTGGGTTGTAAAATGTTGATTTTTGGTGGAGGCTTTAATTAGTCTTAGGTGGTGTGCTGCAAATTTCAAAAGTGACAAATTTCAAAAGTGAGGTGCTAAGAAATTGCTCCGTAAGTGCATTTAGTCAGAATTGGTGTTCTGACACTTTTCTATAAATAATGTGCTTAGTTTAGAAATGAAAATCACACCAGAATCAGAAAATTTTCTCTCTATGAGCGTATTTCTTGTGTGTATAAGAGTATTTTGAGTGTTGATAACAGTGCAAGTTTTCGTCAGCATAATATCCGATATTCCAGTCAGATTCAGTATTCTATTGAGGTAAGGGATGTTATTATGTTTCGTAAAGGAGGTTATTTTTTGTAAATGATATTATTTTGCGTAAAGAATATTTTGATAAAGGATATTTTGGTAAAGGATGTGATTTTATACTCGTAAGGGATATTATTGCTTTCGTATTTATAAGGGATATTATTTTTCTTGTAAAGGATATTATTTTTCTCGTAAAGGATGTTGTTTCCATTCAATATCCGTAAGGAATATTATTTTCTTCCATACTCTATAGTATGTAAGTAATAATATTTTATTTCAGATTCCTAAATTTAAACTTATTATGATAAGTATTGCTTTATAATTCCTGAAATGATTAGAAATTGCTTGAGTTTTGCGCTTCATCTATTATCATTTCACTGAAATATTAGTCTGAACTTTATTATGAAAGTTTTACCTTTTCATGTCGGGGTACTATTCACTCGAGTACTATTCACGAGTTACTATTCATGAGTCATGATTTACTATTCACGAGTTACTATTCATGAGTTGCTATTCATGAGTTACTATTCATAGATTACTATTCATGGGTTACTATTCACAAGTTACTATTCATGGGATACTATTCACGATAATTATATTTTTTCCCCTGTCCAATTTATCTTTGATTTATGAATCTTACTCTTGAAATTAGATCCATGTTTTGATTATATTATTCTTATTGTCATATATAACATTTTTATAATCATGGTGATGAAAGTTCTGTTTGACTTGAGTGTAAAGATGGGTAGATTATTGGTATGACCGTGACTATGGGTTCTCTTTGGCCAGTAGTGCAAAGATGAATCGTTGACTGGTATGATCATGACCATTGAGTTTACAATTGAATATCTTTAGCTTAAGTGCAAAGGTGAATTGATCAACATGGTTATAAATGCTGTTTCTATAAATTCTAAAATGATTAGATATTTCTTTGGGATTTGAATATCTTTGGCCTGTAGTGCAAAGATGAGCTGTTGATTTATGAATATCTTTGGCCTGTAGTGCAAAGATGAACTATTGATGAATATCTTTTACTTGTAGTGCAAAGATGAATGATTAATTGTTGAATATCTTTGGCCCGTAGTGCAAAAATAAATTGATTAGCATGATTATGAACAGGAACTGTAATTTGGTATAACCATGATCTTTGGTGTTTCAGGTAAAGACAGGTGATGAAAGTTATCTTCGTCATGGGTGCGAAGAGGAATTTAGCAACACGATTATGATTATGAATTATTCACATGATTGTGGACAGGAACTGTTGATTGATGTTACAGGGATAAAATATTGTTGGTGGACTTTTAACATGGAGAAGATAATAGACATTATGGTCTATTTGACTCTTCTAATGGATTGTTCGTTTCGCTGTAACTATGGTTGAAAAGTTTTATCATCTACCATATATGTTCTAAATCTCTGAGTTATCACTGATGAATGCTATTGATAATTTGATTGTCTTTAGTCATAATATTCTTTATTGGGCTATTTGTGCTCACCCTTTTGCTTCACAATTTCTTTCAGGTAATAAAAGTGTAGTTAGGTCGAGTGGGGATAACAGGGGAATAGAACGATGGTCTATAACTGTTGAAGTCTTCCATAAAACAGCATGAAAATAATTGTATTTAGAACTTTAAATGTGTCGTATTTTATATGTCATTTAACAGTTGATTTTGGTGACCTAAATAGGGTGAGGTGAACCCGTCTTTGAAAGGGTGTGTTGCCACTATCATACAAGATGTCTAACCACATACAATTTCATGTTATTATAAGACATGGTTGTGCGCATCCACTTGCTGATTATATCTATGAGCACTACCTATATAATCTTGGAGTATGGTTGGAATATAATCCTCAGTTTGAGAAAATTGAGATAATTATATGGCAAGAGAATACCCACCATTGGAATGAACAGGATAGTAATCTAATCGTTCTTCTTTGGGGTCTATTGGGTCAACCAAGGTTAATTCTCAAGTCCTATGATATCTATTATAACTTAGATGCATGGCCTCTTATGTACGAAGGTTTTCTTGAGCATTTTCCAAATATTTTAATTCCTAAGACAGTTATTGACTGTACCTTTATGTAACGTGTCATTGATAAGGAGTCTGAGTAATGCATTCATATTAAAACTCACACTTTATGTATGGTCGTATTGTGTACGACAATTGGATATAAAAAATTTGTATTTGGATTATGTACCATGTATTTCTTGGCGACCCAGAATGGGTTGGGGGGATTGAACCTATTCTAGGGCGTCACAAAATTTGTGAAATTAAAAAACTAAAATTAAAATTAAAATATACCTGAATTTGGAGTTACTCTGTTGAGATTGTGAATATGGAGACTTAGAGACTTGGAATTGTTGTTACTCTATCCTCTGTTGCGATCTGTTGCTGAACAAATAAAGTGAAGTACTAAAAGTCTAAATGTTTAAGACTACTAGTGGAATAGTGTTGTAGTGGGATTGGTCCATAACGTCCATTGGATTTAGTCTATTAAACTTTAAAAGTTAACTTTAGGAAGTCTAATAGCTTTTGAAGTATAAAATATAAAATTTTCATTTTAGAGCTTTCTCAAATAATTTTTTTTTAAGTTGACCCCCCCGACCCCTTGAAATTACAGTGGGGTCAGGTGCCCCCTACCCCTAACGTGCATCTGCCCTGCTTATAAGACTGTAAGAGTGACTTGAAATGTTTTAATTTATATCTTTATGTATATTAAATAAAATTGTAATTCAACTCTACTTTTTAGGAGTAGTCATTTAACCCTACTTTTTAAGAATGGTTCCCTAAAATTTAATAATAAATCTTAACTATAAATAAAATTATATTTAACCCTAATTAAAAAATATATTTCATCAATTTCACCTCAACCAATATATCAACGTACTGAAGCGTGTGTATATGTGTTCTCAAATATGTATACATCTATATGCATGTATTCATGCATATAAATCGTGTGTATATGTGTGTGTGTGTGTGTGTGTGTGTTTAAACCCTGAGAATGTTTGTATTTATATAAATCATATATGTGCGTGAAAGAACATTAAATGTGCCAAGGCTTCTAGCCTTTAACCAAAACCATGTGTGTACATGAAAATGAAATTAAGGTGCATATGACAATTATTTTGGGACAAAATCATGTCCATTCATGTGATGAAATTTTGCATTAAATAAGCTTTGACAAACATTTTTAAGAATGCTGAAAAATTGAGAAAGGGTGACAAAGGTTTTGGGACAAAACCGTGTATGCTGAAGCTTTAAATTTGAGAAACCTTTTAGAATGTGGTCAAATCATTTATTGCATTAAGTTGTCAAAAATATGCATGGGCTAAAACTTGAAAATCATTAGCATTCACATTAGGCAATCCGCGTGAATTAAATGGAAAATTTTTCATCCGGATCATTGATTTCAAAATCAAACAATCTCATCTATTGATTTCAAAATTATCATTTTGCCCTCGATCTCAAAATTCTATAACTAGGGGAGTCTTTCATTCATTTGGTTTTCACCAATTCACTTGAAAAGAAAATCTTACTCTCCTTGCCTACATACTATCTCTCTAAAACTTTCTATCTCTTTTTGCCAAAGTTCTGATTATTGGAGAAGAGGAAATTGGTCTAAGTAATTGAGATAAGTTATTTAATTTAGTTTATTTGAATTATCTCTTACTTGTTTATATTTATAGATGTACGAATATAAATTGTTACACACAATTATATATATATATATATCTATATTTCATCTATTTATCAAATAAAAGTTATATTTAGACGCTGAAAGGCTATGGATATATTCCTCTTAAGTGAAGGAATCGAACCGTACGATTCCTTATAGTACTAAGTGACCTTTTATTGATATTATTTATATAAATATCGTAAAATAGATCTACACTTGATAGTTGAAAACAACACTAAGATATTCCTCTAAAAAGAGTGAATCATCCGAACTGAATTTGCAAATCTAAGTGATCTATCGAAAATATTTATATAAATATTAATTGTGAAACTATAAATTGTCATACTTAGACGTCGAATGCTACGGAGATATTTCTCTTAAATGAAGGAGTCGAACCGTACGATTTCTTATAGTAGTGAGTGACTTTATTTATAACCAGTCACATAATAGATAAAATATTATTCTATATTCTTTGAGTTAAACAAATATATTTGTTATATCAAGTATTGCTTAACTGATTTATTTATTATAATTGATATCTTTCATCAGAAGTATTTGATCATAAATTCATTTACTCATAAAATACTTGTTGCATAATATAAAAGTTATTTAAACTTTTATATCACAAACTTAAGTGAATATATCTTCTTAAATAAAAGCATATTTGATTCAAAGCTTAAAACAACTTATCTGCTTACTCAGAAGCATATTCACTCTAAATATAAAGGTTATTTAAACTTTTATATTTGAACTTAAAGTTACATTTCTTTAATCCATAAAAAATAAATAATTTTTTATAAATTTGCATTAAACTATATATGTAATACCCGAGATTTTTCTAATATTATTAAATAAATATATTAATAAAAATAAATATTTATTCGTATATAAATGATTTTTGTGTTAAGAAATGAGTTATGTTAAATTGAATAATTATAATAATTGAGAAATTTTGGAGTTTGTGACAAACTCGTCGAAAAGCCTTGTGTGGCATAGTGATGAGGAATATTAATGATGATATTAATTAACGAAGGAATTATTATGTAAACAATTAACCTATATTAATAGTTAATTGTTATTATAGAATATTAATTAATTGATGATGATTAATTAATAATAAGTGATGATTATTATTTCAAGAGGTATATTAATAATGAGCAACGTGTTTATAAATATAATAAAGATTTACAATTATCTACTGTGATAATTAAATGTACATCGTATAGTAGTTAGCTATATATTGTATAAAGTGTAAGGATGGTGTGGCTATATTATATAAAAATCATATATTAAGATATTATATGAAGCATTGTGATTGGACATGTTGAAACTATATATTATGAATTACATGAAATGTGTATGTGACAATATGTATGCAAGTATACATTTAATTAATACACTTTGGGAGTATTGTAAACAATTGTTGAATTATAGGATTTAAATTAAACAACACATGAGATACAGTAATGTGATAATATCCGGTTAAAATATATCGGTACAATAAAATGTACATGGATTATGTGTGTGAACTACATTTACCATTATATGAATTACATGGTAGTATTATTGGGATTATATTGTAGTTTTAATTGTAATCTAAATATATAGTATGTATATATATGAGGTAACCCAAGTGTATAATATATGTTATAACATTGCATTGTACAAATTGATAGAATGCTGAGAGTGATATTGCTTGCCCCTAAATGCTAGACCCATTTGCTCTTCACGTGTATGACAAAAGGCTAAAGCCTATTTCCCCATTCTTCTCCCAAGCTCAAGCTAGCAATGATGATCAAGGGGATAGTTTTCATGATTACATTCACCAACTAACTACCTACTCTCTATTAACCTCCATGCAATTCAAATTTACATTGGTTTGATTTGTGGTATAATTACATTGCCTGTGTAAGGATTTCTCTATAAATACAACCCATCTCTTTCATATTTTCAATTTCTGAGATTTGCTAAGTGTTGAGAGGGAGAGCATATACATATATCAGTGATAGCATTCTTTGAGGCTGAGAGAGTTCTTATTAGCAAGTTCGATTTCATTTACAGAGGTATAATCCCTCTTCCTTGCTTATCATTTTCATCCTCTGTCAAAACTCCATTTCTTGTTTCTGTCAAAATCCAAATTCTTGATCATATGAAATTGAAGTATAATTGAATTATAGAAAGCTTGTGTAGTGTATTGTGGACTTACATACATGTTGGAACTACAATATAGCTCACTTGTTCATCATTTTTATTTAATGTTTCGATTTCTAAAATTTCTGTAAAATTCTTCAATTCTTGAATTTAGTTGGAGTTCATGAATTTGGAAATTGATAAATGGTGATTGACTTTTATATAAGCATATATATATATATATATATATATATATGTATGTGTGTGTGTGTTAGTAAGTTAAAGAGGTCTAATAGCATATGGGTATGTTGAAATCGATGAAATGAGAAGTTTTGGGTCGGTTTTGGCTGCAGCGTGAATAGCAGGAACTGAGTCTGCATCGCGGCGCCGTAGTGCCGATGCACAGCGTTATCTGCGCGCTGCAGCGCCACAGTGCCTCAGTCCCAGCGTCCCCACGCCGCAGCACCGATTCCAGGTATTGTGTCCGCGCCACAGCGCCTCCGACACCGCAGCGTCAGCTTGCTGCTGTTGTTACCGCGCCACAGCGCCGTTGTGCAGACAGGCCTAGAAATGACTATCTATTTGTCCAGTCCGAGAGCAGTGAAATTATAATTCATACTAAGTAAATGTAACATGATTTATGGAGTTCCTCTTGTGCAATACATGTTTCCATAGTTTACTTAACATAAAAAGAGAACTCATAATTTTGAAAACAACCCTTGACGAAGCATGTGTTATTTAAGTCCGAACTTGCTAGCATATGCTCGTAACTTAACTAGGTGTGAGATATGATTTGAAATTTGTCTATATGAACTAGATTGCTTTGGCTTGGTTTAAAATGATTGTTAAAGACTAACTCGGATATGTTTGCAAACTAAGTTTCATACAAGTTGCGTGGTTGTATTCTGAACTTATAAGGTTGCATGCTAGTATTCTTTATGTCGCTACACATGATGTATATGAACACTCACATAGTTGGACACGACGTAAACTATTCAAGTATGATTTTCTAAGACAATTACAAGTAAGGACTATAGTTGATTATTAAACTATGTGGTTTGTTAATATATAGTTATACGATTTGATTGTGTAGCTAAGATAGAACTTGATGTATGTGCTCAATTTACATGTCAAGTATGTGAATCCAATGTGTATAACTAATGTGTGTGTGTATATATATATATATATATACACGTTAATAGGATAACATAATTCTTTGAAGCAATATTAGGCTTTACGTGGATAAACTACGCTTAAGGCAAGTATCCTAACCGACTCATTTACTTTATGCAAGGAAATCTATGATTGTGCAGGTTTCCTGACTTACACTCATTTATAGTGCAAGTATCCTAACCGACTCATTTACTTTATGCAAGGAAATCTATGATTGTGCAAGTTTCCTGACTTACACTCATTTATAGTGCAAGTATCCTAACCCTTGTATTACTTTATTCAACGAATATTATAAGCGAGAATCTAAACTTTATCTCTTTGAATGCAAGTTGTCTTACTCGTTCATTTGAGCTAGTATGTTTAAACTCTTGTGAAAGCTATTATTCATGTTGAACTTGGTATTGTTCTTGAATATTGTGAAAGTGTCTATGCCACTTGATTCGGCTAGACTATATGCATGTTTATAAAACTGTCCAAACCTTTTTATCGGTGCAGAAATCTTGAAAACTGAGTTGAACAACCCTTATGATAAGGGGAGTGTTTATTGTTGGAAGCCCCAACACACGCGTGAATATTACTGTGGTTATGCATAACATAGAGTATTGTAGACTGATCATCTATTATACTTGTTTTTTTTGGATTATCAGTTTAATATTGGTAATTCTAGTAGATGTTCAATAGTCCTTAGTGACTGCTCAGTATAAATTGTTTTATCCAGTTGGATACGTTGATAGCCTTTGAATTCATATATATCTGTTGATCTATACTGAATTATCATTTCATATTCCAAAGATGTGATTCGAGAATTGTTGATATTTTTTGTTCCTGATATTATTCTGAAACACTGAACTATATTAGAGTTTATACTTCGATATTTCAAACTCGTGATATAATACTCATCACCCTTGTTGTATATTACTTGCTGGGCAATTTATGCTCATTCTTGCTTATTTTAAAACCTTTCAGTTAAGGCGGAACAGGGGCGTGTCTCTGGAAAAGACAAGGGCAAGGGCAAGGCTACCGACTAGCTTGTTCCTTTATGTTTCAAATTGTTATGTTGTATTAAGACAGTCTTCAGACTATTTTTAAGCTTAAGTAGGATTATGTAATAAGTCTTTATTCGATATCATTATGTAATTTATTAAGTACTGTAGGTTGCGAGACTTGGGAGAATAATTATAATAAATCATTGTATATTATTCTAAATTAGATCTTCCGCTATGAATGTGTGATTTTAGTTATTATTGTATTACCATGAGCACGTGACGAACCGAATTCGAGTGACCAAGTGGCGGCCCCGAATTTGGGGGCGTCACAATATATCTACTTATACAGAAGTATTTTTTAGTTAAACTAAAATTGATTTATCTGCTTAATCAAGAAGCATATTTACACAAGTATAAAAGTTATATAAACTTTTATAACAGTGCATAATTTACATATTTGCTTACATATAAGCATTATTTGATCAAAGCATAAATTATTATCTGCTTACAAAGAAGCATATTTTCTCAAGTATAAAAATCTTTGAACTTTTATAAATATATCTGATCTTTAACTGATATTTGCTTATTTGAGAAGCCTTAAATATAAAAGTTATTTAAACTTTTATATATCTTTACTAAATTGTATCTACTTATTTTAGAAGAAAAATTCTGTTAAACACTTTGTAAAAAGGAATAGGTTAGAGTTAGTTTTTTTTATGTACCTGTGAGAAAGACGAGTAATTCTTTAACCAAAACCAAAGTCTTAGAAAGTTCAGTTGGGAGTTGGGTCTCTAGTGAACTTGTGAGGTGAGGAAGAGGCTGTTGTTTCAAGACCATATCATAAAATAGAACTGAACTCAAAAGAAGTACAACTAAGCTTGAGGAGGGTGTTGGGAGCTTGCTGTCCAAGATAGATTAGTTGGGAATAGTTAGAAGTTTGTCTATAAAACTTTGTTAAGGCTTTTCCGCCTGTTGAAAGAGTTTTTATTACAGGAAGTAATTGGATCTCAAGTCCTGGAAAGGAGCTTTAGATTGGACGCAGCAGCATACCCGGGATGTATGTTGTGAACCAAACAAATCTCTGTGCATTGTGTGATTAAATTTTTACTGTCTTGCATATTAATTTCTAACAATGCAAATTAATTATCTAAAAATTCAAAAAAGCCTAAGATAATTTTTTAATCTGTAATAATCTATTCAACCCCCTTCTAAATTATTATTGGACTTTCAATTGGTATCAAAGCGGTGCTCTTTAACTTATTTGTTAAGTGATTACAGGCATATCTAAGAGTAGATCCATCTATGGCATACATAAATATTACTGGTTGTGGAGAAGGACAATCAATTACCAGACCTCTACTGTTTGATGGCACAAAGTTTGCCACCTATAGGAGCAGATTCAAAATCTATGCGAAATCACAAGGAATCAAAGTTTGACTTGCAAAAGAACGAGGTGTAAAAGTTCTTACAAAAATTGTAGGAGAAAATATCATTGAGAAAAATATTGAAGAGTTCATTGTTGATGATGAAAAGGATTTGAACATAGCATTCATAGCTGAACAAGTACTGACTATTGCTCTCATTGAAAAAGAGTACAAAAGAGTTAGTAATTGCAAGAATACAAAAGAAATCTGGGAAAGATTGATTGTAACCTATGAAGGAACCAATTATATTAAAGAAACCAAAAAAGATGCTCTAATACAAGAATATGAAAGGTTTAAGCTGAAAGATGGTGAAAAGATCATTGATATGGAAACACGTTTTTCTAAAATCATTGATGAACTGGAACAACTAGGGAAGACATATACAACTAATGAGAAAAATAGAAGAACTCTCAAAGCCCTTCCATTCATCTGGAAAATGAAGGTTATTGCTATTAAGGTAATGCAAGACCTAACTATTTATCCTCTTGATAACCTTATTGGAAATTTTCGTGCCCATGAAGTCGACATGTTAGTCAAAAAAGCGGGATCCGATACATATATCAAGAAGAAAGGAATTGTTTTCAGAGCTTTACTTGTAGATCAAGAAAGATATGATGAAGAAGTTGCGGAACAAACCAAAGAAATTGCAAATCTATGTTTAATGGCAAACAATGACTCATCACCAAGATCTGAGGTAAATTCTGAATATTAATTACCTAGTACTTCATTTGTCACACATACTTTAGATAATATAAGTAAAGAACATCATGAACTACAAGAAGCTTATAATTGTTTATATGAAAAGAATGAAATTATTAAAGAAGATTTTATTAAATTAAAATTTTCATTACAAAAATTAATTAAAATTAACAAAAACCTTGAAATAGAAAATGAAAGTTTAAATAAAGAAAAAGAAGAATTAGAAAATGACTTTTTAGAAAGTTTATTACTAAAGGAAGTATTAGAAAAATTAAGAAAAATAAACAAAGATCTGGAGATAAAAAATTCAACACTTGCTATAATTAATGAAAATACTCAAATAAAAAATCAAGTGTTAAGTGAAGATATTAAAAATCTCAATCTTGAAAATTCATCTCTAAAGATTAAATTAGAAAAACAAAGTGAAGATTCTTCTTTAATAGATCAAATTAATATTTTAACTAAAGAACGTGACGATTTAAATATTATAGTTCTTAAGTTCACAAAAGGGAAAGAAAACCTTGATATCGTGCTTAATCAACAAAGATATGGATTTAACAAAGAAGGATTAGGATATATTGGAGAATTAAGTAAAAGAAAAAATAAATGACTCTATCATGTTAAAAGTAAAAAAAAAGAAAATCATACATCTCCATTTACTAAATATTCTTACTGTAACAGAAATGGTCATTCTTTTCACATGTGTAATGGTCGAAATAGAAATTATAAAGGGAAAATAATTTGGGTGCCAAAAGAAATGTACATTGCACCAATTATTAATACAAGGAAAGAGTTTTATAATTATCAAAAAAATAAAAGTCAAAAATCTTAAAGAAATTTTCATCAAAGTTTTTTAGGATATAAAAATAGAGTAAATCATACATCTTATAGACTTGTTACTCATAAAATGCTCGTGTCTACTAAGATTGATTATCCTGTACCCATTTTTGTAAAGAAAAACACATATATTCTTTATACAAAATGAAAAACTCACCTAAAAAATCCTTCTTATTAAAGGGTACCAGTTCGTGAAATTGATAGATGTTGCAGATATGTCTTGGAGCTGACTCTAGTAAAAATAACTGATGACGTCATTGTTGGGTCTATTGATATTACTTTGTGAAATGATTTCTTTGAAATCATGAGTAAGGATTTTGAAATGAGCATGAAGGGAGAATTAAACTTCTTCCTAGGATTGCAAATCAAATCAGGAGAAAAAAAATTAACTATGCAGATGATTGTTAAAGTACAAGTGACACATGTCAGTTTTCTCATAATTATTTATGTATTTAAATATATATATATATATATATATATATATATATAATTAATTAATTAGAACATAGTAGTAACTTTTAATATTTAATTGTGTAAAAGTTTATTATATAATTTTTTTAAATATATATATATACATATATATATATATATATATATATATTTTTTAAATATTATAACATTTATAAGTTTTTTATCTAATATTTAATATTTAAATATATTTAATATTAAATAGACTTAATCTGTAACGTTTATTTGAATTTTTATACATCTAACGGTAAATAACCTTCATCCATGTATATTGATTTGGACTTTCAATCTCCATCCATGTATACTTTTTTGGTCAATCAGAAACAACCACACATTCAAATCATGCAAGCTTCCTATCGTTTGATCAAAGACAAATAGGCAACTGAATCCTTAAAAGAATTTTTTTTTAGATTCTAATCTCTTTTTCTATAGGTTCTGAAAAGTACTCTATACTATTCTTTCCTTCCATTTTTTATGATGACAAAGGAGGATGAGAAAAATATTATTGGGAGAAAAAACAGCATTATTTTATTTATGCTATCACATGCTATATATATGAACTGTTATGCTACCACATGCTATATACATGAACTGTTATATACTGTTGCATGTTAGTTTTTCAAAAATTTAAAAAAAAATTATGATAGCATAAATTGAGGGGGAGCTTTTATAGAAAATATTTTTATTTGATTGTCATCATAAAAAAGGGGGAGATTGTTGGGTCTCTAACTTTTAGTTTATTTTGATGATAACAATAATTAGTAAAAAGATTAATTAAAAGTGTAGAATCCTCTCCATAGGATTTATATTATAATTATTTTAATTATCTTATTTACTTTGACCAAAAATATTTTCAAATCTAATTAAATTTATTTTTCTTGAATTTAATAATTTTATTATCTAAAGATTGCAAAAATCTTTTTAAGTTATTTTCAAAGATTGCAAAAAGAAATTACAAAATATATATAAATATATGTACCATATATGTAACACCCCAGTCCTACATCGAAAGATAGAAAAAATATTTATCTGTGTATAAGGAATTAAGTTACTACCATTAGTACCTTCAGTCATGACTTTTGGGTGAGCCTGTGGTGGGCTAAGATAAACCAAGAAGATACTATTGGGTCAGTAGTTTAAGGCCTTATTTTGGATGGATTTGATTAGATTCGGACTTAGGATTAGACCCAAGATTTGTTCCGGACTCGGGATTTGACCCGGGTTATTATATATGGTATCAGAGTCGACTCTCGAAAGCTCGGGTCGGACCATCCGATCGGGTTGTCGGAGGTGGGGACACGAAGGCTGGTGGTATTATCCCACAATGGAGAGTTCCGGAGGTGGGGACACGAAGCCATTCGGTTTTATCCCATAATGGCTAGAGAGGCAAAGATCTTTGGACTGTGTGTGTGATCGGTTCTGACAGGGACGTCAGAAATTTAAGTGGGGGAGTTTGTAACACCCCATTCCCACATCGAAAGATATGAAAAATATTTGTCTGTGTATAAGGAATTAAGTTACTACCAATAGTACCTTCAGTCATAACTTTTTGCTGAGCCTGTGGTGGGCTAAGATGACCCAAGAAGATACTATTGGGTCAGTAGTTTAAGGCCTTATTTTGGATGAATTTGATTAAATTCGGACTTGGGATTAGACCCAAGATTTGTTCCGGACACGGGATTTGACCCGGGTTATTATAATATATATATATATATATATATGGCTATATGTAGCTACACAGCTGTGTAGTTACACAGTAGGCTATAGCGACGGTTTTCTAGGGCTATAGCGACGGTTTGTCTGTCGTCATAGATATTCTGTCTATAGCGACAGACAAACCATCACTATAGCCCTGAAAAATCGTCGCTATAGCCTACTGTGCACTACACAGCTGTGTACTTATATTTTTCCCATATATATATATATATATATATATATATATATATATGTAACGTGTGTGTGTGTATATGTGTGTGTGTGTGTGTGTTTAAACCATGTGAATGTTTGTATGTATATAAATCATATATGTGCATGAAAGAATATTAAATGAGCTAAGGCTTCTAGCCTTTAACCAAAATCGTGTGTGTGCATAGAAATAAAATTAAGGTGCATGTGACTATTATTTTGGGACAAAACTATGTCCATTCATGTGATGAAGTTTTGCATTAAATAAGCTTTGACCAACATTTTTAAGAATTAATGCTGAAAAATTGAGAAAAAAGTGACAAATTTTTTGGGACAAAACCGTATGCTGAAGCTTTAAATTTGAGAAACCTCTTAGCATGTGGTCAAATCATTTATTGCACTAAGTTGTCAAAAATATGCATGGGCTAAAACTTGAAAATCATTACCATTCACATTGGCAATTCACGTGGCAAATTTTTCATCCAGATCATTGATTTCAAAATCAAACAATCTCATCTACTGATTTCAAAAACAAATTTCAAAATTACCATTTTGCCCTCGACCTCAAAATTCTATAAATAAGGGAGTCTTTCATTCATTTGGTTTTCACCAATTCACTTGAAAAGAAAAGCTTACTCTCCTTGCCTATATACTCTCTCTCTAAAGTTTTCTGTCTCTTCTTGCTAAAGTTTTGATTATTTGAGAAGATGAAATTTGTCTAAGTAATTGAGATAAGTTATTTAATTTAGTTTATTTGAATTATCTCTTACTTGTTTATATTTATAGATATGCGAATATAAATTATTATACACAATTATATATATATATATATATATATATATGTATATTTCATCTATTTATAAAATAAGAAGTTATACTTAGACGCCGAAAGGC
Source organism: Panax stipuleanatus (assembly GCA_020205555.1). NCBI lineage: Eukaryota > Viridiplantae > Streptophyta > Magnoliopsida > Apiales > Araliaceae > Panax > Panax stipuleanatus. The sequence goes on from CM035115.1 coordinate 7,811,627, forward strand.
TACGGAGATAATCCTCTTAAGTGAGGGAATCGAACCGTACGATTCCTTATCTTACTAAGTGACCTTTTATTGTTATTATTTATATAAATATCGTAATATAAATCTACACTTGATAGTTCAAAACAATACTAAGATATTCCTCTAAAAAGAGTGAATTATCCGAACCGGATTTGAAAATCTAAGTTATCTATCAAAAATATTTATATAAATATTAATTGTGATACTATAAATTTTGTCATACTTAGACGCCGAAGGCTATGGAGATATTTCTCTTAAGTAAGGGAATCGAACCGTACGATTTCTTATAGTAGTGAGTGACTTTATTTATAACCAGTCACATAATAGATAAGATATTATTATATATTTTTTGAGTTAAATAAATATATTTGTTATATCAAGTATTGCTTAACTATTTTATTTATTATACTTGATATCTGTCATCACAAGTATTTGATCATAAATTCATTTATTCATAAAATACTTGTTGAATAATATAAAAGTTATTTAAATTTTTATATCACAAACTTAAGTGAATATATCTGCTTAAATAGAAGTATATTTGATTCAAAACTTAAAATAATTTATCTGCTTACTCAGAAGTATTTTCACTCTAAATATAAAAGCTATTTAAACTTTTATATTTGAACTTAGAGTTACATTTCTTTAATCTATAAAAAATAAATAATTCTTTATAAATTTGCATTAAACTATATATCTGCTTATACAGAAGTATTTTTTAGTTAAACTAAAATTGATTTATCTGCTTAATCAAGAAGCATATTTACACAAGTATAAAAGTTATATAAATTTTTATAACAGTGCATAATTTACATATTTACTTACATAAAAGCATTATTTGATCAAAGCATAAATTATTATCTGCTTACAAAGAAGCATATTTTCTCAAGTATAAAAGTCTTTGAACTTTTATAAATATATCTATTCTTTAACTGATATCTGCTTATTTGAGAAGCATTAAATATAAAAGTTATTTAAACTTTTATATATCTGTACTAAATTGTATTTGCTTATTTTAAAAGCAAAATTATGTTAAACACTTTGTAAAAAGAAATAGGCTAGAGTTAGTTAATTTTATATTCTTGTGAGAAAGACAAGTAATTCTTCGACCAAGACCAGAGTCTTAGAGAGGTCAGCTGGGAGTTGGGTCTCTAGTGAACTTGTGAGGTGAGAAAGAGGCTATTGATTCAAGACCAGATCATAAAATAGAACTGAATTCAAAAGAAGTACAATTAAGCTTGAGGAGGGAGCTAGGAGCTTGCTGTCCAAGAGAGATTAGTTGGGAATAGTTAAAAGTTTGTCTATAAAACTTTGTAAAGGCTTCTCTGTCTGTTGAAGAAGTTTTTATTACATGAAGTAATAGGATCTCATGTCCTGAAGAGGAGCTTGAGACTGGACGTAACAGCATACTCGGAATGTATGTTGTCAACCAGACAAATCTCTGTGCATTCTGTGATTGAATTTTTACTGTTTTACATATTAATTTCTAACACTGTAAATTAATTATCTAAAAATTCAAAAAAACCTAAGATAATTTTTTAATATGTAATAATCTATTCAACTCCCCTTCTAGATTATTATTAGAGTTTCAATGTGATTAGCACAAATTTGTACCACATTGGACTCTATTTGTGATGTGAATGGACATTCCCCAAGAGTAGGGATACTCTAAAAATTCGGTTTTTTTTGGATTTTTACCGAACCGATTGATACCGGTACCGGCGGTACCGATTTTTTGGTTTTTTTAAATTTTTCGGTACCGGTAATGAAAATTTTGCATTCAGTAAAAAACGAATAACCGAAAAAAACCGAATGTAATTTAAAAAGAATGTATTTGTAAAACACAACCCACTGGCCACTGATGAGCATTCAATGTAAAAAAATAATTCATAAATAAAGCCCAATGTAAAAAGATCTCAACCCACTAGCCACTGGCCACGGTCTACCATTATTGCGGTAATTTAAAAGGGTTCTTTACATTAATATACAACATTTACTAAAAAATTACAAAATCAGTACACAAACAAAATAATTACAAAAAGAGTGCAATATGGAGAAATTAATTACACCACGTATCTTTTAAACCCTGAAAAAAAATAAAAACTGTAAGACAGTTACCATTCGTTGCCATCCCAAACAAATCTATCAAACTAAGATATCCATATCCTAATCCTTCCATTCTTAACAACAAATTCCTCCGTACTACACAAATCCCTCCGTGCTAAACAAATCCGTGCTTTATCAACAAATCCCTCCGTGCTTTATCAACATTCGTGCTCTGTAAACACGAAGAATACTCAGGTTGCCTACAATCGTGACTCCAAGTAAACATCTACAATTTTTCACCGGTGAAAAACCCAGTCAGTTATGCATTAAGAATCCGTATGTTTCTTCTTTAAATTTGTTTAAGTTAATTTGGTTTGAAGTTTGATTTTCATTGTTTGATTGCCCAGATCTGTATTAAGATTAAATGATCCCTAAGTAATGGTGCGCATTGATTTGATTTTAGTTACCACAAACTGTTGATTTGGTTGAAATTCGTATTTATAAATATTAAACAATTTGTTTACAATGCATTGTTAAATATGAAACAATTAATAACCAAATCAGTGATTTAATTACCTTTATATAAGTGTTTGTTTACCTATGTTTACTTGTTCAGTCTATAATTGGTAACCAGATCATGATAAGCATTGATTTGAGTATGATCTGAATGCAAACAATGTGATTCATACTAATAGTTACCAATTAGTTGTATTTTGGTTACTTTCTTACAAGTGTTTGGTTACCACATATTATTGTTTTGGTTACCATTCACAGCAGTGTATTTTTGTACTGCTTCAGCTTTTTCTTTTTTTTATTACATATATTTTGCTTACTATCGAATATCTATTTGGTTACTTAGCTTTACTTGTTAACTACTTAAATGCTTCCCATGTCATGATACGCATTGATTTGATTATTAGCTAAAGTCAAACAATGTGTTTCATATTTATGTTTACCAATTAGATATATGTTAGTTACTATATACTACCAATTTGTTTACCTATGTTTACTTGTTCAGTCTATAATTGGTAACCAGATCATGATACTCATTGATTTGAGTATGATCTGAATGCAAACAATGTGATTCATACTAATAGTTACCAATTAGTTATATTTTGGTTACTTTCTTATAAGTGTTTGGTTACCACATATTATTGTTTTGGTTACCATTCACAGCAGTGTATTTTTTTGTACTGCTTCATTTTTTTCTTTTTTTTATTACATATATTTTGCTTACTGTCGAATATCTATTTGGTTACTGAGCTTTACTTGATAGCTTTACTTAACTTTACTATATATTACTAATTTGTTTACCTATGTTTACTTGTTGAGTCTTTAATTGGTAACCAGATCATGATACGCAGGGATTTGATTATGAGCTGAATGCAAACAATGTGTTTTATACTAATGGTTACCAATTAATTGTATTTTGGTTACTGTCATATAAGTATTTGGTTACCACATTCTATCGTTTTGGTTACCATTCACAGCAGTGTATTTTTGTACTGCTTCAGCTTTTTCTTTTTTTTATTACATATATTTTGCTTACTATCGAATATCTATTTGGTTACTTAGCTTTACTTGTTAACTACTTAAATGCTTCCCATGTCATGATACGCATTGATTTGATTATTAGCTAAAGTCAAACAATGTGTTTCATATTTATGTTTACCAATTAGATATATGTTAGTTACTATATACTACCAATTTGTTTACATATGTTTACTTGTTCGGTCTATAATTGGTAACCAGATCATGATACGCATTGATTTGAGTATGAGCTAAATACAAACAATGTGATTCATACTAATGGTTACCAATTAGTTATATTTTGGTTACTTTCTTAAAAGTGTTTGGTTACCACATACTATTGTTTTGGTTAACATTCACAGCAGTGTATTTTTTTGTACTGCTTCAGTTTTTCTTTTTTTTATTACATATATTTTGCTTACTGTCGAATATCTATTTGGTTACTTAGCTTTAATTGATAGCTTTTTAAATGCTCCCCATATCATGATGCACACTGATTTGAGTATTAACTAAATGCAAAAATTGTGTTTCACATTTATGGTTACCAATTAGATATATGTTGGTTACTATATACTTCTGATTTGGTTAACATTAACAATGTTGTATTTTTTTAATTGAGTCAGTTACTAGACGACGGAGATGATTCCAGTTGTGGTTTATTTCAACGGAACGTGGTCTGCCAGTAACCAATACAACAATTTTGAAGTTACCGGCCTAATAGTCCCTTCAACTTGTTCATTCTCAGAAATGAACAACTTGGTATGCAGTGCAATAATGGCAGACGCCAACACAACAAAATTGTCAATCAAATTTCAGATTCGAAGCGACATTCCACCAATCAGTATCTCAAATGAAGCAACCTTCAGATTTTATATGGAAGTGTGTAGAAAAACAGATGAACAAGGCAAATTTCCACTGATTATAGATGAGATATACAGCAATGGAGGAAATTCAATTCTGCAAAACTTGAGAAGTGAAGAAGAAAATAGGATGCAATCTGTAAGGCCAATCAGTTCGACACAATGGAATTCAGATCTTATACCACTGGCAACACAAGAATACCAAATTGCAACACAATATGCTGAGCAGCTTGCCATTAAAGCTATTGATCAAGAACAAGACAGACAACAAAACATAGGATACGCAGAAGAACAATATGATGATGTAATATCAGATCCGAATGAATATGAAGTAAAAGTACATCAAACTTACAAAGATAAAAAAATCCTATCACAAGCAATAAGAATACATTCAATCAGGCAAAATCGACAACACAAGGTTCAAAGAACAAGTGGTAGAGACTTTGTGCTAGTTTGCATAGAGGATGAAAAGTGCAATTGGAAGTTGAGAGCATCAAAGTTTCGAAAAACCGGTATGTTCAAGGTGAGAGAATTCAATGATATCCACACTTGTAGAGCTGACCTACTGTTGGGAGATCACAGACAAGTAAATAGTGAGTTGGTTAGTGAATGCATAATGCATAGGTTAACAAATTTGAAGAAAATATACACACCAACAGATATTGTAGAAGATATGATGACCGAGTATAATGTGTCTATGTCTTACCAAAAAGCCTGGAGATCAAAGGAGAAAGCATTGGAAAAGGTGAGAGGAAATCCACACGACTACTCGTTGATCCCTTCATGGTTGCACATGTTGAAGAAAACAAATCCAGGTAACGGTTGCAATCAATTCTTACGTTTCTAATAAATAATTGGTAACCAATTTTACCTAAATTGGTTACATGTGTATGAAGCTTTGGCTACCAACTGGACTCTGGAAAAAAAATAATGATTTTTTATTGGTAGTCGATATCTACATAAAAGGTTACTCTTAAATGGCATTGTAGACATTATACGCACCATATGTAAATGCTAATTAATTGGCTACCAGTAACCATACAAATTGTTACTATATTCTCCATGTATGAATAACAGCTACTCCATACATTTATATTGACATTAATGAATTTTCATATCAGGCTCAATCACAGCCCTGGAGTTGGAAACAAATGGACGTTTCAAGTATCTATTCTTTGCAATAGGAGCATCTATTGAAGCATGGCATCATTGTTTCCCAATCATTGTACTTGATGGAACATTCATACAATCAACCTACGGGGGGACACTCCTCATAGCAAGCACCCAAGATGCAAACAGAAACATTGTTCCAATTGCTTTTGCAGTGGTTGACAGTGAAAACGAACTATCTTGGAGATGGTTTTTCGTCAATTTGAGAAAGGCTTGTGGAGTAAGAGAAGGCCAATGCATTGTTTCAGATAGACATGAAGCCATTGTACATGGACTGAACTTTGTGTTCCCCGATGTCATGCATGGTTCATGTACATATCATGTTTTGAAAAATATAAAAAACAGATTTAAAAAGAAAGGAGATGAACTCAAAAAAGCCTACAATGGGGCTTGTAGAGCTTACACTATTGAAGAGTTCAACCGACATATGGTTGTACTTGATGCAATTGATACTCGAATAAGGACGTATTTGGAGGAAGAGGTTAAGTTAGAGAAGTGCACAAGACTCCATGGCACTGTAAGCAGATACTCAACCATGACTTCAAACACAGCCGAATCTATCAACAATGCAATCAAAGGTATCAGGGAACTTCCAGTTACAGCAATGGTTGAATGCCTCCGTTGTATGGTTCAAAGATGGTATTTCAAAAACAAACAAGCGGCTATATCAACATTCACTACCCTTTCCACAGCAGCTGAGAGAACATTGCAATTTAATATCATTGAGTCAAAGAAACTTAAGGTTAGTGATGCACCTTTTAAATTAATACATGCATGTATACCATAAGTTGCATTTGCATTTTATGGAAACCTCTATAGTCATTAAAACTTGCATATATATGCTGAAAAGGTAACCAACATTAAATATGCCTTAAATTATTCAGAATTAAAAAACAAATTTATTATACATACTAACTACATCCTTAAATTGTGTTGTAGGTTGAGACATCAAACTTAGTGATTTTTACTGTTTACGATGTCACAACACACTTTATTGTGGACATGAAACAAAGGACATGCACATGCAATAAATTTCAGTACCACGAGATGCCTTGTCGACACGCTGCTGCTGTTATCAACAAAAGGAATTTGAGCTGTTACGAATTTTGCTCAAAAAACTACTCAAAATCAACTTTGGTAAACACATATTCAGCTTCCATAATGCCATTAGATGATAAAGAGAATTGGGATGTGCCAGAAGAAATAAGAAGCATATGTGTAAAACCACCAAATGCAAGAAGACCTGCGGGAAGACCAAAGATAGGGAGGTACAAGCATGGATCTGAAAACAAAATTCAAAACAAATGCAGCAGATGCCAAGAAAAAGGACACAACAGGAAAACATGTATTAATCCACCAATTTTACGATCAAAGAATATTTGATATAGTGCATCAGCAAAAAAAGGTTTAGTTAAAAAACAGTTGTTTGTTTACTTTAAGTAACCAATACACATTCATATGGTAACTTTGTTATTGATGTTAAGTAAACAATATTGCTTTACACAATAATGAATAAAATTTTTGCATTTTTTTCAAATTTTCACAAATGAATAACTTATTACAATATAATTCCACGATATAGTAGTGACAATATTGACTAAATAAATTTATTTGAATAATCCAATATGTTTCATAAGAATGGTTGCCAATTAGTTATATTTTGTTTACTATCAAATAAGTAGTTGGTTACTTAAGTTTACTTGTTAAGCATTTAAATGATCCCCAGGTCGTGATACGCATTGATTTGCTTAAAAGCTGAATGAAAACAATATTTTTCATATTTATGGTTACAAATAATCTATAATATAGGTACCATATACTATTGATTTGGTTACCATTCACATTAGTGTATTTATAATTGGTAACCAGATCATGAGACGCAGTGATTTTATTTTAAACTGAATGCAAACAATGTGTTTCGTAAGAATGGTTACCAATTATTTATATTTTGGTTACTGTCATATAAGTATTTGGTTACTTAAGTTTACTTGTTAAGTATTTAAATGATCCCCAGGTTGTGATACGCACTGATTTGCTTAAAAGTTGAAGGCAAAATTTTTTTCCATATTTATGGTTACCAATAAGCTATAAATTAGTTACGAAATACTTTTGATTTGGTTACCAAACACATTATTGTCTTTATAATTGGTAACCAGATCATGAGACGCAAGGAATTGATTATGAGATGAATGCAAACTATGTGTTTCATAAGAATGGTTATTAATTAGTAATATTCTGGTTACTGTAATGTACGTATTTGGTTACTTAAGTTTACTTGTTAAATATTTAAATGATGCCAAATTCATGATACGCAATGATTTGATTACAAGCCGAATGAAAACATTTTTTTTCAATATTTATGTTTACCAATAACCTATAAATTATTTACCACATATTAATGATTTGATTACCATACACAACCTATTTATTTGGTTACCGTTCATATATTTCCTTTGAGGGCACGCCAGGGCGGGGGTAGCAGTGTATCGTTTTGGAATGGTTATCAATTAGTTACTTTTTGGTAACTGTTATAACAGAATGGTTATCAATAAGCTATATATTAGTTAATGTCATATAAGAATGGTAACCAATTAGTTATTATTTGGTAACATGACTTCCTTTCAGAAGGAAGCTAACCTTCCTCTTCATTACAATAATTGCTAATAACCATATCTCACTAAATACACAAACAACAAATTCAAGCCCAAACAGCATTGAATTGGAATCAACGAATAGCTTGGCGACATTGACAACGGTTAAATTGGTGTCTTTCTATATATCCATGTGCAAATCAGTGACTGTTCATATATAATATCATGATTCATTATCTCAAAAAAAATTAAAAAATCTGCAATCAGAGGAGAGTTGTTTGAATTGACAACCAGATACGTATTCACTCATTCATCATATGAATATTGAATATAACAAGCTCACAGTATTTTAACTAGAAAGATACTTTATTAAAATAGAATAAAATACATAATTCCATTAGCATAAGAATTCACTAATCAATAACAAGTCAGTAACCATAACAAATGGTTTATGAATTTCCAAATAAAACCATGTTAAAAAAAAAGAAGAAAATAGATAGACAACCACTATTCTGGGACAAGTCTTCCTGGATATTCTCTATCAGAATCGTAACCTTCAAGTTGCTTGTTCCTAGCATGAATGAATAGGTTAACACATAATTTCTTCCTGTACTGGATGATGGGGAATGGTTTGAGAATTTCGTCAAACTTTTTATGAAGAAAATGTTCCGCAAAACAAACCGTAAACATACCGCAATCACTGCAAAAACAAACAAAACAAAAAAACAAATCAAACCAAACATCATACTTGTTTGAATAGTATTGGAAACGAAAAAAATATAAACCTTACCCCTCGATTTGTTCAGGCAAACCTTCTGCAAACTCAAGCTCAATTAAATCCTGCTCCCCCTTCTTAATATACGGTTCACTAGTACAATCAATATCTGATCTATCCTTCCAGAACCCACATTTAGAAAATATTACGGGTAACATGAAGATGTAAGGATCACAGACATCAATTATTTTTGTTCGCATGACTGTCCTGGTTGGTTGCAAAGAATTGTAAACTACTAGACGTCTACGATGTACATCAAATATCAACAAAAACCAATGCTCAGGAGCTGTCATGTGAATTGGAAACAACACATAATCCACATCTACCCAAGGTGTGTTCACATCCATCAAATATCCACGAATGTATTCGACGACATCGCCTTCACCAGAGAGTATAGTCATAATTGAATTATTACGAACATGTTGACCATATAAAGAAGACAACTTAGCATGAAACCAACAATCGGTAGTAGTGACCCTGATCTTAATATTGGCAGAGTGTTTAGCCAATTTTCTGAAGTAATAGAAGGCAATGTTGATATGCTGTACCAACAAACAAACAAAAACTGAACACATATATAAGGTAACCAACTATAATTTAATGCAATATCAAATGAGAAAATCACCTTATAAAAATAACAAAATGGAATTAAGGGTAACACAACAGATTTTCACAAATCAAGATACTTACATCATGGTCAAGCCACTGACCAGGAGTCTTCAAATGGTAGAACCACATTTTAGATGCTATTATAACAGACCCAAAACTGAACGCAGGTTCAATCTTATCATGATGTCCAGAGAATTTTTCAGTCCTTCAATGTAAAAGAATACAAGAAAAATAAAACAAATTATTATTTTTACAAAAAACTATATTATTGTGTACAGTAAGATAATATGTGACGCGAAATAGCATACATTTTCCTGTTATTTAACCCAATCTTGTACCATTGATCAAACAATATATCTTCAAAATGGGATGGCATACCCATGCAAACATTGGAAAATGCAGAAACACCAATTCGTATTTTTGAAGGAATAACATCAGAACCAGATGAAGCAGCAGAACCAAACCTCGTTGTGTATGGACTCCTCAAAACCGCACTCTTCGAAGAAGCACGAACCGGTCTAGCACAAGGTTTGGACGCAATCCTCTCCACTTCAGCATAGTGAATTATATCCTGAGTAGTTAAAATCATTTCATCAAGAACCGAACTGTTTTGTGCCTCGATTTTACCCACCTATATCAATTGAGAAAAAAGGACACAAATACAATTAAAATTACAAACTGACTGAGCAGTAACATAAATAATATAATAAAGTATCCAATCCAATATATAAAGATAACTGATATTGAAAAAAACACAAACCTCAGTAGGAGTATAAACAACAATTTCTTTCCCAACAGACTTGTTCAATATATCAAAAGTTGGATTGTCATTCTTCATGCCAACCTGTAAAAAAAAATAATCAACGACACAAAATTGTATAACAAATACAAAATAAACAAATGTGTTTAACCTTATAATAATCTCCACCACTGTAATCGCCACCCGTATCGCAAACATCATCATCTATTTTTAAATCAAACAGTTTTGCATCATCCGAACCATTGCCTACATCAGCGGCCTCATCATATTTAGCATCATCATCGAACCCATTACCATTATTGGGACCTTCCGAACCATCATCACAATCATTCGCACCGTTGCTAACATCAGGGTGACCATGTAAATGCTTTCTCAACATCTTACTAATGTCCCTGCAAATCTCGATACGAAAAACACGTAATTCTTCCTTCAAATCAGCCCCCAACTCCTCAATGCATTTCTTAACTTCAACCAACTTCTTCTCCAAAGGGCTCACACGTGCATTGACAATATTTTTGACATCAGAAAGTGAAAAACCCAGATCTTTACCCTTTGTGTTATTATCCTCTTTTATATACTGCTAATTCGAACCACCATCATGTCCATGTAAAAATTAAAAACCACCCAAATCCAACCGATCCATCTCATCAGCCTTAGGAATGAGCATTTGAATCTTCATCTGAAACAAAGTGTTAACATTAAATATATCACCTTTAAAATATTGAACAATCAAAATAAACAAAAAAGTACACGAAAAACAAAAACTTAATATTAGTAACCAAATGTATATAAAAAGGTAACCAAACATAATATAAATGGTAACCAACATACCTGTCCAGAACCAAAACCTATATCATTCAACTTGTCAAATGTAGGAGCCTTCCCTAATTCCTTCCATCTAAATAATCTAACTTCTGACGGATGATCATCAATACATATACACTGGTCTTTAAGAGTAATAATTGTTTCAAACAAGAAAACTTGGAAAACATATGGCAATCCATTCAACTTATAATATCTACAATAATTGTCCTTGTAAAAATTGTATGTTACACACCCATTCCTGCCCTTCTTTAACTGTCCCTTCACAGCAACGGATAAAGACCTCTTCATCTGTTCAAAGGCGATTTTCCCCCAAGGATAACTATCAAATTCACCATAAGATAAAAAATTAAGCAATACCTCATCAACATGATTTTCTAAAAAAGTAGCTAGTATGAAATTGAAAACCAGAAATATAACAGACATCCTGACAGCCTCCTCGTCATCATCAAATACAACCCCACGATATATCTTCCCGATACTAGAACGGGTAACAACCTCATCTCCAAAAAACTTTTCCACTAACTGATTTTCTCCTCCCTTGAATGCAGAAATGTCCTCATCTCCTTGCCCACGCAAACCAGAAATTAAACAAAATTCGGGCAACCCAAATCTTACCCTTTTGTCACCAAACAAGAACCACATTTCCCCCTTATTCCTCTGATAAACTTCTCTAACCAAAGCCTGATGGATTAATTGTGAAAACATTTGAGACACACCAACATTTATAAATTTTCCAAAACAAGTCAACTTAAGCTTTTCCAATTGATTTACAGTCAATTTCTTCATGATGACACTAGGCACCTCCATATCAGACCAATAAACGATTTTTGCAGTGAAATTGCGTTGGCGCTCACTGTAATATAGATCCCAAAACTGCATATACAATACATTACCACAAAAAAAACTATCAGCAGTATCCAGTTATAAAATAACTAGTAACCAAAACACAATCAGCACGTTTCCAAAAACATTTTAAACCACCTAAATTAGTGTGCAAAAAGTACTTAGTAACCAAAATATACTATAACAGTAACCAACACTGAAATTGAAGGGTATATAACCATTTAACAAATTTTCATTCATCATTAACCAAATATAACAGCACCATTTCCCAAAACAAATTCAGAAGTAGCCATAAACAACTAAGGATTCCAAATTTTTAAAAACAACTTAAATATCACACCTTGAGATGATTTTGCCGGGGGATAATATTCGCGCTAGAAATTTTTTCCCCAACTTCAGCTTTGTTACCATCTTTGTTTGCAGAATCTTCAAAATCAGAATCTGAATCCATTAATTCTTTGCGCACCTTTAAAACCTGTCTCCCCGATTTTTTATCCTTCAAAGGGGATTTAAAAAATCCCTTCTTCCCCTGCAGAGGGGACTTGACCACACCATCCTCCATACTTCTTTTTCTTTTCCCATCATTTTTCTTACCAACAACCCCCCTAACATTCTTCCTCGTATTAACCATCCTATACAAAATCACAATAACATTAAAATAAGTTCAAAATTTTTAATCTCATATCCAACAAAATAACGCTGCAAATAGATGTGTAAATTATAGTAAATAAAATATCCAATTTCTTGGAAACATATGAATTGAGGAAGTAGCATCTTACATTAAATTAATCTACAAACTAAATATGAAAAATTGATCATAAAACCACTCAATTAAACAAATAAAAACATAATTTTCTGAATATTCACAGTTAAAAAATATAGTGAAAAGGAAAAAAGCCTCACAATTAATTTCTGTCCTAAAACTGTATCTAGTGAGGTTCATAAGAACCAAACATATGTTCTTTCTTACTACAACATTACTGGTACAAATTCAAAAATTGATGCACATATTCAGAGTTGGAACCAAATTAACACCCTTTCATAAATCAAAACCACAATGAATACCAAATTGGTTTCCAAGTTCCCAATTTTCAAAATAATGGTTTCAAACTGAAGAAGCTTCACTAAAAAAATTTATAAAAACGACTTCTAGATTGCTGTCATGAAAAGACAATGGTTACATAAACTAAACACACCTGAATCGGCAAGTGGAAGAGCGTCAACAATCACACCCAAAACAAAGGAAACACCGGCAAATATGAAGATGAAGCACCGGCAAAGATGGAGAACGAAATAGCCTTGCAGAGCAAAACTCGATTTCCAAGTTCCCAAAAACCAAAATAAGGGTTTTCAACTGAACAATCACACCCAAAACAAAGGAAACACCGGCAAATATGAAGATGAAGCGCCGGCAAAGATGGAGAACGAAATAGCCTTGCAGAGCAAGACTCGGTTTCCAAGTTCCCAAAAACCAAAATAAGGGTTTCCAACTGAATACTCTTCAATTAACCGGCAAATATGGATATGAAGCACCGAAAAAAATGGAGACGAAATAGCACTTTCAGAAATGGAGACGAAATAGCACTTTCAGAGCAAAAATTGGTTTCCAAGTTCCCAAATACCAAAATAAGGGTTTCCAACGGAATACTTTCGGTTAACAAGTTAAAGACACGTACAAGTTAACAATTCAAAAATATATTACCCCTATAAACACGGGCCATATCAAAAACTTATTAAATCATTGAACTAAATAAAAGGGATAAGAATGCACAGTTTTTGTAAATAAAATATAACAAATGCACTAATTTTGTAAATATTTTATTTATGTATTATTTTTGTAATATTTTATTAAAATGTACTCAAATATGTAATTGTTCCAATTTAAAAAGATTGTAATCAAGCTGCTGTACTACCAAGTACCCAACTTTGAACCTGCACAACACATAAAACCGAAAACCGAAAACCGAAAACCCATTTTTAAACAAGAATATTCTTGTTTGCAATTGGTAGTAAGTAAAGTATAAAATAATTATAATTATAATTAAGTGAACTAAATATAAAATATTTTCTAACTTTACAAATATTTTCGGTTTTCGGTTTCTAACCTGTACTGCCAATTGCAAACAAGAATATAAAATAATAATAATAATAAATTATTTAATTATTGCGTTATAACTGAAAATCGAACCGAAAAAATCGAAACCGACTTTGTACCACCGGTACCGAAACCGGTTATTTGGTACCGATTCTTAATTTTCCGATATTTTTGGTTCGTTACCGGTTCGATTTTTTCGATACCGATTTATTTTTTTACCAATGAACACCCTTACTTGTAACTTTGACTCGGGGACAAGGGACAAGGGAGAACGTATCCAAAGCAAGACTTTATTTTGCCTTTTTCATGTAAATGGAATCCAAAGCAAAGACCTTTGTTTCTGTTCTTGATTGGAGGAAAACAATTTATTAACAATCCCATAATTTGTACAAGGGAACACTCTTCCTGCCCTACGTACCCAACAATAATCAAATTATTTTTTTACCATTTTGGGTTAGAAACTCTCAACTTTGATTTAAGTTGGTAATAAATGTCCTGCTTTTATGATGAGGCATTATATTATAAATTTTATAATGAGAGGAACACGTGTCTTAGGGTATGTTCGGTTATCAATGTGTAATTTGAATATTTAAAGATAGTGTTTAATGTGTTTGAAAATTCAAACGCACTGTACCACTTTTAGAGTGTTGTATTCGGATTCCAAACACAACTTTTATAAGTTAATAAGTATAATTTGAAATAAACTATGTGTAAACGAATAAAATTCTCAACAAGTTTACGTGTGTCTTGACTTTAATATGACGTAATTTTAATTGATAAAATAGTAAAATATTATAACAACCATTAATAAAATAATGATTTATTAATGAAATGTCAAACGTGTTATAAAAATATCTTAAAACAACAAGACACACCATGACGGCATGACACATACTCTCTCTACCCATTTTTTTCCCCTTTCTTTCTTTTTTTTCTTTCTTTTACATTTTTATTGTCTTTGATTTTAACAATTGAAGTGTAATAGACTAATTCTCATAGATCCCCACACCTAAAGTTGGGTCCAAGCAACAAATTAAGTTAATTTCTTCGATCTGAATTATAAAATTATTATTAATTTTGTAAAAATAATTTAAAATATTTTTAAATTTGTAATTGATATGATTAATTTAAATTTTAAAAATAATAAATTTTATAACTAGTAGTACTATTTAGGTGATTTATGATATTTATAATTATATTGACATAAACTAAATGAATTCAAGATAATTTTGAATTTGAAAATGTTTGACATTGACTTATAAAAAGTGAATAATAATCTTATAAATTTTAATGGAGGGAGTATTATTCATTACTTTAATAAAAATTAACACAAAAAAAATTGTATAAAATAAACACTAATTGGCCAATGAAAAAAATTTCCTAGCCACATTGTCACTAAAATAAAATCCCAAAGTGTTAGTCCCACCAGACAAATGTAAAATACTAATTTTGTTCCAAAAAAGAAACTCTCATTTGGAAAAGGAAAAAGTTTTGTTCTATTAAAAGAGTTTTCTTTTCATTTATAGTCGCATGAAATAGCACAACATATGGGGAGGGCTCTCTTTATTTTGAAATAACCTCCCCTAAATCTCTTTTCTTGTGCCCTAATAATTTCTCTGTTCTCGTGGAGTTTATTTTTCCCTTTTGTGAGGCTTGCGTTTCTCCATGATATGATTGATTTTATTATCCTTGTGAAAATATTTCAATATCATCTCTTAGGAGTTTGCTTTCTCTAGTTAGAATTTTTTTTCCCCTCGTGATAATTTATTTAGTTGCGTAAATAGTTGAAAACAAATTGTTCAAATTTGGGTATAGCTTATCATGACAGTTGGTTCTTTCTTTGCTCGTATTAAAGAACTATATATTCTATTATTACTTTGGAATTATGATTGTTTTTTAAGAGTATATCTAATGTCTACTAATTGTTGCTACTAGGGATGGGCATAATTTTTGGTTTTTCAGACCGGTCCGAACCTGCTGGTTCGGTACAAAAATAACCAGTCCGGTTTCGGTACAAAAAAACCGGTATATACCGATTTCGATATCCGAGTTTTTATGGTTCGGTATTACCGAACCATACCGGTATATACCGGTTTTCTAATTTTTTTTATTATTAATAAATAATAATAGTAATAATAATAATAATAAAATATTGATTATAATAATAAAAATAAAAATTATATTAATTTTTAGTATTTATTAGGTAAAAACCGATTCAGTATATCGGTCCAACCAGTACCGATATTGGTACTGAAATTTGGCTAATTTCGATACCGGCCCGGTTCGAACCGGTATTTACCGATTGCCCTCCCCTAATTGCTATGATTGAACATTTTTCTAATTATCTGTTACTATGCTTGAAAGTATTACAATTTCACTTCTTGGTACTATAATTTTTTTATCGCCTGTAATAATCTATAGTTTGAATATATTTTAATCGATTAGGCTGTTTAATCACCAAAAGAAAAAAAAAAGTTAATATTTTTAAGAGTAAAAATGTAATAAAAATATATTTTTAATTTTTCTAAAATTTACAAATCAGACTCTTTTTTGAAACAATACCCAACTCTGACTCCTCATTACTAATGAAATTTAAAGGATCTCTGGATTAATATTACACTTGCTACATTCCAATTTACATGTTGCTGTTAATTAGGCACAAGAAACTACTTACATATATATATATATAGACCACAAAATACAAATTAATTCAATAACTGCGGGCTACATGTTTTTGCAGCCGCCTCAGCCCCTCTCTCTTCTACATTCTTTCCCCTCTCCTGGTCCCAAACAAAAGAACAAACAAACACCCCATAAAACCCATAATCAAGAAGTCAAAAAAGTTACCCTTTTCCCCCCAATTTTTTCCGACTTTCACAATACCCAATAACCCATTAACCCACAAATTAGTCAAAAGGACCCAAATAAAAGCACGAAATGGCACCAATTGGGTAAAAGTTGGCGGTAAAAATTAAGGCGGGAAATTTGGAATATTTTTTAGACTCTGAAGTTTTTTCCGGTGAAGGTTTGACCGAATTGCCAGTGGGCTGGGACTATGTTCCAGGAGGTGGAAGTGCGACGGTCACTGCCTGTGACGCGGAAAGAAAGTGACTGACCAACCAAAACTGCGTTTGATTGCCAGTTCTGTCCCCAGTTGCGGCTCATGCTCATCCAACCAGTACTGGACCCCTTTACGCTCACCCTCACGATATCCCCTGCACCCGCGACGTTGCTGATCAGAACCAGATTGAAGTAGCGGAAGCCGTTGATTGTGAACCTGATCCCACCTCTCTTCCGGCATGGCACCCTGCGTAATAAATCACAAACTTTGTTACCACTTTTGGAGGTTCAATTTTCATTTTTACTCTTTCATATCTCCTCAAAGCCTTGACATAAATGCATTAGGAGTATAACAAAATTTTGTCTTATAAATAATTTTTAACGTACATAATTTAATATTTAAAGTACATAATATTTTTTTCAACTAGAAGGATCTAAAATTATTGTTCTAAAAATCGTTAAATAGACTTAGGTGACGAAAGGGCACCTAGAGGTTATGTCACTTAGGCGTTTCTCTAGACGGATTAAATGTTTTTTGGACGATTTCATTTATTTTATTTTTTTATTGTATATATTTATTATATTATACAAAGCATATGGTATGTATAATTTTAAAAAATTTACATGAAATATTAGTAAAAAAAAGTGATCTTTTTAATACTTACTTTTAAGTATTATAGAGTTCCAAAATAAATGTCTGATTCTACTTGGGCACCAAGCCAAATAGAAGCGTATATAATTCACGGTATAGTCTACATTGCTGAATATGCTCTTAATTCGACCTAAGTATGGATTTTTGCAACACTGCTTAGAACATCTCCAGCAGATCAGAGAAGCACAAATCCTAGACTAAATATAGTCTAGGACTCAGATTTCACTTTAGCAGTAAGACTAAATATAGTCTATGAAATTTTTCAGTGAGCCAAAGAGACTATATCAAGGAACTAGAATTTGATGAACTATAATTTTAAATATATTTTAATGAGAGTGTGGAAAAATAATTGGTGGACAATAATTCATTAAATATAATATAATCTTTTAATATTATAGTAGAAGGATTGAAAGACTATCTTATGAATTGATGTTATATAGACTAAATATAATCCACGGTATAATTTACGTTGCTGGATATGCTCGTATAATTGACACATGGCCTACTCCAACTAAAGCGAAAACAAAGTAGGAGAGAGAAAAAAATAGAGTAGCAGATAAAGTTACCGGCAGAAAGAGACGGGAACAATTCCGACTATGCCACTTAAGCGTTACTCTAGACGGACTAAATATTTTTCTAGACGATCTCATTTATTTATATTTTTTATTTTTTATCTTTATTATTCTATACAAAGCATTTATAGCAGTATAGGTTGCCTAGACAGGTGCCAAAGCGTTTTCTTAAACAATCTTATTTATTTTATTTTTTTAGTATATATACTTATTATATTATACAAAGTATATAGTAAATATAATTTTAAAAATTTTACACCAAATATTATTAAAAAAATAATCTTTTAATGTTTACTTTTAAGCAATAATGCTACTATCATATAAAAAATGTCACATAAAACTCACATATATACACAAGCATATTTCTGGGTCTCACCTGGTACGTGGAGCTCATAATATACATGTGTGTACGTGAGATTTATATGACTATTTTTATGTAATAATAGCATTATTTATCCCCTAAATGGGGATTAATACGACCTAATCATGGATTTTTACAACAACATATAATTGACACATGGCCTACTCCAACTAAAGCGAAAACAGAGCAGGGAAGAGAAAAAACAGAGTAATAGAGAAAGAGTGTTACCGGCGGAAAGAGACGGGAACAATTCCGGCACGGTACTCGGCGATCTTGAGAAACATGGGCATTGCAAGGTCAAAGTGGGTACGAGGAGGGTTGCACCAGCCCCCATTATCATTAGGAAGTGCAAAATTCGGAGGGCAGAAATTGGTGGCAGTGATGAAGATAGACGGGCTGCCGGAGTGGCACCAATTTGGGTCATTCGCACATTTGATCTCGAAGCACGCGCCGCAGCTCCGGCCGTTGTTGAAGAGCGCTGTGCTCAGTGCTGCCGTGTTCACGCCGTAGCCTTGGCTGTACAAGTTTCCATACCCACAAGCTCCACCTGTTGACAAACCAGACCAATTAACACCAAATTTATAGCAAGAAGAAAATGAGTACCATGAAATTTTCGGTATAAAATTGCAAAATAGAAAACAATTCTGATGCACATTGTACTCTTTCCGTCTCAAAATAAATGCTCATTTTTGACTCTCTTGTCAAATTGACTAAATTTTTTACACTTCTTTTGACAAAATTAAGGTGAATGGATTATAAGACTAAAATGCAAAATTGTAACGAGTATATGAAATGTACCATTTTGTACTATTAATTATACTTCGAGGGAGATATTTGCTAATTAATAAAACTCAATGGCGAAACTCTCACATAGACACACATGGGAAAGCTTTGCATTCCAGTCTAATTATAACTATAAGAAACTATATACAACTTACTGCTAATTCCAGTAATGTTTAATTATTAATTTTAAAAATAACTAATTTGACTCATAAAACGTCAAAATTAGGCCATTATTTTAGTACTGTTAGAAAAAGGAACTCTGTGACAAAATGGAACCAAATGTGGGTAGGCAGAGGAAAAACTAGAAGCATACCCATGGTCCCGGAGGCGTCGCTGCCGCCGTAGAAGGTGGCGTGAGCACTTAGCCATGAACCGCCGGAGTAAACTCCGGGAATCCTTGCTTGAGCTAGTGAGATAAGAAGGGAAGCAATGCAGGCCACAACATTGAGAGTACCCATTTTGTCTTGACTATTACTAATACAAAAATTGTATATTTAGAGAGAGAGAGAGAGAGAGAGAGAGAGATAGAGAATTTGGAGTGAGGAAAAAGGGTGGAGGAAGGTGGACTACTTATGGGGGGTGTTAAGAGAGGATCAAGGGCAGTATACGTAATTTGTTTATAGCTATATTTTTGTTATGAAAATATTATTTTTTATTATGAAAATATCAAAAAAAAAAATTTAATGATAATGGTCACAATAGCTTTAAGTAATTTTAGCTATGAATGACATTACCCATTTTTCAATGAATGAAAAATCTAAAATTAAAAAAGAATAAGAGTAAAAAAAAAAAAATTCCAAGTAGCCGAAAGTATGGAGTGACGTACTCCCTCCGTCCCTTAATATAAGACGTTTTAGAGAAGTTTTTGTATCCTTTAATATATGACGTTTTAGATTTTCAAGTAAACATTAATTGTTTAGTTTCTAATAGTATTCCAAGGATTAAATATAATTTTGATTCTCTCATTATTTTTTGTTCAATAAATAACAATATCTTTTTTCAATATAAGAATAATATAGATATTTAATATTATATTTAATGCTATATAATTATTTTTTTAATATTTATGTACAATTTTAAAAAATCTTATATTAAGGGAGGAATCAATAGACATAAAGACATCTAGGAGCAGCCAACTAGAAGCCACCACCGAACGGAGAGAGAGAGCATCCAACGTAAAGGTTAGATACCAGACTACTAATTAGGGTGTAGTGGGCCCCTATTTTCCCCGTAATTGTCGGCTCAATTACGAACCCGGGGTTTTCGTTACGTGTTAAAGTCCTCGAGCCTCACGTGCCAACGCTAATTCTTTCTCTCAAGATTCTTTGAACCTATCATCAAACCGAGAAAAAATATTTAAGGGTACTTAATATTAATATACAATAATTAAAAAATAATTATAATAATAGTGTATTTATAAAATAATTATAAAAATAATGAAATTTATATTAATAAAGAAATCTAAAATTAAAAAGAAATAATTATCATAATTAATAATTCAAATTCAAATATTTGGGATTTAACAACAAATATAAATTCAAATATTCAAATTCAAATTTTCATCTCCCTCACAGTAGCCCTCTCCTCCGCTACTCCGTAGCGAATCTCCTTCTTCACAAGTTGCCCTCTCCTCCGCTACTCCGCCGCGAATCTCTGTTGTCCAAAATGTCAATGAGAAGAAGAAGAAGATTCACCCTACAAAAAGTTTAAAAATAAATAGATGTAACTCTTACTGTTCTGAAATTTTGTTATGACTATTTGGTTACCCACAAAAATTAAAATGGTTACCTTTGTATGAAGGGTTGGCTACCAATTGCATCACATTCAAACTAAAATGGTAACTTAATAAAACTGAATTGGTTACCTTGGTTTGAAGGTTTGGCAACGTCATCTTCCTCCTCCCCTTTCACCGGTGAGACAGATCGAGAGTCAACCACAAAATGGTCGATGGGATAGAGAAAGGAGGTGGATATTTGATTTTCCATAATTTTTTCATGTTCGGAAATTTCAATTCCAATTTCATGTCCAAAGGAAAATAAGAACACTGCATAGGAAAGAGAGAGATAAAAGAGTGATGTGTAATGTAATGTTGATAACCAAATCTTCGTACCAAGGTAACCAAACCTTCGTACCAAGGTAACCAAACCTTTAAACCAAGGTAATCAAACCTTTATACCAAGGTAACCAATCTACCTCCACACCTGCAGTATGAATTGGTTACATTGGTCTGAAAGTTTGACAACCAACTGCATAAAGGTTTGACTACCAACTGCATCACATTCAAAAATAAATTGGTAAGCTAATAAAATTGAATTGGTTACCTTGGTAAGAAAGTTTGGCTATCAACTGCATGAAGGTTTGGCTACCAACTGCATCACATTCAAAATAAATTGGTAACCTAATAACACTGAATTGGTTACCTTGGTATGAATGTTTGGCTACCAACTGCACTATGAAAAAATTGCAGGTGTGGAGGTGGATTGGTTATCTTGGTATGAAGGTTTGGTTACCTTGGTATGAAAGTTTGGTTACCAACGGAACTTGATATTTCAACCAGTACAAGGCAAAAGCCCAATACATACTTTGAAAAACGCAATATTGGGAACATAAGTATCTCAAAATTGGAGAAATAAGTATTTCATCATATCCATCCATGTTTCATCATGATTGGATGTTGAGCTTCTCTCTCTCAATCTGATTATCACTCACCTCTCTCCTCTCCTTCTCTATACTGTCATACCAGCACCATCATAAATCCCCACAAACTTGTACTAGAAAAAGTAGAAAATCCAGCAGCGTTTCAATAAAAACAAAACCCCCAAAATCTCCTTCAAATCTAAATCTCTCTCTCTTTGTCTCTCAAACACACCCAACAACACTTCGTTGCAACAATGAAGCCACCATGGTTGGACGACCACGAACAACCATATCTGAAAACCAAATTTCGTTGTAATGAAGAAGAATGATGAAATGGGTCTGAACACTTTGGAGTTCGATCTAAGGTTTATATGTAGGACTTTATGTAAATCCCATACGATGAGAGTTGCAAAGTTGCTCTGGCTAAAGCAATTTTCAGGGGGAGCGAACATAGAATGACGAACGAAAAATATGGGAACAGTTTTTTAATAGGAAAACAGATTTGTCATATCAGCCCCTCATTATTAATCACCTAAATTAAAGAAATCCTAATTGCATTAATTTTGTAAATAAATATGGGAAAATGTATTACTTTTATAAATATTTTATGGATGCACTATTATTGTAATTATTCTAAAAATGTACTAAAATATGTAATTAATCCAATATTTAATAGATAGGTATCTGGTTCAATCAGTGGTCGAATCGTTATTGACCCAATGACGTCATTAATATATAAATATGTAAGACCCCAACTTTTATGAATAAATATTTAATTTTCTCTATATAATATTTTGAAATAGTAAGGTGTTGATTTGATAAATGTGGTAAGTTATGGGTGGAATGTGCAAATTTTACAAAGTAAGCAAGTGATCATAAAATATTCGTTGTGTCGGAGAATATTCGTACGACAGCATAGTCATTGGTGGACCCCACAACGGAATAATTGTCGGATATAAAAAGCGACAGAAATAACATTTTCACGGCAAAATTTTTACCGTTAAACTGTTAAAATATCCGGTGATAAAAATACAGTATTACTCGTTGTTGCATAATAGTACACGGTATTGCACAGTATTTTGAATTATTGGTTCTTACGTAAGAAATCACTCAGTAATTCAATAATTGCTACAGTAGTTGCTGCATAGTATCTCATATTATTGATTCAATTATTGTCACAGTATCATCTGCACAATACTTTAAAATATTAAATCAATAATTGACACAACACAATTACTCATATTATTATTATTAGCATTATTGACAATGTCTAGAAAGTTCTGTCAAGTAAAGGGGTTAGGTTATTTAATTGCGCGCCAGTAAGGAAAAATCTTTATCGAAAAGCCCCTCTTTCATAGGAACGATCTGGTTGTCAATATTGTGAATTATAATGATGAATGGTTAATAAAAATATTTTCATTGTGTTGAAAATATTAATGTTAGTGGAAATCGATATTTATTTCGATAATAGTTGATTTTCGAATGTTAAATTGACCAAACGGAGAATTAATCAGATAAATGAACAATTAATGAGTGGTTAACATGTGGGACCCACTTATTGATGGATAATAAATAGTTGGTAGGTGGTTGCAGGGGTGGAGGTGCAAGATTTATAAATTTGAGAGACTAAATTAAAAATTGAGGCAAAGATGGAGGTACTAAAGTGTAATTAACCAGCTTTTTTCTAGCCTATAAATAGCAAACTAATTTCATTCATTTCTCACCATTCTTGAAGAGCAAAGTTATAATAGTGAGAGAAATTATAGAGAGAGAAAGAAGAAGAGTATTCTGCTACTACACTATTCCAATATCCAATCTTCTACTGAGGTAAGAGGTATTATTTCTTTTGTATTCATAAAGAATGCTATTTTCTTTCAATACTCGTAAGGGTTGTTACTTCATTCTTTATTGATCCATGGGAGTAACCTGTCTATGCAGACTACCGCATGCATGGTGAATAACCCTTCGTATTCATTCTTTATTGATCTGTGAGAATAACCTGTCTACGCGGACTACCGCATGCCTGGTGAAAACCTTTTATATTCATTATATTCCTTATTAATCTGTGGGAATAATCTGTCTACGCGGACTACCGCATGCGTGGTGAATCACCATTCGTATTCATTTCTATTAAATTGTGAAAATGATCTGTCTACGCGGATTACCGCATGATGGGTGAAAATTCAATTACAGTTTCGTATATTCATTCATACTCGTACGAAATATTATTTCACTGGAATATTGGTCTTATCTCGAGGTGTTTAACGTGTCAACGTGTCAAGGCAGAACATCAAGTGCCAAAGGGTCAGCTTGCAGAAAGCTATGTGCACTGATTTACTATTTATTGGTCCATTTAAAATCCTTGACCGAGTAGGAACTGTGGCCTATAGACTCGCTTTATTGCCAAACATGTCTCGTGTTCATAACGTTTTTCACACATCTATATTACATAAATATGTGAAAAAACCCAAACCACATTATTGAGTTATAATCAGACGAGATAGCCGAAGATTTAACGTACGAGGAGGTACCTGTCAAGATTTTGGATAAGAAGGAACATGTTCTACGTTTAAAGATTATACCTCAGGTTAAAGTTTTGTGGAGGAACCATGATATCAAGGAAATGACCTGGGAGTTAGAATTGAAAATAAAAACGAGGTATCCTCACCTTTTCTACATACTAGGTGCGTACGTCAATTTCGAGGACGAAATTTCATAAGGAGGGGAGGTTGTAAGACCCCAACTTTTATGAATAAAGATTTAATTTCCTCTATATAATATTTTGAAATAGTAAGGTGTTGATTTGATAAATGTGGTAAGTTATGGGTGGAATGCGCAAATTTTACAAAGTAAGCAAGTGGTCATAAAATATTCGTTGTCTCGGAGAATATTCTTTTGTCGGAGAATATTCGTACGACGGCGTAGTCATTGGTGGACCCCACAACAGAATAATTGTCGGATATAGAAAGCGAAAGAAATAACATTTTCACTGCAAAACTTTTACCGTTAAACTGTTAAAATATCCGGTGATAAAAATACAGTAATACGCGTTGTTGCATAGTAGTACACGGTATTGCATAGTATTTTGAATTATTGGTTCTTACGTAAGAAGTCACTCAGTATTTAATAATTACTACAGTAGTTGCTGCATAGTATCTCATATTATTAATTCAATTATTGTCACAGTATCATCTGCACAATACTTTAAAATATTAAATTAATAATTAACACAATACAATTACTCATATTATTATTATTAGCATTATTGACAATGTCTAGAAAGTTCTGTCAAGAAAAGGGGTTAGGTTATTTAATTGCGCGTCAGTAAGGAGAAATCCTTATCGGAAAGCCCCTTCTTTCCTGGGAACGATCTAATTGTCAATATTGTGAATTATAATAATGAATGGTTGATAAAAATATTATTGTATTGGGAATATTAATGTTAGTGAAAATCGACATTTATTTCGATAATAGTTAATTTTCGAATGTTAAATTGACCAAATGGAGAATTAATAGGATAAATGAATAATTAATGGGTGGTTAACATGTGGGACCCACTTATTGGTGGATAATAAATATTTGGTGGATGGTTGTAGGGGTGGAGGTGCAAGATTTATAAACTTGAGGGATTAAATTAAAAATTGAGGCAAAGATAGAGGTACTAAAGTGCAATTAATCAACTTTTTTCTAGCCTATAAATAGCAAGCTAATTTCATTCATTTTTCACCATTCTTGAAGAGTAAAGTTATAATAGTGAGAGAAATTATAGAGAGAGAAAGAGAAGAGTATTCTGCTACTACACCATTCTAATATCCAATCTTCTACTGAGGTATGAGGTATTATTTCTTTTGTATTCATAAAGAACGCTATTTTTTTCAATACTCGTTAGAGTTGTTACTTCATTCTTTATTGATCCGTGGGAGTAACCTGTCTACGCGGACTACCGCATGCATGGTGAATAACCTTTCGTATTCATTCTTTATTGATCTATGGGAATAACCTGTCTACGCGGACTACCGCATGCCTGGTAAAAATCTTTTGTATTCATTCTATTCCTTATTAATCTGTGGGAATAACCTGTTTACGCGGACTACCGCATGCGTGGTGAGTCACCCTTCGTATTCATTTCTATTAAATTGTGGAAATGATCTGTCTATGCGGATTACCGCATGACGGGTGAAAATCCAATTACAGTTTCGTATATTCATTCATACTCGTACGAAATATTATTTTACTGGAATATTGATTTGAACTTTTTATGAAATTTTCATCTTTTCATGACAAGTTACTATTCACGGTAAAAAAAATATTATTTTTTTTTATCTTTGATTGGATCCAAGTTTTGAACTTCATTCTTGAATTTTGTTTCACAATTAATTATTACGGAGTATTCTTGAACTTGGATAAACTAATCACGAATCCCTAATCTTTGTCTTTTATCTCACTGAATTCATTTTTTTAATATTATTTTTCATCATCCTCAGTCTTAAATGATGCTACAAATAAATATCTTTGGCCTGTAGTGCAAAGATGATTACATGATGAATATCTTTGGCCCGTAGTGCAAAGATGAATATTTGGTTCGAGATACATATTGATTGATATTACAGGGATAAAATATTGATGATGAACTTTTAAATCATAGAATATAGTAGACATCATTCTCTACTTAACTCTCCTAATGAATTGTTATTTTCGCTGCAGTTGTTGATCTAAAACTTGTTGTCCATAATATTTTATCTGATTTGTTGAAGACTAACGATAATTTATTTTTCATTATCTTAGTCATAATATTCTTTACTGAACTAGTTGAGCTCACCCTTTTCTTCTATTGTTCTCTTCAGGAAATAAGAATATCGCGGGTACTAGTCGGGGAATGGAGTGATGGTCCGAGTTAGAGCTGTAGAAATCCTTACTATTTTTTTTGTAAAATAGTGTGATAATAAATGTAATGAGGACTTAGTTTGAATGTTTATATTTTCTACATGTCTGTATTGACACTCACTGTTGTGAGATCGTATTTTGCACGATCGTTTGATATAAATGATTGTATTTGAATTCTGTACCATGTATTGAACGACTCAGAATGGGTTGGGTTGATTGGACCAATTCTAGGGGCGTCACAAAATATATATATTATTATTACTTAATAAAATTTTAAAAAATCTCATTTTTCATGAAATAAAACATAATAAAGTTGAGTTACAATGTTATTAAAAGTGGTTAATTTTAATATTAAAAAAAATTTGTACAAAAAAAAAATTTCGGCTCACGTCAATAACCAATTTTGCTCGTTGAACCACCGATCCGACTAGTTAGTCCACCCGATTTTAACCAAAATTAATTTTTTTGTTCACACCGGACCGAAGTGATAATAGGTTACGATATTTATCGATCGAACCGGCTGTGTAGTCCAATTTTTTTAACTATGCTTTCTCTTATATCTACCACCACCTAATTGCAACTAGCTATATAACGTTTTTCATATGCATTTCTAATTTCTCTTGACCTTTTCTTTTTTCCAGCTAGCTTTTTTGTTTTTCCCTCCGTTTTCCCTCATCTTTGATGAGCATTATCTAAAGACACAGCTAAGCAGCATAGTTTTGAATATGTAATGATATAAATTATTTTAAGGGACTTTAATTCGGATCTCAACAATGTTATCTGTTTATATTGTATTGATTCAACAAATTATTGTGATTTTTGCCTAATAGTTTGGCTGAACTATAAAGGCTGGATTTTTGTGCGAGAGAAGTTGAAGTCTTTGAATTTTTAATTACTGTGTAATTAAAATTTCATTCGCGATGTGATTACGTTACTCTAATTTTATTTTATTTTCATTACATCCATGTATGGGTGTAATACCTTATTATAGTTGTGTACATATTCATATATAAAATGGATATATCACATTAACTCCGTAATATAATATTTTTATATTTTTATAATTCATTAATTACAATTATTTTTTTCTTTATTTGGGGTTGGGGGGGGGGGGGGGGGGGGGGTTATTATCATGTAATCAATGAATCAAGCAATATTTATAATTTAACAACATATTACCATTACACATTAAAAAAATTCTAAATATGAACAACATGAATATTCTTACACACATCAAATATTTTTTTAGAACTATATATTGAGAATCCTAAAGAAAACTTAGGTTCAATCTCTGTAACGTTTGTTAATAACGTGCTGAGTGGTAGACTCAAGTCTATTATTTTCCATAGTAAAAGAAGAGATGGGGGGGGGGGGGGGGGTTATTATCATGTAATCAATGAATCAAGCAATATTTATAATTTAACAACATATTACCATTACACATTAAAAAAATTCTAAATATGAACAACATGAATATTCCTACACACATCAAATATTTTTTTAGAACTATATATTGAGAATCCTAAAGAAAACTTAGGTTCAATCTCTGTAACGTTTGTTAATAACGTGCTGAGTGGTAGACTCAAGTCTATTATTTTCCATAGTAAAAGAAGAGATCTTACCTCTAGACTTTCATTTTTGATCTCTATATCAAATATCTTGAAAAAGTATATATATGGAAAATAGGGGAGAATTTGAAAAAGAAAATCATGAAAAAGTCAATTTTGTTGAGAATTTTGAAAAATCGAGAGAATGTTAGTGATGATTCAGTTAATACGACGAGTATGTTTGTTTGTAATGATTATACTTGTTATTGAAATCTCAAGTTACTTGTTTGTTTTTAAAAATAAACTTAAGACTATTAGTTTCGGGATAATAAATGACTTCAAAGGGAGGACTATTTCATATCATGTCCAATGTAATTAGGTATTATAATTTATAATTTTATCATTTGGGACTAAAAATTTGTGGACAAAATTTACCTTTAACTTTGTTTAAAAAGACCGATGTATCTTATCATATCTATCTATACTGTAAACTAATAAGAATATGATACTTTTGTTATGAGTAGTAAGGGTATGATAGTCCAAACGGTAAGTTCTTATCCAATTGTTTAAATAATCATGAACAAAACAAATATAACATAGAATTATTTTAAATTAACCCATGAATAATACAATAAAAAACAAAAATGTGACTAGGATTATTTAATCCTAAGATTAATAGTTTTAGGATTATAATCCATAGAATATAGTTCGGAGATTATAATCATTGCAAACAAACATGATTTTCGAAGTGATAAATCATATATACGAAAGAAGATAAAGACTAAAGAGTGTTGTTCGCATTACAAAGATCTTCCAAGGGAAAAAATTAGAAGTATGGGCAGAGAAGAAAAAATAAGAAATTAAGAAGAAGAAAAAATTGAAGTAGAGGATGAAAAAAATTGAGTTATCTGTTTGATATATTGATGTTAATATAAGGGTGCAGTTGATGTTGTGTTGATTGATCAGTTTTGATAAAGGGTTGCTTCTTTTTGAATCACTTCTGTTTGATATATATATGATCTTAATATAGGAGTTCTTTTAGGTGGAATTATGCTTGATATATGATCTTAATGCATCCAGAGTTTCAGATCAACCTTTTAGCAATACGGTTCTGGTCTTGATAATTTTTAGCAATTGTTGGTGTGGTAAATAGTCTGATCCATTAAGCACCTTGTCTTTGGTGCTACTAGTTGTGGTGTTCATGATGCAAGACTTTTAAGGCTCAATGGAGCAGTTTCGTTTGGTGTTTGTAATCAGTTTAAAAAACTACTTGGGTGGAGTAATTTTCAACTTGATTTTCAGCTCAACAAGGTAACATTGAGGGTTTTTTCTCTGCTTATGAATGGTTTCTAGGTGTTACGCAGTTCTATTGTTGTTTTATATTTAGGAGTTCTCTTGAGTAACCTTATCCAAATCTTATGAATTCGTCCCTGTTTATTTTTTAATTAGGATTTAATATAAAAAATTACCGCTAAAAAAATAATAAAAAAGGACTAAGGTCAATTCTTTTAATTATAGTAGATACGGTCCGCATCTTAAGTTAACCATTTATCCAACATACTTTGTTTACTCCCTTTAGCGACGGACTGGACGACGGTTCGGTCCGTCGCTATATATACAACCGTCGTCTTAGCTTTTAGCGACGGACAACATATAGCGACGGATAATATATAGACGACGGTTGTATATACAGTACGGACCGAATCGTCGTCCGGTCCGTCGCTAAAGAGGAGTAAACTAGGAATGTTGGATAAAGAGTATGCTTAATATTCGGACCGATAACAAATATATTTATTAGATAATAAAAATTAACGACTTGGTTTGACTTTGAATATAATAGATATTTATTATATATATGGTTATCCGTTTGAAAGCATTTTGTATATCTATTTATTATATATAGTAACATTGTGATAAATGATTGTGTGCACAACATTAATAATTGTGTGTAACTAGTTTATCTATTTTATTCATTTGACATCCTGAAGCATGACCATAAGCATGCATGCGACTAAAGAAGAAATTTGAGAGACAAGAATATGTTTGTGCCGCCAACAATGTTTTTGTTGTTTATTTTGATATTTTCAATCCATACTTATCTATATATAAGCCTAATTTCTATCTATGATGACGAAGATGTTCAAACTTACGGAATTCTATTGTGAATGCTAGCTGGACTACTGTCTGTTTTGTCAAGAACATATTTTAAATGTAATTTATTATTCTAAATTGTCACAATTATCTTTGCATGAATTAATAAAATATGTATGAAGTTGTTTTGATAAATGAGAGAGATAAATTATGAAAAAAGATACTTGATGGCAATAGAGAAAAAATTGTAATTAATGCTTCCTAAAAATTTATTAACGTTAAATATATTGGAAAATTTTGAACTCCCTAACACTCTGTTTCTGAGTTTTGGACGGAAAAGAAAAGAATAGAAAACTTAAATTATAACAGAAAAGAAAAGAATAGAAAATTTAAAGTTTTCATTTGTGTTGTTTCTGAGTTTTTAATAGAAAAGAATAAAAAATTTAAAAATTGGGGACATTGATTGTAATTTAAAATTTATTATATTGAAAGTTGAGGATAATATGGGAATTATAAAAATATTACATATTCCAATTTCTTTTCCGTCCAAATCATGCTAATTTTGGACGGAAAACTTTGACGGGAAAAGTGGCCAAGTTTTCTATCCATTTCTTTTCTTTTCCGTTTATTAAAAAACTCAGAAATATAAGAATTGGAAAGAAAACTTAAAATTTTCGTCCATTTCTTTTCTTTTCTGTCCATTTTAAAACTCAGAAACAGAGCGTAAAAGTCACTTATTTATGAATGGAGGGAGTAACACTCATTCTGATCGGGTTAAATACACTTTTTCCACTCTACTCGACTTCGGTTTACAAATGCACCACTGAACTGAATTTTTTTATGGTCAACTCATTGAATTATAATTTTTTTACAAAAATTCAAAAAACCGTCTACTCTGTTAAAATAATAACGGCAAATCTATGTGTCACATGCTGACAAAGAAAGAGAAACTGAGTTGGATAACTAATTAAATTAAATTATACTCAATTCTATAACAAATAGATAACCAAAATATAAATCAAATTAATATACATAACAAATAATTAAATTAACCAAAATTAATTGCTACTACTGCAAATGTTAGCAATCAAACAAACTTATATTCTCTCTATTCCTAAATAAATGACGTTTTAGAGGGTTTTACACTTTTTAAGGAAGTCGTTTATTGTTCCAACTATGTTATTAAGATTAATATATATTGCCATAATTATCTTTGTATGAATTAAAGAAACATGTATAAAGTTGTTTTGATAAATGAAAGAGATAAATTATGAAAAAAGATATTTGAGAGTAAAAGAAAAAAAATTATAATTAATGTTTCCTATAAATTTGATAACATCAAATATATTAAAAAAAATTAAACTCCCTAAAACTTAAGTTATTTTAAAGGACACTCATTCATATTTGTCTTTATGAGTTATATTTATTATAGGTTACTAATATTGTGTCAGACTAAAATTCATATTGTCAAAATAATAAATAGCATTTGAAATATAAAATATTATTTAAATAATTATAAAATTATCATTAAATATATATTTACTTTAATAATATCAACAACTTATTATATTTTATTCCCCCCTCCGCTCCGCTCCAAAAAAAAAATCTTATTATACCTTTATTATATCGAGGTGTGAAATTGTGAATGTTTGACGGTTATTCGGTTACTATGAAGTTAATTTTATGATAAATTAATTAATTGATCAATATAATATTTACACATTAATAGAAAAATC
The DNA here is from genome assembly GCA_020205555.1 of Panax stipuleanatus. NCBI lineage: Eukaryota > Viridiplantae > Streptophyta > Magnoliopsida > Apiales > Araliaceae > Panax > Panax stipuleanatus. The sequence goes on from CM035115.1 coordinate 7,844,072, forward strand.
ATCTTTCGATCTGTATGTTAATATTATATTGATTAATTAATTAAAATTAACTCCATGGGAAGCACTGACGGTTAAAACTAGTTGAAAGAAATTGATGGGTCATAAGACATCATGTCATGCATATATACGTTCAGGTCAGTCAATTGATTACAAAATCAAAATGTCAGCATGACAGGCTAACTGATTTTATTTTGTATTTTATCCAAAGTTTTCCACTTCGGAACGAATAGACGGAGACAATGGACAATTTAGTCAGTTTGACTGGCAGAATAACTGTTTTCACATGTGAAGACCTGATTCTAGGACAAAAGAAATAGGGAGAATTCATATTTTCATAATTGTATTTCTTATTTTCTACATGGTCTCTTATTGTATGGAGATGGACCCACACACAGGTGCGGATTTAAAAATATTTTTTGGAGCCAATTTTAACTAATTAATTTTTTTGTCGAGGTTAAATAAAAATAATTTTAATTAATTATAATAATAGTAACCAAGTATTAATTGATGAGAGTCCTTAAACAAGTATTTTCGGCGAATATTCTCTCTGTTGTTAGCATCATATTTCATTATATATGGTCTTAGTCACGAATCCACAACAAGTTTTGTTTTAAATTGAATTCAATTTGAGATTGAGAATTAATATTTTGAGATTGTTCTTGAATAAGAGTTTCATTTGAGAGATTTTGAGTAGTATTATTGACTCGGATGGATTCATTGGATTGTAATGTTGATGATTCAGTTTTGAAACGTTTGAATTTTGACCATATGTCATAAATGCTTAAATCAATCAAAATGCAAATATACAACAATCCCAAACAAACAATTATTTTATGTAACATAAATAGAATTCTATAATATACAACAAATAAATATTCATCATTCATTACCCAAACTAAAAAAGGAAATTCCAAATAAAAAAACATTTAGATAGAATTTTACAAAGAATCTTCTTTGTAAATATTATGAATTTTAAAGATATATTTTTTATTTCATATTATAATTAACCCTTACTTTATTGAAATATTTAGTTTTATATTGATAGTATGAATTGTTATGATGAATTTAAGAATATAGTATAATTTTATATTACCAATAAAAATGTGCCGTCTTTTTTAACAAATTAATAATATCTATGTATTTCATTTTGTAATATGTCACAAATAAATTTGTTAGACATTAGTACTTCGTTACATATATATACTGTTTTCTTTCCAAAAGATAAGTATTAAAAATTATCCCTTTATGCGTTAATTAAACACGTTATTTATTTAGAATTTTTATTTATATATGAGTGTACTTTTTTTTCTTTTTACTTAAAATGTGTCCTATTTAAAGTATAAACTCGCCCCTATAACATAAAATTTCTAGGTCAGCCACTGCATACAGTTGACATGATGGCGATTAGAAAAATGTGTTTTTTAGTTTATTTTTTGATGAATTTTCAATGTAAAATATTAAGACCACATATTTTTGATAAAAATAATAATAACTACAATAAATCTTAATAAATTATAATAAACACAAAAGACTGTAAATAAAATTTTAGTAACACTTGGGTAAAAAGAGTAACAGAGTAATACTTATTTATGACATCAAAACACTCATTTTGTATTGAATGAGTTGTGTACATTTTAGATTATGTTTCTATACCCATTATCTGGATATTATAATGAAATATTTACTCATGGGTGGGACAAACTCTTTTATTCTAGTTCACGATTTCTCTTGACTATATGATTCATCTGGGGTTGGGTTGGGGTGGGGGTGGGGGTGGGGAGAGAGATCGAGTTTTCAAGAAATAGTGAATGGTCTTATTAATACAATATAAAGAAATGTATATAAACTTATAATTAGAGGGCAATGATAGTTGTACATCAAATTTTAGTCCGCGTAAATTTAATCAATTATCATAATAAATCAAAATTAAGACACAATGATTGCAATTCAAAACAAACTTCATGATTTTGTGAATTAGTTTGTACCCCAACTCGCACATGCTTGGAATCATCAAAAACATGCATGGTTCTGTCCGTCTAATTATTATGCATTTGTACTAAAAAGGCCCGCCAAAAAGGACCATATTTTGGTAGGAAAAGAACACATAGGGAGGAAACTTCACATAAAATTTGTTCAATAAGTCTTGGGGACCCAATACTGCCGATTGGGTTAGCGACCGGTCTCAAATTTTTAATATTTATTAAAATTAAAATTTTTATAGAATTTTGTGATTTAGGTGTCATTTGGATATAATAAAAAAAAAGATTATACAGTCTGTTAAATTTTATTTTTTTCATGTATCCAAATGACACATAAATTACGAGATTTTATAAAAATTTCAGTTCCAATAAATATTATAAATTTTTTGGAAGTTAAAAAAAAAATTGGAACCGGTCGCTAGCCCGGTCTATAGGATCCGGTCCCCGTAGAAGGAATGCAATTTGTTTTCAACTTCACGCAATTCCTTTAATGAAGTAGCCTTTGTCTCCGTAAGTTTGTAAATCAAGCAAGCATGGCTTCTCATGATAATAAAAAGCCATAGTATTAAGAAAGCAAAAATGTTCAACTCAATAACACCTTTTACCTTTTTTTTTAAGCGGTCTAAAAAGCTAGTATTTATTTAAATAATTAACAGATCAAATCGGGAAGATGTGTCAATTGTAACAAAAAATTAGTGAATACCATACTTATTACTACTAAAATACAGATATTAAATTTTTTTAGTATCAACTAAGTCCTCAAGACGAGAACCCGGATAACATGTTAGCAATCATTAACAAATCTACCACCGATGAGCACACTGAAAACAAAATTTTCATACCATCAATAACAATCCCATGATTGAGAAAGAGGTTAGAATTTAAAGTGAACCTATATGTAGTAAACATGTTAGAACATCAAAATCTTATGATTCGAATTTTTTAGCTTATTTGTTAGAAAATGAGCCTTAAACTTATAAAGAAGCAGTATCGAGTCCTGAAGCTTCATATTGAAAAGAGACTATAAATAGTGAAGTAGAATTCATTCTGCACAATCATACGTGAGAATTAGTAGATCTCCCACCAGACTCTAAACTTCTTGGATATAAGTGGACATTCAAGAAGAAAATAAAAACAGATGGATCTATTGACAAATATAAAGCAAGACTTGTAATCAAATGATACAGGCAAAATGAGAGTTTGGATTATTTTGATACTTATTCTTCTGTGACAAGAATATCCTCAATTAGGATGTTAATAGCCATTGTAGGTATATATAATTTAGAGATACATCAAATAGATGTAAAAATAGTTTTCTTGAATGGAGATTTAGAAGAAAAAATCTACTTGGAACAACCAGAAGGATTTATAGTTCTAGGACAAGAAAAGAAAGTTTGTCGGCTTGTGAAGTCTTTTTATGGATTAAAACAAGCACCTAAACAATGACATGAAAAATTTGACAATGCAATGTTGTCAAATGATTTTAAAATAAATGAGTGTGACAAATATGTGTATGTCAAAAACACTGAAAAAATGTATGTTATTATTTGTTTTTATGTAGATGATATGCTCATTATGGATAGTAATAATTATATCATTAAGACTACTAAAAGAATGTTAAATAATATATTTGACATTAAAGACATGGGTGTTGCCGATGTAATATTAGGATTTAAAAATTTTAAAATATCGGATGGGTTAGTGTTATCACAATCACATTATATTGAGAAAATACTCAAAAAATTCAATCAATACGATTGCAATTCTGTGGGAACACCAGTAGATATAAATCTACACTTTTTTAAAAATAAAGGACATAGCATATCACAACTTGTGTATGCACAAATAATTAGAAGCTTTATGTACTTAATGAATTGTACACGTCCTGACATAGCACAAGCTGTCAATAAATTGAGTAGATTTACAAACAATCCAGGACAAGATCACTGGACAATGATTATAAGAGTTTTAAGGTATTTAATATACACTCAGAACTTTAGATTGCACTACTCAAGATATCCAGCAGTACTTGAAGGATATTATGATGCGATTGGATATCGGATACAAAAGACTTTAAATCCATAAGTGGTTTTGTGTTTACACTAGGTGGAGGAGCAATATCATGAAAATCTTCTAAACAAATATGTATTGCTCGATCAACAATGAAATCTGAGTTTATTGCATTGGATAAGGCTGGAGAAGAAGCTGAATGGCTTCGTCACTTCTTAGAAGATATTCCTATGTGGCCTAAACTTGTGCCGCCTATTTGTATCCATTGTGATAGTCAATCAGCAATTGGAAGGGCACACAGTCACATATATAATGGTAAGTCTAGACATATTCGTGGTAGACACAATACCATAAATCAATTGCTCTCTAACGGCATTATGTCTATTGAGTACATAAAGTTGAATGAAAATATAGTGGATCCGTTGACTAAGAGTTTGACTAGAGAGCAAGTAAAAATAACTTCGAGGGGAATGGATTTAAAGCCTATAAACAAGTATCGTCATGATGAAAACCCAACCTAGTTGACTGGAGATCCCAAGATCTAGGTTCAAAGGGACAACTAAATTGTGAACGATTCAACCAAATCACTATGAAGAAATTAATTTCTTCTGCTCATTCTTATGATACGAGGTAGTGATACTTGCAGCGGTTACAGGATAAGCTATGCTTTTAATGATTCTTAAATCTTGATAAACAAGTGGAGTATAGCAGGATACTTTTATTAAGAATCACTTATGTGAGTGTGAACTGGGTCAATTCTATGAGAAGGATAAGGCTATATTTCTCTAAAGCACTCATAAATTCGGGATTGTTCGAGGCCAAAATGAACAAAATCATGAGAACCAAATAATGTCTGAAAATATTCTGTGTTAATTACTATTGTCTCGGTTTACACAAATAATTGGACAGTTCAAGATATCACGTTCATCGGACAAGTAAACCCGATAGCCTTTCACAAGGGAAGGTTCAAAGCCAAAAACTACCTCTCTCGATACAGATGATTTCTAATTCTGTCTCTCTTTCAGAGTCTGTATAACATTTGCATATATAAGGCTGACAGTCAATATCATTCATGTGAGGGATTGTTAGACTTTGAGCCTAATTTAATGTGGGTGTAATTAATTATTTTTAATAATTCTATATATTAATGTGTTCTACTCTATGAGTAGATTAAATTAAATATTTGAAAGCTCAAATTCATGGAGTAATGAATGAGATATTAACTCCCAAAGATCACATTTGGAAATGATAAATGATAATAAATACATGTGAGAAAAAAGCCAAGTCCTACATCGGTTAAGAACTAAATATTTAATATGTTTACATACAAGAAAATTGCTCTTGGACTTGGGCCCCAAGAGGCACCCCACTTTTGTGAAAGGGAGAGGGCCTAGCCAAGGTTTGGTTCAAACCCATACGCGCGTGTCGTCACCGCCGACCGACCGGCCGCCTGACCTGGCTCTGGCTGTGGCTCGAGGCTCTTGGTTCGTGGTTCGTGGGTCTGGGTCCTTGTATATAATTTTTAAGACAAAATTTATTTAAATTTTTTATTTAAAATTTATTTATTTAGTTCTATTATCAAAACTGTGTCATTTTGGTAAACAGTATTTATTATATTATCAAAACTGTGTCGTTTTGAGAAGCGGTATCTGCTGAAAGGGTATCAGTCTGAACGGACAACCCAAAACTATGTTGTTTTATCGCGTCTTTTCTGCTAAGCCTAAAACTACGTGATTTTGGTTCCGCTAAGGCTAAAACTACGTCGTTTGCAGTTCCGAATAGACGCGTCCATTCTGCAAAGGATCAAAACTACGTCGTTTTGACCAGCAGTTGCCATGACATGCCTTTTCAAAGGCATCCCATGCCTTTTTAAAGGCATCCCATGCCTTTTCAAGGGCTAAGTGGCCATCCGGAAGGTTACCAACCCATCCTATAAATAGATAGGGAGGGGCAACCTTCAAATTCATTCATTCCAAGCATTAAAGCATTATAAGTTTAGTTTCTAGTAAGCATTTCATAGTTATTAAAGAGAGAGAGTTCTAAGCATTTTTTTAGTTTGAGGAGTATACTATTTGGAGTGCTACAATAGTATACGGTGTCATTGTATCCTGGGAGACAAGTGCTATCAACTCTGAGCACCATACGGAGGGCATAATTGTCTTAAGGATATAGTACCAAGTACTAGCCTTGACAACAGTTTGAGATAAGTTAATATATATATAGTTTTCATTTTCAGATTACTAACAATCTTAAGACAATTAAAATTTTGATTATTTGTATATATATATATTTGAGATATGGCTACCGATACTCTATCTATGATTGGTTCTTCTTCTTCTACACCTGTGATACCAAACGTTCCTGTGAACCATGGTGAAAAACCAAAAAAGTTCAATTGAACAGAATTTAGAAGGTGGCAACAAAAGATGTTTTATCTTACTACTTGGTACTTGGCAAGGTTTCTTCGTGAAGATTCCCCTGTGCTCAAAGAAGATGAAACGGATAGGCAAGTGGTTGCTGCTGTTGATGCATGGAAACATGCAGACTTTCTATGTCGGAATTACATCCTTAATAGATTGGATAACACATTATACAATGTGTATAGTTCTCTCCAAACTGCAAGAGAATTATGGGATTCTTTGGATAAGAAATATAAAATTGAAGATGCTGGCACGAAGAAGTTTGTAGTTGGCAGGTTTTTGGACTACAAGATGGTGGATTCTAAGGCTGTCATCAACCAAGTTCAAGAACTACAGGTAATCCTACATGAAATACATGCAGAATGTATGTCCTTGAGTGAGTCTTTTCAAGTTGCTGCTATAATTGAAAAATTACGATCAATGTGGAAAGATTTTAAGAATTATCTCAAGCATAAACGCAAAGAGATAAAACTCGAAGACTTAATCGTAAGATGAAGGATAGAAGAGGACAATCGTGCTTCTGAAAATAAATCAGGAAGGACCTTTGTGGAATATAACGCAAATGTGGTGGAACAAGGTCCAAAGTTTAAAAGGAGAAAGTTCTCCGGCAATGGACCTCAACAGGGAGCAAATAAAAAGTTCCAAGGCAAATGCTACATTTGCGACAAACCCGAACATAGGGCAAAGGATTGTCGAAAACATTAAGACCAGAACAAGAAGTCTGCACAAGCTAATGTAGCGGAAGTGGATGGACTTCTTCAAGATGTTTCTAAAATATACCTTTCAACGGTTGTTTCAGAAGTAAACATGGTTGAGAATCCAAGGGAATGATGGGTAGATACGTGAGCAACCCACCATGTGTGTTCTGACAAGAAGATGTTCTCCACATATCAAGAAATTTAGAATGAAGAACAATTATACATGGAAAACTCTTTATCATCCAAGGTTGCTGGACAAGGAATGGTGGTTTTGAAGATGACATCTGGCAAAGAACTCACCCTCAACAACGTGCTCCATGTGCCTGATATTAGGAAGAATTTAGTGTCAGGATCCCTTCTTAGTCAAAAGGGATTTAAATTAGTCTTTGTATCAGACAAGTTTGTCCTAACTAAAAATGGGATGTATGTGGGGAAGGGTTATATGAGCACTGGGCTCTTCAAGATGAATGTATGACTATTGTACCTTTCAATATTAATAAAATTACATTTTCTGCTTATATGATTGAGTCATCTAATTTATGGCATGGTAGATTAGGACATGTTAATTACAATACTATTCGTAGATTAATTAATATGGAATGTTTGCCAAAATATGAGATTTACTCTAATCATAAATGTGAAATTTGCATTGAGCAAAACTTCGAAAAACTTCTTTTAAATCAATTGAAAGAAGAACTGAACCTCTTGAATTATTACATACTGAAATTTGTGATTTAAAGTATATACAAACAAGAGGAGGAAATAAATACTTTACTATCTTTATAGATGATTGTACAAGATATTGTTATGTTTACTTATTGAGAAGTAATGATGAGGCTTCGAAAATGTTTATACAATACAAAAATGAGGTTGAGAACCAACTTGATAAAAAGATCATCAAGATAGTTAGAAGTGATAGAGGAGGAGAATATGAATTTTTTTTGTTGAAATTTGTTCACAACATGATATAATACACCAAACAACTGAACCTTATTCTCCACAACAAAATGGTATTGCAGAAAGAAAGAATATAACTTTGAAAGAAATGATGAGTGCATTATTATTAAGTTCTGGGCTACCTCAGAATTTGTGGGGCGAAGAAATTCTTTCACCAAATTATATTCTCAACCGAATACCTCAAAAGAAGTCTAATGCTTCACCCTATGAATTATGGAAAGGACGTAAGCCGTCTTATAAATACTTAAAAGTGTGGGGGTGTTTAGCAAAAGTAATGGTACCTCCACCCAAAAGGTGAAAATAAGATCGAAAACAATAGATTGTATATTCATTAGTTATGCTAATAATAGCAGTGTATATAGATTTTTGGTTAATAAATCAAAAATAGAGGAAATATATGAAAATAGTATTATTGAGTCAAAAGATGCTGAATTCTTTGAAACAATATTTCCTAATAAAAAGGAACAAGAGCCAAGGTTTAACGAACAAGAAACAAGTTCAAACAAAAGAACTTATGACGCTGTTAATGATAGTGATCATGGATTAGAAGATATTGATGAACCTAGACGTAGTAAACGTGCTAGAACATCAAAATCTTATGGTCCGGATTTTCTAACTTATTTTTTAGAAAATGAGCCTCAAACTTATAAAGAAGCAATATCGAGTCCTGAAGCTCCATATTGGAAAGAGGCTATAAATAGTGAAGTAGAATCCATTCTGCACAATCATACGTGAGAATTAATAGATCTCCCCTTAGGCTCTAAACCTCTTGAATATAAGTGGATATTTAAGAAGAAAATGAAAACAGATGGATCTATTGACAAATATAAATCAAGACTTGTAATCAAAGGATACAGGCAAAAGGAGGGTTTGGATTATTTTGATACTTATTCTCATGTGACAAGAATATCCTCAACTAGGATGTTAATAGCCATTGCAGCTATATATAATTTAGAGATACATCAAATGGATGTAAAAACAGCTTTCTTGAATGGAGATTTAAAAGAAGAAATCTAAATGGAACAACCGGAAGGATTTATTGTTCCAGGACAAGAAAAGAAAATTTTTCGGCTTGTGAAGTCTCTTTATGGATTAAAACAAGCACTTAAACAGTGGCTTAAAAAATTTGACAATGCAGTGTTGTCAAATGATTTCAAAATAAATGAGTGTGACAAATGTGTGTATGTCAAGAACACTGAGAAAGGGTATGTTATTATTTGTCATTATGTAGATGATATGCTCATTATGGGTAGTAATAATGATATCATTAAGACTATTAAAAGAATGTTAAATAATACATTTGACATGAAAGACATGGGTGTTGCCAATATAATATTAGGATTTAAAATTTCTAAAATATCGGATGGGTTAGTGTTATCACAATCACACTATATTGAGAAAATACTCAGGAAATTCAATCAATACGATTGCAATTCTGTGGGAACACCAGTAGATATAAATCTACAATTGTCTAAAAATAAAGGACAGAACATATCATAACCTGAGTATGCACAAATAATTAGAAGCTGTTGAATGTTGACTCATCATTAATGCCCCCCCGCCCTTAGAATTTTTCCAAGGCATCAGCCCATTGATTTCCGCCTTCTCTTTTCTTTGCCTACCATCACATTTTTGGGCTATAAATAGGCAGTAAATGAGAAGGGAATAACACACCAAAATTGATAGAGCAAATCATTAGAGAGAAAGTGAGAAAGATCTAGTTTAAGTGTTAAAGTGAGTTAGAGAGAGAAAGCTCAGTTGAGCATTAGAGAGTTAGAGAGGTAGAGAGAAATAAACAGTTAGTTTATTTTTCAGAGAGAGTTTGTAATCTCCAGATTATTTTTCATAGTGAGTTTCTGAGATCTCTCCCGTTGTTTTTCCTAGTTGGGTTTCCACGTAAAATTCTTGTGTTATTATTTTATATCTCATACAGTAGTGTGTTTGTATTTATTTTAGTGTATTTGTGTGAGCCTGATTTCTCAACAATTGGTATCAAATCCTTGGTTCACGCCAACGATTAGAGAAATTAGGCAGGTCACAAATACGAAGATGACAAGCACAAGTGGGAGGTATGAAGTTGAACTATTTGACGGTAAGTTAAATTTTAGTATTTGGCAGTGTATAGTCAAAGATGTATTGGCTCAACAAGGATTGGCAAAAGCACTAGAAGGGAAGAAATCAGCGACTATGACAGATGAAAAATAGACGGAACTTGAAGCAAAGGCCGTGGCAACAATCAGATTGAGTTTGGCGCCACAGATCAAATATCAGGTGTTGACAGAAACCTCTTCGAAGGACTCGTGGGAGAAACTTGAGAAAGTTTACAAGTCAAAGTCTCTGTCAAACCGGTTATATTTGAAGAAAGAATTGTACCGCTTCGGATGGAAGAAGGGTCAGATTTGACCAATCATATTAATGAGTTTAATAGATTGGTGACCCAACTAACTAGTATTGATGTGAAGTTGGACGAAGAAGATAAAGCCTTATTGCTTCTTGTCTCTCTACCAGATTCATACTCAACTCTCCAGACTACACTCCTTGTAGGGAAGGAAAATCTTGCAGTTGACGATGTGATGTCAGCAGTACTGGACCAGGATAAGTTCAGGGGCACAACTTCCAGAGATCAAGGAGACAGCCTTCTTATTTTTTTAGATGGGCGTGGCAAGGGTCCTAATCGGAAGAAGTATTCTGGCAATGAACGAGAAAGGTCTCAGTCCAGACCAGGCAAGAAGGATAAATCTCAGGTTGAGTGTTATCATTGCCACGAGAAGGGCCACTACAGAAATCAGTGTCCATTATTGAAGAAGGATAACAAGAAGAAAGGTAAGCAGATTCCGAATTCTACTAATGTTGCTGAGCAAGCAGATGTGTGCAGTGACGGAGAGCTGTACACAGTGACAGGAAATGAAGCTTCACAAGGTGATCTCTTATCTGTTAGAGACAGTAGCAGCCTTACAGATTGGTACATGGATTTCGGCTGTTCTTTTCATATGTCCCCTTACAGGGATTGGTTTGATACTTTTACATCCTGCAATGGTGGTACAGTTTTATTGGGTAACAATGCAGTCTGAAAAGTTACTGGGATAGGCACCATCAAAATTAAAATATTTGACGAAATTGTCAGAACATTGGGTGATGTGAGGTATATTCCAGAATTAAAGAAGAGCTTGCTATCGGTCGGAGTACTTGACTTTATAGGCTGCAGTATCTCAGTCAGAGATGGTGTCATGAAAATTACCAAGGGTTCAATGGTAATTATGAAGGGTCAGAAGAAGGGCACCCTCTACAAGTTGATAGAGGACACAGTTGCTGGTGGAGCAGTAATTTTTGTGCAGAATAATTCCAACAGTGATAACACAGAATTATGGCACATGCGACTTGGTCATTTGAGTGAAGGAGGAATGAAAGAACTTCACAAAAGGCAGTTGCTGAAAGGTGTCAAAACGTACAGTTTGGAATTTTGCAAGTTTTACGTGTACGGCAAACAACGGAGGGACCAGTAAGAATGTACTTGATTATGTACATTCAGATGTTTGGGGGCCAATCAAGCATACGTCAATGGGTGGAGCCCATTATTTTGTCAACTTCATAGATGACTACTCCAGAAAGGTGTGGGTGTATTTTATGAAGCAGAAATCTGAGGTTTTCAGAATCTTCAAGCAGTGAAAAGCTAAAGTAGAAAACCAGACCGAAAAAAAGTTGAAGTATTTCAGATCAGATAATGGCATGGAATACAAGGAAAGGTCGTTCCTACAGTTCTGCCAGGATGAAGGTATCACTAGGCACTTCTCAGTTAAAAGAACTCCAGAGCAAAACGGGGTTGCCAAGAGGATGAACAGAACTCTATTGGAACGTGCCAGATGTATGAGGTTGAATGCAGGATTGCCCAAGAGTTTCTGGGCTGAGGCAATCAACACAGCCTATTATCTGATAAATCGATCTCCTTCAGCTGGAAGTGATTACCAAATCCCCGAAGAGGTATGGAGTGGGAAACCAGTTGATTTTTCTGTGATGAAAATCTTTGGTTGTCCAGCTTATGTTCATCTGCCAGTCGAGGAGCGACAGTCCAAGCTTGATCCAAGGTCAAAGGAATGTATTTTCCTTGGATATGAAGACGAAGTCAAGGGATACAGGTTATGGGATTCAGTATCCAAGAAGAAGGTTGTCAGCAGAGATGTGGTGTTCAATGAGAAACACATGCTGAACAAGTCTGAGAATGAAGAATCTGCAGCAAGTGAGTTGCAGAAACACCCAGTTGAAGTGGAGCTTCCTGAAGATACAAAAGAATCTGAAGAAATTGAAGATGATCATCCTTCAGATCCCCAAGAGAGGTCCTATAATCTTGTTAGAGATCGGGAAAGGCGAGTCAGCAAACCAGTCCAGAGATATGGGTTTGATGATATGGTTACTTTTGCCTTGATTGCTGGTAGTGGAGATCCAACTAGCTATCAGGATGCTATTCAGTCCGAGGATAATGATAAATGGGAAATAGCGATGGCAGAAGAGATGGAGTCTTTACAGAAGAACCAGACTTGGGAGTTAGTTCAACTTCCAAAAGGATCAAAGGCTATAGAATGCAAATGGGTGTTCAGGAAAAAGGAAGCTCAGTCTGATAAAGAAGGTGAAAGATTTAAGGCCAGGTTAGTGGCAAAGGGATTCTCTCAGAGAGAGGAAATCGACTACAATGAGATCTTCTCACCAGTTGTGAAACACACATCGATTCGGTTGATCTTATCTAATGTAGCATCACAGGATATGGAGTTAGAGCAGCTTGATGTGAAAACAGCTTTTCTCCATGGTGATTTAGAAGAAAAGATCTATATAAAGCAGCCTGAGGGATTTATTGAACCAGGAAAAGAGGGCTTAGTTTGCAGTTTGAAGAAGTCTCTCTATGGTTTGAAGTAGTCCCCGAGACAGTGGTACATGAAGTTTGACAACTTTATGGTGGCTCATGGTTACTCTCGTTCGGAGTATGATCCATGTGTGTATTTTAGATCCCTTGATGATGGTTCTCTAGTATTGCTGACGTTATATGTCGATGACATGTTGATAGCAGCAAAGAGGAAATCAGATATTCTTCAGCTGAAGAATTTGTTAAGCAGTGAATTTGACATGAAGAATCTTGGGTCAGCCAATAAGATCCTAGGTATGGAAATTCACAGGGATCGTCAGGCAGGAAAATTGTGGCTAACTCAGAAAGGATATGTGCAGAAGGTATTGGAGAGGTTTAACATGAATAATGCTAAACCAGTTAGCACTCCGTTAGCAGCACATTTCAGATTGTCTTCACAGTTGAGCCCACAGACAGAGGATGAGGTGGAGTATATGTCCAAGGTATCGTATGCAAATGCGGTGGGTTGTCTCATGTATGCCATGGTATGTATAAGGCCAAATATCTCACATGCAGTCAGTATGGTTAGCAGGTATATGGCAAATCCAGGGAAAGAGCATTGGAATGCTGTAAAATGGATTTTTCATTATCTAGCAGGTACAACCAATTACGGTCTTATGTTTGATCGTGAAACCGCAAGAAGTGAGATTACAGGGTTTGTTAATTCGGATTATGCTGGAGACCTAGATACAAGGAGATCTACGACAGGGTTTGTATACACCTTTTATGGAGGATGTATATGTTGGAGGTCAGTGTTGCAGTCTACAGTAGCATTATCAACAACAGAGGCTGAGTATATGGCATTGATAGAGGCAAGCAAGGAGGCTTTGTGACTTAAGGGACTAGTTGAAGAACTAGGTTTCAAGTAGGGCAGTATCCAGATTCAGTGTGATAGTCAAAGTGCTATTCATTTAGCAAAGAACCAGGTGCTCCATGCTAGGACCATACATATAGATTGTAAGACCCCAACTTTTATGAATAAAGCTTTAATTTTTTTTATATATTATTTCGAAACAGTAAGGTGTTGTTTTGATAAATGTGAAAAGTTATGGGTGAAATGGGCAAATATTTTAAAGTGAGCAAATGGTTATAAAATATTGTTGTTGTCGGGGAATATTCGTTTGGTCGTGGAATATTCTTATTGTCGGGGAATATTTGTACCACGGCGCAGCTATTTGTGGGCCCCACAACGGAATAACTGTCGGATATAGAAAGCGACAGAAATAACCTTTTTATAAAATAACGGCGTAGTTGTTACCGTTAGTACTGTTGAAATACCCGGTGGTTAAAATACAGTAATACGCGGTGTTGAACAGTAGCACACGGTATTGCACAGTATTTTGAATTATTGATTCTTATGTGAGAAGGCAGTTACTCAATTATTGTTACAGTAATTGCTGTTCAATATTTTATATTATTGATTCAATAATTGTATAATATTTTATTAATTCAATAATTGCTACGTTGATATTTTATATCAATAATTGCTACGTTGCTATGATTGATTCAATAATTGCTACAGTTGATATTTTGTATTATTGATTCAATAATTGTCATTGCACAGTATTTCATATTATCAACTCAATAATTCATATTATTTGAATAATATTATTAGATAGCATTATTGACAATGTCTAAGGAAGTTCTGTCTAGGAGGGGTTATTTAATTGCGCGCCAGTAAGGAGAAGTCCTTATCAAAAGGCCCCCTCTTTCCTAGGAACGACCTGGTTGTCAATATTGTAGTTCTATAAAATTATTTATGAATAATTAATTATTGATTTATATGATTAAAAAATATTTATTTTGTGGATATAAAAGAAGGAATTAGCGCTGATGTGTTTTTATCAGTATTTTGGTGTGAAAAATCATCCGTTTATGGATTTCGGATAATTTATGTTTGGAATTTGGAAAAACTTCCTTCTACAAAGTTGTAGAGAATTAAATTTTCTATAGGAGAACATAGAATTTATATTTTTCTGACAAAGGGGCTATTTATTATGAATTATTGAAGTTTCGAAAAATAAATATTTTTTTAAAATAAAATGGCGGGCCCCACTTTTTGTTGAATACTGATGGCTTTTGACTGAGGCGGCAGAATTTTTTTTTAAAAAAAATATTATTTTATTAATTTAGTCTACTTTGGCATCCTAAGCTTTTCCTATAAATAGGGTGCTTAGGTTAGAATTGAAAATCACACCAGAATCAGAAGTTTTCTCTCTCTATAATATCGAGCGTATTTTTGTGACTATTTAGATACTTTGAGTATTACTATTCAGTGAAAGTTTTCTTCGGTATTATATCCGATATTCCAGTTAGAAGTACTATTCTTTTGAGGTAAGAGATGTTATTTTTTTCGTAAATGATGTTATTCTTTTCAATATCATTACACCAAAATATTGGCATGGATTTTATTATGAAATTTTACTTTTTCCGTCGGGATTACTATTCACGTATACGGCACTATTCACGAAAAAAATTAAATTTTCTTCTATATGTCCAAATTGTTTGTTAAGGTTCTTATCTTTGATTGGATCTAAGTTTTGAGCTTCATTCTTGAATTTTGCTCCACAAAGTATTATTATGGAATATTCTTGAACTTGAATAAACTAAGATACGAATCTTTAATCTTATCCTTTATTTCACTGGATTCGTTATTTATATTATTTTTCATCATCCTCAGTCATAAGTGGTGTTATAATTGAATATCTTTGGCCTGTAGAGCAAAGATGAATGATTACCTGATGAATATCTTTGGCCGTAGTGCAAAGATGACAGGTGTTGAGATGAACATGACCACTGATGATACAAATAAATATCTTTGGCCTGTAGTGCAAAGATGAATATTTGATTTGAGATGTATATTGATTGATATTACAGGGATAAAATATTGATGATGAACGGTTATTTTCAATGCGAGTATTGATCTAAAACTTGTTGTCAATAATATTTTATCTGAATTGTTGAAGACTAACGATAATTTATGTTTCATTATCTTAGTCATAATATTCTTTACTGGGCTAGTTGAGCTCACCCTTTTCATCTATTGTCCTTTTCAGGAAATGAGAACGTTGCGGGAACTAGTCGGGGGACAGAGTGATGGTCCGAGTTAGAGCAGTAGTAGTCCTCGCTATTTTTGAAAAATAGTGGAATAATAATTGTAATAAATAAAGAATGAATTTGAATGTTAATATTTCGTATTATATACGATTTGTATTGACACTCACAGTTGTGTGGTCGTATTTTGCACGACCGTGTGATATAAAGTTTGTATTTGAATTCTGTACCATGTATTTGGCGACTCAGAATGGGTTGGGTTGACTGGGCCTATTCTGGGGGCGTCACAGTTGGTATCAGAGCTTAGGGATATGATCTCTGGCGGAGATCGGGGAATAGAACTAGGAGGGGAGAGACGAGTAAATCCTTCACTAGTATGTCCTACCTAAGCTTATGTGGTATTTAATTGGTCAATCGGAGCATAGGGTTAATATGTGATATGTTATTTGTTTAATTAACTCTTGTTTTATGGCAGTATTTAAGAATGGCAGCTGAGAATGTTAACAACGAAGTGAATGAGACCGTGGAGACACCTTTAATCACTAACCAGGAGAACATGCAACAAGAAGGCAATGTTCATCCTGAAAACAACGCTGATCAGACGATAAACGATGAGATGTTTAGAAGTTTTTTGCAGTTCATGCAAAATCAGACGAGGGAGACTTGTGTTCAAAATACAGGTGGAGATAATAACAACACGCGAATTGTAACCGCCAAGCAGTTCAAAGAATTGGGACCACCAGAGTTTTTGGAAAAGCCAGATCCGATCAAGGCAGAGACGTGGATTAAACAAATTACCAAGATATTTGATGTCTTGGGATGCACGGAGGAACAGAAGGTTCCATTTGCCACATTTATGTTCCGTGGAGAGGCAGATTACTGGTGAAAATCTGTGAAGCGTACCCAGCCTGCCGCACTCAAGATGTCTTGGGAAGCGTTCCAGAAACTGTTCATTGACAAGTACTTTCCTGAAAGTATTCGTCATATGAAGGAGGTAGAGTTTATCAGACTAGAACAAAATAACATGACGGTATCCCAGTACGAGGCTAAGTTCGCGGAGCTGTCCAGGTTTGCACCTCATTTGGTGGAGAATGAGGAACGTATGACGCGGATGTTTCTAAGAGGTTTGAAACCCGAAATACGTCAATACATCATTTCTTATAAATTTTCTCTATATTCGGATGTAGTGAACAGGGCCCAGTTGTTAGAACGAGATAGTGATTATGTTCAACCATGGGACAACAACCAAGGTCGTACCGGTGGCAGCAGTCATCGAAGCAATGACAACCAGCGGGGAGGAAAGTATGACAAAAGCGGTAACCACTCCGGTGGTAATCGTGGCCATGATAGTAGAAAAAGCGAATCGGGAGGAGATTTCAAAAAGAAAAGGTATAACAATGAGAACGTGAAGATGTCAACATCAGCACCAGCATCAACTGTTTCTAGGGGAGGAGAACGACCACCGGTCGTATGCTATAAATGCGAAAAAGAGGGACACATCAGCCCAAACTGCCCACAACAATTCAAAGCATGTTATAACTGTGGAAAAGAAGGACATATAGCTTGAGATTGTCCTGTTGCGAAACCAAATCCAGCAGGAGTGGTGATTCCAAAGGCGGTTTCGGACAAGTCAAAGTCGGTGATTCCTGGAAGAGCGTTTGTTGTGACAGCCCAAAATGCGAAGAACCCACACGAGGTGATTACGGGTAAGCTAATCATAAACTCTTGCGAAGTTTACACCTTGTTAGATACCGGTGCTACCCATTCCTTTATTTCACTGCTTATGCTCAACGTTTGAACTTGACTTCTGATAAATTAGACTTTGACTTATCTATTGAAACTCCATTGGGAGAAACCTTTGTTACATCTACAGTTTACAAATCTTGCTTGATTCAGATTGGTACCCTTACCTTACCTGTCGATCTTATATCTTTGAAAATACTTGCATTTGACGTGATTTTAGGAATTGATTGGTTAACCACTTACCATGCCAAAATTGATTGTTTTCGTAAGGTTGTTAGTTTTCATATTCCTAATCAACCTGTTGTGCGAATTCAAACCACCAAACCACTAAAATCTGTCAATGTCATTTCAAGTCACAAAGTTATTCGTTTATTGAAAAACGAATGTCAAGCTTTCTTAGCTCATGTCACTGATCTAAACCAGAATACGTCAGATTTGAATAATATTTCCGTTGTTAATGAGTTTCCTGATGTATTTCCCGAAGAACTTCCTGGTCTACCCCCAGAACGTGAAGTTGAATTCTTTATTGACCTTGAACCCGGTACAAAACCCATTTCTAAAATCCCATATTGAATGGCTCCTATTGAACTTCAGGAGTTAAAGGTCCAATTACAGGAGTTGTTAGACATTTGTTTTATTCGTCCTAGTACGTCTCCTTGGGGTGCTCCTGTTTTATTCGTAAAGAAGAAAGACGGGAGTATGCGACTTTGTATTGACTATCGGGAGTTGAACCATGTCACCATTAAGAATAGGTATCCGCTACCTCGTATTGATGACCTGTTCGACCAGTTGCAATGAGCGCAATTCTTTTCAAAGATCGATCTTCGTTCTGGATATCATCAGCTGAAGATTAAAACTGAGGATATTCCTAAGACTGCCTTCAGAACTCGGTATGGGCATTATGAGTTCTTAGTCATGTCTTTTGGATTGACTAATGCTCCTGCTGCATTCATGGATATGATGAACTGTGTATTCAAGGAGTATTTGGATCAATTTGTTGTTGTCTTTAATGATGACATCCTCATCTATTCTAAAAGCCGTGAAGATCATGAGCACCACTTGAAGTTGGTACTTCAAAAGCTTCGTGAGGACAAGCTATATGCCAAGCTAAAGAAGTGCGAGTTCTGGCTTGAGGAAGTAGCATTTCTTGGGCACGTGGTATCGAAATGTGGAGTATCTGTTGACCTGGCGAAGATTGAAGCAATACAAAGCTGGGAGCAACCTAAGTTGGTGACCGAAGTACGAAGCTTTCTAGGCTTAGCTGGTTATTATCGGAGGTTCGTAGAGGGATTTTCTCGAATCGCTACTCCATTAACTCAGTTGACTCGGAAAGATACAAAATTCATTTGGAGCGAGGAATGCGAGAAGAGCTTCCAAGAGCTCAAGAGAAGACTTATCTCGGCACCTGTTCTGACAATACCATCTGGTTCGGATGGATTTGTTATTTACAGCGATGCTTCGGGCAAAGGGTTAGGATGTGTTCTCATGCAACATGGGAAAGTCATAGCCTATGCCTCGCGACAACTCAAAAAATATGAGAGGAATTATCCTACTCATGATCTAGAGTTGGCAGCAGTCGTTTTCGCATTGAAGATCTGGAGACATTATATGTACGGGGAGAAAGTGGAGATTTATACGGATCATAAGAGCCTTAAATATTTCTTCACTCAAAAGGAACTCAACATGCGGCAACGACGTTGTCTTGAGTTGTTGAAAGATTACGATCATACCATCCAATACCATCCTAGAAAAGCGAACGTTGTAGCTGACGCGTTGAGTAGAAGATCATATTGGGAATGAGTGCGATGATGTCAAGTATACGCGTAGAACCATTTTTGATTGATAAAGTTAAAGTTGCTCAAGCTACAGATCCGGAGCTGATGAAGATGAAGAAGAAGGTGCTATTCCAGAAGCAAGAATCGATGAAGAGGGAATACTTCAAGTCAACTCCAGACTTTGTGTTCCTAACGATTCTGACTTGAAGTATAGAATCATGATGGAGGCACACAATACACCGTTTGTAATCCATCCTGGGAGTACTAAAATGTATCATGATCTTCGACACACATTTTGGTGGAGCAATATGAAAAGAGAGATCGCGGAGTTTATTTCGAGATGTTTAACTTGTCAACGTGTAAAGGCGGAGCATCAAGTGACAAAGGGTCCATTGCAATCATTGGAAATTCCAAAATGGAAGTGGGAACACATTACGATGGATTTCGTTACGGGTCTTCCCAAGGTTTCTCAAGGCATAAATGCGATTTGGGTTATTGTTGATAGATTAACCAAGTCTGCTCATTTCTTGCCTATACGAGAGACTTATTCCCTTGAACGTCTTGCTCATATGTACGTGAATGAGATTATGAGATTGCATGGCATGCTAGTATCCATAGTTTCGGATCGTGACCCAAGATTCACTTCACGTTTTTGGATCAGTTTGCAAAAAGCTATGGGCACTAATTTACGATTCAGTTCGGCTTATCATCCTCAAACGGACGGACAATCATAGAGGACTATTCAAACTCTTGAAGATCTATTGAGACTCTGTGTTCTAGACTTCAAAGGGAGTTGGGATAAGTACTTACCATTGGTAGAATTCTCCTACAACAACAGTTATCAGGCAAGTATAGGCGTAGCTCCATTCGAAGCGTTGTATGGGAGAAAGTGTCGCTCTCCAATATGCTGGAATGAGGTGGGTGAAGCAACATTATTGGGACCAGATTTGGTATGTATGACTACGGAAAAGTTCCAAATGATCCGGCAACGTATACAAACCGCACAAGATCGACAAAAGAGTTATGCGGATCTTCATCGAAAGGACGTGGAATTTAATGTTGGGGACCATGTATTGTTACGTATTACTCCGTGGAAGGGAGTTACGAGATTTGGCAAGAGAGGAAAGCTCAATCCACGATTCATTGGTCCATTTGAGATTCTTGACCGACTAGGAAATGTGGCTTATAGACTCGCTTTACCTCCAAGCATGTCTCGTGTTCATAACGTGTTTCACATATCCGTGTTACGTAAATATGTGAAGGATCCAAACCGCATTATTGAGTTAGAACCAGACGAGATAGCCGAAGATTTAACGTACGAGGAGGTACCTGTCAAGATCTTGGATAGGAAGAAGCATGTCCTACGCTCGAAAATTATACCTCAAGTTAAAGTTTTGTGGAGAAACCAGGCTATTGAGGAAATGACCTGGGAGTTGGAATCGAAAATGAAAGCGAGGTATCCTCACCTTTTCGACATACCAGGTACGTACGTCAATTTCGAGGACGAAATTTCATAAGGAGGGGAGGTTGTAAGACCCTAACTTTTATGAATAAAGATTTAATTTTCTTTATATATTATTTCGAAACAATAAGGTGTTGTTTTGATAAATGTAAAAAGTTATGGGTGAAATGTGCAAATATTTCAAAATGAGCAAGTGGTTATAAAATATTCTTGTTGTCGGGAAATATTCGTACGACGGCGCAGCTATTTGTGGGCCCCACAACAGAATAACTGTAGGATATAAAAAGCGACAGAAATAACCTTTTTATAAAATAACGGCGTAGTTGTTACCGTTAGTACTGTTGAAATATACGGTGGTTAAAATACAGTAATACGCGATGTTGCACAGTAGCACACGGTATTGCACAGTATTTTAAATTATTGATTCTTACGTGAGAAGGCACTTACTCAATTATTGTTACAGTAATTACTGTTCAATATTTTATATTATTGATTCAATAATTGAATAATATTTTATTGATTCAATAATTGCTACATTGATATTTTATATCAATAATTGCTACGTTGCTATGATTGATTCAATAATTGCTACAGTTGATATTTTGTATTATTGATTCAATAATTGTCATTGCACAGTATTTCACATTATCAACTCAATAATTCATATTATTTGAATAATATTATTAGATAGCATTATTGACAATGTCTAAGGAAGTTCTGTCTAGGAGGGGTTATTTAATTGCGCGCCAGTAAGGAGAAGTCCTTATCGGAAGGCCCCCTCTTTCCTGGGAATGACCTGGTTGTCAATATTGTAGTTCTATAATGTTATTTATGAATAATTAATTATTGATTTATATGATAAGAAAATATTTATTTTGTGGATATAAAAAAAGGAATTAGCGCTAATGTGTTTTTATCAGTATTTTGGTGTGAAAAATCATCCGTTTATGGATTTCGGATAATTTATGTTTGGAATTTGGAAAAACTTTCTTCTATAAAGTTGTAGAGAATTAAATTTTCTATAGAAGAACATAGAATTTATATTTTTCTGACAAATGGGCTATTTATTATGAATTATTGAAGTTTCAGAAAATAAATATTTTTTTAAATAAAATGGTGGGCCCCACTTTTTGTTGAATGCCGATGGCTTTTGACTGAGGCGGCAGAATTTTTTTTTTAAAAAAATATTATTTTATTAATTTAGTCTACTTTGGCATCCTAAGCTTTTCCTATAAATAGGATGCTTAGGTTAGAATTGAAAATCACACCAGAATCAGAAGTTTTCTCTCTCTATAATATCGAGCGTATTTTTGTGACTATTTAGATACTTTGAGTATTACTATTCAGTGAAAGTTTTCTTCGGTATTATATCCGATATTCCAGTCAGAAGTACTATTCTTTTGAGGTAAGGGATGTTATTTTTTTCGTAAATGATGTTATTCTTTTCAATATCATTACACCAAAATATTGGCATGGATTTTATTATGAAATTTTACTTTTTCCGTCGGGATTACTATTCACGTATACGGCACTATTCACGGAAAAATTAAATTTTCTTCTATATGTCCAAATTGTTTGTTAAGGTTCTTATCTTTGATTGGATCTAAGTTTTGAGCTTCATTCTTGAATTTTGCTCCACAAAGTATTATTATAGAATATTCTTGAACTTGAATAAACTAAGATACGAATCCTTAATCTTATCCTTTATTTCACTGGATTCGTTATTTATATTATTTTTCATCATCCTCAGTCATAAGTGGTGTTATAATTGAATATCTTTGGCCTGTAGAGCAAAGATGAATGATTACCTGATGAATATCTTTGGCCGTAGTGCAAAGATGACAGGTGTTGAGATGAACATGACCACTGATGATACAAATAAATATCTTTGGCCTGTAGTGCAAAGATGAATATTTGATTTGAGATGTATATTGATTGATATTACAGGGATAAAATATTGATGATGAACGGTTATTTTCAATGCGAGTATTGATCTAAAACTTGTTGTCAATAATATTTTATCTGAATTGTTGAAGACTAACGATAATTTATGTTTCATTATCTTAGTCATAATATTCTTTACTGGGCTAGTTGAGCTCACCCTTTTCATCTATTGTCCTTTTCAGGAAATGAGAACGTTGCGGGAACTAGTCGGGGGACAGAGTGATGGTCCGAGTTAGAGCAGTAGTAGTCCTCGCTATTTTTGAAAAATAGTGGAATAATAATTGTAATAAATAAAGAATGAATTTGAATGTTAATATTTCGTATTATATACGATTTGTATTGACACTCACAGTTGTGTGGTCGTATTTTGCACGACCGTGTGATATAAAGTTTGTATTTGAATTCTGTACCATGTATTTGGCGACTCAGAATGGGTTGGGTTGACTGGACCTATTCTGGGGGTGTCACATAGATGTTCGGTATCACAAGATTCGTGAGTGGCTGAACAATGGTGACATTGCAGTTCACAAAGTTCACACAAAAGAGAATGCCGCAGATATGCTCACAAAGTCGGTTACAGTAGAAAGGTTCAAGCACTGCTTGGACTTAATTCACTTCGTCAAATACTGAGTTCGTGGTGGTGTATCCAGGGAGAGGGATACACTCACAGACACAAAGAAGTTCACAGTATTTGGAAAATATGAGCCAAGGTGGAGATTGTTGAATGTTGACTCATCATTAATGCCCCCCCCCCCCCCCCCCCCCCCGCCCTTAGAATTTTTCCAAGGCATCAGCCCATTGATTTCTGCCTTCTCTTTTCTTTGCCTACCATCAGATTTTTAGGCTATAAATAGGCAGCAAATGAGAAGGGAATAACACACCAAAATTGATAGAGTAAATCATTAGAGAGAAAGTGAGAAAGTTCTAGTTTGAGTGTCAAAGTGAGTTAGAGAGAGAAAGCTCAGTTGAGCATTAGAGAGTTAGAGAGGTAGAGAGAAATAAACAGTTAGTTTATTTTTCAGAGAGAGTTTGTAATCTCCAGATTATTTTTCATAGTGAGTTTTTGAGATCTCTCCCCGTGATTTTTCCTAGTTGGGTTTCCACGTAAAATTCTTGTGTTATTATTTTATATCTCATACAGTAGTGCATTTTTATTTATCTTAGTGTATTTGTGTGAGCCTGATTTCTCAACAGAAGCCTTATGTACTTAATGAATTGTACACGTCCTGACATAGTACAAGCTGTCAATAAATTGAGTAGATTTACAAGCAATCCAGGACAAAATCACTGGACAACGATTATAAGAGTTTTAAGGTATTTAAAATACACTCAGAATTTTGGATTGCACTACTCAAGATATCTAGTAGTACTTGAAGGATACTGTGATGCGAATTGGATATCGGATACAAAAAACTCTAAATCCACAAGTGATTTTGTGTTTACATAAGGTGGAGGAGCAGTATCATGGAAAACTTCTAAACAAACATGCATTGCTCGATCAACGATGGAATCTGAGTTTATTGCATTAGATAAGGCTGGAGAAGAAGTTGAATCTCTTCGTCACTTTTTAGAAGATATTCCTATGTGGCCTAAACCTGTGCCGCCTATTTGTATCCATTGTGATAGTCAATCAACAATTGGAAGGGCACACAGTCACATGTATAATGGTAAGTCTAGACATATTCGTCGTAGACACAATACCATAAAATAATTGCTCTCTAACGGCATTATGTCTATTGAGTACATAAAGTCGAAAGAAAATATAGCGGATCCGTTGACTAAAGGTTTTGACTAGAGAGCAAGTAAAAAGAACTTCGAGGGGAATGTGTTTAAAGCCTATAAACAAGTATCGTCATGATGGAAACCCAACCTAGTTGACTGGAGATCCCAAGATCTAGGTTCAAAGGGACAACTAAATTGTGAACGATTCAACCAAATCACTATGAAGAAATTAATTTCTTCTGCTTATTCCTATGATACGAGATAGTGATACCTGCAGCGGTTACATGATAAGCTATGCTTTTAATGATTCTTAAATCTTGATAACAAGTGGAGTATAGCAGGATACACTTATTAAGAATCACCTATGTGAGTGTGAACTGGGCCAATTCTATGAGAAGGATAAGGCTATACTTCTCTAACGCACTCATAAATCCGGGATTGTTCGGGGCAAAAATGAACAAAATTATAAGAACCAAATAATGTCTGGAAAGATTCTATATGAATTACTATTGTCTTGGTTTACATAAACAATTGGACAGTTCAAGACATCACGTTCACTAGACAACAAGTAAACCCGATAGCCTTTCACAATGGAAGGTTTAAAGCCAAAAGCTACCTCTCTTGATACAGATGATTTCTAATTCCGTCTCTCTCTTAGAGTCTGCATAACATTTGCATATATATACATATATATAAGGCTGGCAGTCAATATCATTAATGTGAGGGATTGTTAGAATTTGAGCCTAATTTAATGTGGGTGTCATTAATTATTTTTAATAATTTTATATATTAATGTGTTCCACTCCATGAGTAGATTAAATTAAGTATTTGGAAGCTCAAATCTATGGAGTAATAAATGAGATATTAACTCCCAAAAATCACATTTGGAAATGATAAATGATAATAAATACATGTGGAAAAAAAAGTCAAGTCCCACATCGGTTAAGAACTAAACATTTAATATGTTTATATACAAGGAAGTTGCTCTTGGGTTTGGGCCCCAAGGGGTACCCCACTTTTGTGAAAGGGAGGACCTAGCCAAGGTTTGGTTCGAACCCACACGCGTGCGCCGCCGTCGCCCGACCGGCCGCCTGACCTGGCTCTGGCACGAGGCTCGTGGGTCTGGGTCCTTGTATATAATTTTTTAGGGAAAATTTATTTAAAATTTTTAATTAAAATTCATTTAAATTTTATTTATTTAGTTCTATTATCAAAACTGTGTCGTTTTGGTAAACAGTATTTATTATATTATCAAAACTGTGTCATTTTGAGAAGCGGTATTTGCTAAAAAGGTATCAGTCTGAATGGACGGCCCAAAACTATGTCGTTTTATCACGCCTTTTCTGCAAAGCTTAAAATTACGTAGTTTTGGTTCCTCTAAGGCTAAAACTATGTCGTTTACAGTTCTGAATAGACGCGCTCATTCTGCAAAGGATCAAAATTACGTCGTTTTGACCAGCAGATGCCATGACATGCCTTTTCAAAGGCATCCCATGCCTTTTCATGGGCTAAATGGTCATCCGAAAGGTCACCAACCCATCCTATAAATAGATAGGAGGGGGCAACCTTCAAATTCATTCATTCCAAACATTAAAGTATTATCGGTTTAGTTTCTAATAAGCATTTCATAGTTATTAAAGAGAGAGAGTTATGAGCATTTCTTTGGTTCGAGGAGTATACTATTTGGAGTGCTACTATAGTATACGGTGTCATTGTATCCTGGGAGACAAGTGCTATCAACTCTGAGCATCATACAGAGGGCATAATTGTCTTAAGGACATAGTACCAAGTACTAGCCTTGACAACAGTTTAAGATAAGTTAATATATTTATAGTTTCCATTTTCAGATTACTAACACTTACTTCCAAGGAATACGAGTACAAATACAATAAATTATTTAAAATGGTCAAAAATGAATTTATATGTAAACGATTAAAATGTTTCTTCTTCTTTTTTCTCTTTTTAAAAAGTAAAAAAACACAATCTTATATATATGGCCCAATACTCACACTACCTCAGCTACTCGAAGAAAGCTAGTTAATTAATTAAAGGGGGGAGTGGTACATAACTGACCTCTTACACCATCAGTAACTTAATACTCAAAGAGCCCAATCTTTGTATGGGATAGGGGACTACTAATCGACTAGCGTGATATGATGTACTGAAAATCATAATTTATGTCACCCACCATATAAATGTACAATTAGGCAAGGCTTTTAATTGTACGTTAAGTCTTAAAAGGATTATGTCAGCAATTTGCTCTTATTTTTTTTTCAACAACCATATCATTGTTTGAATTGGAGGGATAGAATTAATGAAAAAATGAAATAAAGAAAAGAAAGAAATGAGAAGTGAAATGTTTTATCTCAAGTGCATATTTGGATATTGATAATGGTGAGAAGTGTGATATAATGACATAATTGTCACATCCATCTATTTAATTGGAATGAATCCGTTGCACCACCTCTCTCGTAGAATAAAAAGGAAATAGAATGAGCTTCTATTTCATCGAAATGGTTTATTTGCTAGAATGATCACAAAATACACACTTTTTCATTTCATTTCTTCCTGAATTTCATTCCTTCAATCTAAACATAAAACTAAGCTTTGCTTCATTAAGTTTTGCTATGTTTTGTACTACGTTTATTATCGATAAAATATATAAATATATTGGTAATAAATAGTAAATGTGATGCAATGGCAAATTCTAGTTCAAAATTAAATTTAGAATAGGATTTAAATTTAGTATTATTTTTATTTTAATAGTTTCCAATTACTTGTAGGAAAAGTTAATTAGTACTTCCATTATACATTTCAAAGTAGATTAGGAAAGTTATTTATTATTATTTTCAAAGTAGATTAGGATAGTACTTAGCCCTATAAATATAGGTTGTTTTGAGACTTCTTATTCATTTTTATTCATTTAATTCATAATAATATTGCATTTTCTCGTGAAAAATTCATTACTTTCCCTTGTGTGTAAGGATTTATTTGTCTTTGTGTTATTATGATAATTAACCATCGTAATCGATGTGTTAATTGGTATCAGAGCCTCAATAACTGTATCCATCAGTCATGATTGAAGAAGCAAAAGGAGTACAACCACAGTTTGCTATGCAAAAATCAATGGATGTCTTGCAGCGACAGATGGTGGATATGAAACATCAGATAAGTGGGTTGGTAATCTCCATCAACGAATTGAGGAATGCGGAGGATCGTGATGGACGTGTCATAAATTAAGCGTCATGACCCAATTTTAATGTTAATCGTCAACGAGTTAAATTTGACTATTATGATGCTTATGAAAATTTGGCTTACTAAGAACCCTACCTACCAGTCCAGAAGTACCTTCGTAGAGATGGAAGAGGTGTGGTGGATGTGGTGTTGATCATGGTGTTGTAAGGTGTTTATTAAGAGTGATTAGCTAATGGTAGTTATTTCAGTTTATTTCAATAATAGCTTGGGGTCAGCTTGGTCGTTTCCTTAGCTTAGTCAGGGTCATTCTAGTCTTTTCCATTTCATTGGTTTGTTGCTGGGTTGTGGCTCAATTGCTGAGCTGGAGAGGAGAGTCATGTGCTGATTTCCTTTTGGATATTTAGCAGAGATGCTATATGAATGTAAGCAGGGGTCATTCTAGTCTTTTCCATTTCATTAGTTTGTTGCTAGGTTGTTGCTCAATTGCTGAGTTGCAGAGGAGAGTCATGTGTTGATTTCTTTTTGGATATTTAGCAGAGATGCTATATGAATGTAAGCAGGTGATCAGTTGAGGATACGAAAGATATGAAATTGCTTTCTTGCTCTATAATTCTTTTGAACTCTCTATCTCTTTTCCTTACTATCTGCTTTTCTGTGTTACTATCCTTTACTCTCTACACTGATACTTTGGATAACACTTCCAACCATCACTGATTCCTTAAAAATTGGTATCAGAGCCAACTTCCCTGCATCATGGCCACTAACAACCAGAGATTGACTAATTTGGAGAACTAGCTTGGAGCCATGTCTGTGATGCGACAAGGACTGGATTCAAAAATGGAGATGATGATGAAGAATTTCGAAGCCCTACTGGCGGTACAAGGGCAGCAAAAGGACCTAACCCAATCAAGTAACAAAGGCCCTTCTCACGAGTCTGTTTTAGGTTCCTTTGATCAAAATGCTAGGGTGGAAAAATCTGATAGTATTTTCAGAACTGTTAAATTTGAATCCCCAAAATTCATGGGGGATAATCCTAGATCTTGGATAAGGAAATGCAACAAACTATTTTCCCACCACTCGGTGCCTAATTCACAGAAGATCTATTTGGCAACCATGAGTTTGAAACGAGAGGCTGAGGATTGGTATGCCAGCTATGTTTAGGAGGGACATGAATTAACTTGGGAAGTTTTGAAAGAGGAGATAGTGGCTAGATTCAGTCCAGAATCTAGTGAAAATCCTATTGGAGAGTTGAAGAAGTTGCATCAGTTGGGGACTGTGGATGAATAGAGAAAAAAATTTGAAGAGCTGAGGGGATGGGCATTAGACAGGAATCCTACCCTTAATGAAGAATTTTTCATGGATTGTTTTGGGGGAGGACTGAAATTGGAAATACAACTGGAGGTACAGGAGCTAAAACCTAAGAGTCTTAAGGAATATATAAGACTATCAAGGGTGGAGGAAGCTAAGCTAGAAGCCTGGCTTAAGAGAAGTAAATTGTTGAATAGGCTTGTGGTTAGTCCAAGTATGCATTCACATGGTTATACTCCACATAGCAAACCAGTGACCCACATCACCATTGATTCTGTTAGATCTTTGCCAGTAAGAGGACTAACCAGGGATCAAATTAATGAAAAAAGAAGGAAGGGATTGTGCTTCTCTTGTGATGAACCTTACAGTAGAGAACATATTTGCAAAAGGCTCCACTTATTTATGATAGTACCTTCAGGACCTGCAGAAGTCAGTGAAGAAGAGTGTTGCATGGATCAGGAAATAGAAGATACTCTAGCCACAACTGGTGAAGAGGAACCACAGATCACCCTTTATGCTTTGTCAGGACACAGTACGAACAACACCATCAGGCTTCTAGGCATAGCAAATGGAAAGTTTATGAGAGTATTAGTTGATAGTGGTAGCACTAACAATTTTCTGGATCCTCAAACAGCAAAAAGGGTTAAGGCAGCTTTGTTGAATACAAGTTCTGTCTCAGTCACAGTGGCAGATGGGTTTAAGGTTGAGAGCCATCAACATTGCCCTAATTTACATTGGACTATTCAAGGGGAGGAGTTCCACACTGAGTTTAGGATACTTCCTTTGGGGGGTATCGATGCAGTTTTGGGGGTGCAGTGGCTGAAGCTGTTTGATTCAGTAACATTTGACTTCCACAATCTACAATTGTTCTTAGCTAAGGATGGGAAGACTATAATAGTACAAGGGGAATCTGACCAAGTGGCTCCTTCTATCCAGTTAATGAACTCAGGAGAGTTCCAAAAGGTGGTGAATGGTGCTTCTCATGGCTATTTTGGGTATTTGTTTGGAATGTGTCAATCAAATGAGGACACTACCATCCCTAATAACCTAACCTCTGACTTGTCTTCAGAAGATAGCAGACTGTTAGAAGCATTACTGCAACAATTCTCAGTAGTGTTCCAGGAACCCAAGGGGGTCCCCCCAACTAGAAGCAAGGACTATCATATCAAATTAAATGAGGGCAGCTCACCCATGAACCTTAGACCTTATATATACCCTCATGTGAAAAAGGAGGAAATAGAAAAAATAGTGCAAGAAATGTTACAAAATGGTATTATACAACCTAGCAATAGTCCATATGCTTTTCCAGTGTTGTTAGTGAAGAAGCAAGATGGGACATGGAGGATGTGTGTGGATTATAGGGCACTAAATAATCAGACTGTGAAAGATAAGTTCCCCATCCCAGCTATTGATGAATTGCTGGATGAGTTACATGGTTCCCAATGGGTCTCTAAGTTGGATCTTAGATCAGGATACCATCAAATCAGAGTGAGGCCTAAAGATATACAAAAGACTGCCTTCAAACATTTTGGCCACTTTGAATTTCTAGTCATGCCATTTGGGCTGAGCAATGCACCTGCTACCTTCCAATCTTTGATGAATGAGGTATTTTAATCCTATTTGAGGAAATTTGTATTGGTTTTCTTTAATGACATATTGGTTTATAGCAAGACTTTTCATGAACACTTAACCCACCTGCAAGCAGTGTTACAATCCCTAAAGGAACACTGCTTATTTGCCAAAAGGAGCAAGTGCATGTTTGGCACCACACAGGTCCAATATCTGGGTCATATCATCAACAAGGAGGGGGTCTCAACTGATAAGGAGAAAGTAGAATGTATGCTACAATGGCCTGTCCCTAAAAACTTAAAAGGATTAAGGGGATTCCTTGGGTTAACTAGTTGTTATAGGAAGTTTGTAAGGCAGTATGGTGTCATCAGCAAACCATTAACAGATTTGCTCAAGAAGGACAATTTCTGCTGGAATGACAAGGCTACTGAAGCTCTCCATCAGCTCAAAATGACAATGACTCAGGCACCAGTGCTGGCCATGCCAAATTTTAAGGAACCTTTTGTGCTAGAGACTGATGCCTCTCACCATGGTATTGGTGCAGTTCTGCTGCAACAGAACAGGCCTATTGCCTACCTTAGCAAGACAATCCCTAGCCACCACCTGGGTCTGTCCACTTATGAAAAAGAATTGATGGCAGTGGTTTTTGCAGTTAACAAGTGGAGACACTATCTTTTGGGGAATAAAGTGTATATCAGGACTAACCACCAAAGCCTTAAGTATTTGCTTGATCAAAGGATAACCACCACTAATCAACAGAAATGGGTCACCAAACTCATGGGATTGGATTATGAAATATCATACAAAAAGGGTAAGGAGAATGTGGTGGCTGACAGTCTCTCAGGGTAGTGGAAAGTCCAGATTCCAGTACATCCGTAGGAAAACCAGCTAAAGAACTTGTCCAGTGCCAGGTTATCACTGAAGTGGTGCCCGCATGGATTCAAGAGGTGGCTCAATCTTGGGAAGAGGATGCAGGGTTAAGGGATCTCATTGCTCAGCTCCAGATCCAACCAGACTCTCTACCAGGTTATACTTTCAGAAATGGAAGACTCAAATTCCAAGACAAACTCATAGTGGGACCTGACCTGCAGCTGAGAAGGAAGTTTCTCAATGAATTTCACAATTATCCCATAGGTGGTCACTCAGGTATTAGAGGCACATATGAGAGAATGAGTAAATTCTTTTGGTGGTCTACTATGAGACAAGATGTGATTACATTTGTGAGAGAATGTGACACTTGTTAGCAGCAGAAACATGAGACCTTAGCTAGCCCAGGCTTGCTACAGCCCCTTCCAGTCCCACATAAGCCCTGGACTGATTTGTCTATGGACTTCATAGAAGGGTTACCTCCATCTAAAGGCATGACTGTAATATGGGTCATAGTGGACAGGTTCACCAAATATGCTCATTTTATTGCCTTAAAGCACCCATTTATAGCAGCTCAGTTAGCTCATACATTTGTCTCCCAAGTGTACAAGCTCCATGGACTGCCAACCACCATAGTCTCTGATAGAGACAAGATATTTTTAAGCTTGTTCTGGCAATCACTATTCAAGATAATTGGTACTAAGTTGCAGATGAGCACAACCTATCACCCTCAATCCGATGGCCAGACTGAAAGGGTGAATCAGGTACTCGAGTGTTTCCTTCGTTGCATGACTAATCAAGAGCCAAACAACTGGATGTCCTGGCTTTCATTGGCTGAATGGTGGTACAATACTCATTTTCATGTGGGCCTCAAAACTTCACCATTTGAGGCTTTATATGGTTACCAACCACCTCATCTCAATTTCCACCAGTTTGGACAGGTATTGGATCCAACAGTGAAGCAATTTTGCAAGGAAAGGGCTAAATTTATGCAGATGCTAAGACACTAGTTGCTAGCAGCCCAATCTAGAATGAAAACCTATGCAGACAAGAACAGAATTGAGAGAACCTTTGAATGTGGGGATCAGGTGTATTTAAAGATGAGGCCATACAAACAATGGACCATTAAGAATTTCAACTATGGCAAACTAGCTCCCAAGTATTGTGGTCCTTTCTCACTGGAACAAAGGGTGGGAACAGTGGCATACAAACTCAAGCTGCCAGAATAGGCTAGGATCCACCCAACTTTCCATGTGTCTTTGCTTAAAAAGATATTGGGATCCCACTGTACTGCCTCTCCAATATTGCCTCCAATGAACTCGGAAGGGTATTTTTTAGTGGAGCCAGTGGCCATACTCAACAGAAGATTAGTGAAGCAAAACAATGCTCCCATTGTAGAGGTGCTTGTCCAGTGGGCTAATACTTTACCAACAGAGGCCACATGGGAAAATTGGGAGCAAACTCCACCAGCAGTTCCCTCATTTTCGACCTTGAGGACAAGGTCCATTTTAAGGAAAAGGGATTGTAAGGTGTCTATTAAGAGTGATTAGCTAATGGTAGTTATTTTAGTTTATTTCAATAATAGCTTGGGGTCAGCTTGGTCTTTTCTTTAGCTTAGTCAGGGTCATTCTAGTCTTTTCCATTTCATTAGTTTGTTGCTGGGTTGTGGCTCAATTGCTGAGCTGGAGAGGAGAGTCATGTGCTGATTTCCTTTTGGATATTTAGCAGAGATGCTATATGAATGTAAGCAGGGGTTATTCTAGTCTTTTCCATTTCATTAGTTTGTTGCTGGGTTGTTGCTCAATTACTGAACTGCAGAGGAGAGTCATGTGCTGATTTCCTTTTGGATATTTAGCAGAGATGCTATATGAATGTAAGCAGGTTATCAGTTGAGGATACAAAAGATATGAAATTACTTTCTTGCTCTATAATTCTTCAGAACTCTCTCTCTCTTTTCCTTACTATCTGCTTTTCTGTGTTACTATCCTTTACTCTCTACACTGATACTTTGGATAACACTTCCAGCCATCACTGATTCCTTACAGGTGCAGGTCGTGGAAGGGCTATGAAACATTATAAAAATAATGGTGCACATGGGAATTACGGCCAACAACTAAAGTATAAGGTAAAAGCAGAAATTCTCAATTTTTAGGATTCATTAAAAATATTGAAGAATTTTTTTAGATTGGATGAATGATGTTGAAGATTTCTTTGATTTAATGGACATCTCTAAATATAAGAAAGTGAATCTAATATTATAATCAATAATGATGTTCTGATCAATGAACAAAACCTAGACCAGGGACAATCGTGAGAATCGAGGAAGAGTAGGTTCTGTTAATCATGATCAATATTATAATCAATAGCTCCAGTATGATGAGGAATAATTTCAAAATGCAATGAGCATCCACAACAGTATCCTCAATAAATTTTTTATCTTTAATTTTAAAAAATATAGCAATAAATTATTATTCAACAATTTTCTTATCCTTATTTAACTGTTTATTTTAATTTCTATATATGATTTTACTCTTCAAAATGAGGGAGTCAAAAGACCGTTCTCAAAATAATATTTCACACCCTCATTTAAGTGGACACGTCAATTTTAAAAAAGGGTAAAGAATTCAGCGTCATTTGCAATCCCTTCCCCCTCTTTGCGCTCCCACCCTTCTCCGACGACGGCAGAGAACACAAAGCCGGCGAACCCATCGGCGAAACACTGCAGTGCTTCCAGTCACGAAATGGGAAGATCAAATGAGGAAAAAAGTGTTGATTAGAACCAGTAAACTCCTCCACGCCCGCAACGACTAAAGGGCGATCACCTTTCCACTAAGGACGTTAGCATAATCGTTGCCGGTGCTGCAGCATCATTTGACTCCACCGCCATGATTGAATTGAAATTTCTTCTACCAAATTGAAGAGATTTTGATGATGATGAAGATTGGGGCCGTTTATTCCTCTTCGTGAGAATTGATAGTGATTTTGTTGATTTTTTTTATTTTAAACTGCGATTGTAATTAATTGGCAATGATAATTGGAGGTTTAAGCGGGTACCTCAAGCAGATATATAACAGAGGCAAAGGGAAGAAAAAAAGTAAAAATTTGGGGGTCTAAAATCTAAATTTAGAAAAAGGGGTTTAGATAATATTTGTATTAGTACTATTATTTATCTGATTATGGTTGTTGAATTGTGGATAGATTAGTTGGAAATTGGAATTGGGATTTTGTTCGAGAAAGGTATGTAAGCTTCTCTCACATGTATTTCAATTTTCAATTTTCAACTTTTAAATTTTAAATTTTATTATTTAAGGAATTAATATAAGAAACATGTTGGGTACATAGTAAAAAAATTGAATCTCTATCCTGCAGAATGACCCAATAACATTACAGAATAGGGATAGAGATAAAGAAACTATTGTGAATGCTTTTATGATCCAGATTTGGCGGATGCGGACGATGCTTTAAAGAAAGGTGAACAATTCTATATTTGCGGTTGCTGACGGGTTTTCAAAGATGGTGTATTTTATTCCTTTGTAGAAAAATTTTTGATGCTTCATGTTAAGTTATTTTTTTTATGAGATGGTTCTCTTACATGGAGTGTCATTGTCAATTATTTTGGATCATGATTCTAAATCCCTTACTTCTTGGATTACTCTATGGAGTCGTTTTGAGACTCATCTGAAATATAGTAGTGTAGTCCATCCTCAAACTGACGACCAGATGAAAGTTGTGAATCGTACCCTTGGTAATATGATTCGTTCTATTTGTGGGAATAATATTCGACAATGGTAGTTGGCTATTATGCAGGCTGAGTTTGCTTACATGGTATGTCTCCTTTCGAAGTTGTTTACCGGAAAGTACCTAAGCATATTTGATTTGGTACATCTGCCTAAGCAACCATGTTCTAGCTGAGCATGTGTCAGATGTTCAAGCAAAGGTGCGTGCTAAGTTGGAGGCAATTGCGGAGCTAGGATTATGATTTAGGGTGGGCTAGAAAAAAATATAAATGAACTAAAACAACATATGGACTAAGTATTTAAATTTAGAGTTGGCTAATTTTTAAAACTGAATAATTTACACTAAAATTAAACTATAAAATCAAGTTTTTTGAGAATTTGGGGTGGGCTATAGCTCACCGTAGCCCGTGTGTATCTACGCCCTTGGTTGGAGGCTGCAAACGCCAAGTACAATGTTTTTCTTGATATGCATAAGCTTGCCAAACAGTTTCAGGTTGGTGATGAAATGATGGTGTTTTTGCGTAAGTAGAGATTTCCCTCGGTAGACATCACAAGCTCAAACAGAAGAAGTATGGACATTTTCGTGTTTTGCTGGTGATTAATGACAATGCTTATATGCTCGACTTGACGATGATTAATGACAATGCTTATATGCTCGACTTGACGATGGGTATGGGAGTTTGTTTAGGACTGCATGGCTGAATCGGTCAGCCATTCAGTTCGTTTGTTTTGAAAAAAAAAATCATCTGAATGGCTGAACGATTCAGCCATTCAGACAATTTGAGCTGAATGATTTAGTGTCATTTTTTTGGCTGAATAAGGGTTGAATGAAGTTTTTTTTTTACAATAGTAACTATTATATCAAATAATATTAAATAAATTTACAACAGTTTTGAACTTTTTTAGAGGAATAAAATAATAAACATTTGTTATTTAGATATTTCAGACATGTCAATGATCAAACAACTTTCAAACAATTTTTTTCATTCAGATTTTAATTCAGCTCATTTTTATCAAACAACCCGACTTAGAATGTCATTTGAAGTGGGACTGAAGCGGAGATGAAGTGGTAGCGCATGTGATACCAACAAAGAAATCATACATCTAATAACTAGTTAGTTGTTCATGCACAAAAATACCAATACAGCAGGCAGGCTAAATTTAAAATGATCAGGCAATAACAATAATGAACAAAAAGCACAAACCCCATGAAGAAGAAAAGTTCACTCATTCAACAGAAAAGAAAATTACTGAAGAGTAACAGTCTTGCAGGGCCAAGACTTCTTCTAATCCCAAAAGATTTATGGCTATGTTTGCACTATTAATCTATTTTGAAATCTAACTGAAAGGAAATGAAAAAATTCTGGCTCCAAATCAAATGTCCACTGAATCTTAAGTCTCTAAGCTGGACTCAGAGCATAGAAGAAATCTTGGACTAGACGGAGGAGAATCCAATTGATGCATAAACTCCATTTTCACTTGCCAAAATTTAATAGCGATACATGGTAGTAGAATGGTAATCACGCAAAGCACCAGCAGAAGAACCATACTCATACGACAAACCTGCGGGAGCATGATGTTCAGCTGGTAAATGATAATCACGCAAAGCACCAGCAGAAGAACGATACTCATGTGACAAACCAGCAGGAGCATGATGCTCTGCTGGTACGCCTGCAGCACGATATCGTGCTGGTAACCCCACCAAAGGATGATATTCTACCGGTAAACCTGCAGAAGAACGGTACTCTGTTGGTAGGACTGCAGCGGTACGGTATTCCGCCTCTCTGCCAACAGCACGGTATTCAGCGGGCAAAGATGCTGGAGGATAGTATTCTGGTCGTAACCCTGCAGAATACACAGGTTCATGGTATGAAGGAGCTTCTCTTTCTCTGTAGGATATATATGCATCACAATTTCCAGTCTCATCTCGATGCCTTGGTTCCACTTCAACAAGCCGATGACCACGATGCTCTAATACAGGTTCACGTCTGTAAGAATCCATCTCCAAGGTCCTCTCATAAGTATATGGGGCAGGAGCTGGTGCCGGTAAATATTGAACTCTAGGCAGTGGTGCCATTTGAGAAGGAAAAACCTCTCTTGCATATACGACAGGACGCTCACGGTGCCTCCTCTCTTGACCCAATGCAAAACCCCTCTCTTCATCCTGACCCCGTCGCCTAATTCTTCCTTGATTTGCCGATGTATGTCTCTCTGCTACAAGACTTCTACTGACCTTTTGGGGTTTGAAGCCTTTACTGGCAGGAACAAAAAGCTTACACAACTTCTTCACCTATTTAAACAATATATCATGCAACCATTATTTGGCATGAAATGCTAAGCAACGACTCCTAATTACTTTCGAGCTTATACATTTTCGATAGAATATTTGAAGAAAATAAAGGAAAATATACCTGTTCCGAGTTCAGTTGGCAATCAAATTTGTTCCTGGAAAAGTAGTTATCTTTGATGACCTTCTTGAACTTCTCTTCTGCTAACGGTAAGCAATCCTCCAAAACAGTAAATCGGACCTACCACATATAATTTTCTTTTAAAATTTAAATCTCAGATGAAATCAGTTAAAGACTAAATTAACCAACTTTACATCTTCACCAATATGCTTTTCTCTGCTATGGGTGTCATGACTCAGAATCAAGACCTTGTTGGTCTTGTTTTAGCAGGACACACTCCTGACTAGTTCATTACAACTCTTTTTAAGCATTTTGCAAAAATAAAAAATAATATTCTGGACAGAAATTTTGTGATAAGTTAACAAAACTAAAAGGTGCATCAACTAGAAGAAAGATGCAAAAGCAATCTAACTGAGGAAAAAGACGATTAAACTGGCTACAGGTAGGGAGGAAAGCTCTAAAGTATGAGTATCTACAATTCAAGGATACATTAACAGAGACCACCAAGAGACGAATCAAACATAAAAACACAGAAATACTAACGGCTAGAACTGAAGATGGGTGACCATATTTGCATGTCAAAAGGAAAAAAAGGAATTGCACATTTTTTATATAAGAAAATAAATCATGCAAGCATCCAGCCCAATAACAAACTAATCAGCCTTACCGCTGGAATAGTAGCTCCATGCAGTTTAGATCCCTATGATGCCCAGGTTAAAGTCTCCAAGAACTTATATATCATAACAGCAAGCGGAAAAATGTAATTGGTTGAATTAGACACTTCATTTTAGTTCAAAGTTTTTATTTATCCAGTTCATGTCTGGTCCTCCGCCTTTTTATCCCAAACTTAAACTCAAAGGCCAAAGACATCAAATCAAACTTAGTCATGAGTCAAACAGGCTTCTAAACAGAAGTATCAAGGGCTTTAGCTACACTCAGAACTTCAATAGTCAACCGGTTGGAAGCTCAAGGCTTCTTGTTCTTATCAACTTCCTCCGAGAAAAAGAAAATCATATATATAATAAGATGCATAATTTTCCTAATTACAGACTATCCCAACATATCTAACACGAATTCGTTTCCAGTACGTGTTGAATAAGATGTGTACGCCTCTTCAACTCGAACGATGCAGCAGCAAACCAAACTAAACCATGAGCCAAATAGGATTCTAAACAATAGTATCATTGGTTTTTCATTTCAAGTCTTTAACTCTAAGAGTCTAGACAGCAAACCCAACTAAACCATGAGATAAATATGCTCCACATAGTTGTATGTTTTAGACACACTCTGAACTAGTCAACCAGTTTGAAGGCTCAAGGTCTCTTGCTCTATCGCTATCAATATTTCTTCCCAACAATAGAGATTCGGTGAAACTAAATATTTCATGTTAACAAAGGGAACTTAATTAACCTATTCAGAAATATATTGCCAAACACGCCCTACATATATATATAAGGAATTATATAGACCAACAAAAGAAGAAATGAAGCCTACTGCCCATATAAAGACAAATTAAGCAATACAAAATACAATTAGTATAGAAAAAATGGATATGGCATACCTGCATAAACACTTCACAGTACAAATATAGCATATAATAAAGATACATACACATACAAAGACTTGGCAAAATAAGATATATGCAGAGATGTACAAATATATCTACTATTATCGAGGGTCAGAACAGTAAAAAAGGAGAATATCATACGAATGGAAGAAAAAGAGATCTGTCAGATCTGGTTTCGACAAACCCTCTTTGTCAGATCTATGCCTCTGAATCGCCACCGCCACAATCTCTATGAAGCGTAAAAGGTAAGAATTTGTTCATCAGGTCTTTACGTGCAGGCCCTAATCCTTCATTTCATATTTTTTTGGGGATCTATGTTTACAAAATATGCCACAGCTGCACCCCTTAAGTGCACATCCGTAGCATGCAATTGCCGCACCCCGTGCAAACCCGTTGGTGCACCCAATACCCCACCAACCTCGCACACTGGGTAATATTATAATAAACTATGTGCGGGCGGCTCCGAGGAGATAATTTTCTTTGCAATGTATTAAACCCTTGATAGACACCTCTAGATTTGCTAACACTTGAGCTAACTCATGAGACTTGAGATATTTAAAAATAGAATCAGGCACAAAATTTAACATATAGCTCTAATAATAGAGCTATATGTAAAAACTGACAGAGCTAGTTTCACTGCTTATTAAAGCTCTAATAATAGCTATCAGTTGTCTAACAACTCACATTAACAGAACCGTAACAAGTGAATCCAGAAGTGCATGAAATGAAATAAAATAAAATAAAAAACGATTCTGTATCACAGCTCTGGGGCATGTTTTCATCTGTTTCACGGAGATAAAAAAAATCAGAAAATCGGAATATTTAGTTCTTAGTAGAGCAAAGAATTGCTAACGGGACTTGGACATTCATAAAAATGAAATGCCCGTGGGTCTTGATCATATATTGAATACATTTAACAAAATCTGTCGCACTATATATGCAGTCTCTTTACCAAATTTATTTTCATGTTAAATGCAGGCATCATTTTGGAAGACCAGTAAAGAATCAGACAATTTGTAAGAGTTCAAACTAACCTGAGAGGGAAATGCCGACTTAAAAGCCTTGGGTTCAATGTTAGAACCCCCAGGTCCAGCAGCTTTGTAGATCCCATACATCAGCCTCAGATCACAGTCAAACAAAAACAGCCTCATTCCTTTATAAACCTTCTGTACGATATCTTTTTTGTTTGCAGGTAGCCCGAAAACCTTGTAACGATAGCAATCCTTCTTTGTCTTAGAACTGCACATGAAAATCATCCCCATACTGTCAACCTTTTTTGAGGACTTTTTCTTTCCTGAAGATTCTGGCTTATCTTCACCGTTGCTTTCCACCTTGTTCAGAGTTCCTTTTGTAACCTTCTTCACCCTGCTCCTTTTCCTTGGTTTTCTAACCTTCTCATTCGAATTTGCATCCACTCTCTCTTTATTCTTCTCGTTACTTTTATGATTTTCGTCCTCCTCTTCTTCTTCCATTGCATCTTCTTCTTCCTCCTCCACTGCAGCCTGTCCATTCTTTTCTTCTTTTTCTTTTATTGTATCTTCTCCATTATCTTCTTCTTCCACTGACCTTTCTTCATTTCTCACAACCATTAGTACTTTTTCTTCATTCCTTGCTTCTTCCATTATAGTTTCACTTTCAGAAACAACCACGTTTTCATCTACGTTCGCTTCTGTTGAACTACACACAAAGGTATCAGCCAGAGCTGATATATTCTTAACGTTCTTTGGACGTGAAATAGAAGTTGAAGCATCACCTTTTCCTTTTGCATCAACCATCTTCACCTTTTATAATCAGAAGTGGACTTTAATAAGAATAATACCTCAGATATCATAACACTCAGATAACTTGGACAATCGAAGCAGTACCAGCAAAAACAATTCCACGCAAAATGTTAGCAAAAGGTGTCTGCCAAAGAAAGCAAACACTACAAGAGAAAAGAACGAAGATTGGAAGATTAATTACTAGAAAATACCATAGTAAAGTAATTATGATCTACGGTAAACCTAGAGCTGAATTAGAATGTAATACTAATTTTCCTTCATGATTAAAACTGCAGTTCAAAGAAAATTAAATAACAAGTGTAGATCAAATACACAAAATGGATCGACTTGGAACCAGAATCTCGCGTTTTTATCCATCAAATATTAGAAAAATGAAATTTTATTCCATGATACATTTCTCAGGAAAGTACAATGTATTTATCACATTGTATAATGCCATAATTTTAATTATTTATCTTAGAACACTAGGGTAATGAGTGGATACAAAATAATAGCTCTGAAATGATCCAGTTCCAGAGTCTAGACGCACAACAAAATTAATTATATAGGGGAGTGAACTATGGCTAGGCTTATGTCTGAGCACTATTTCACCTAGTGCATATCTAGCTGTTCATAGCAGACTCCGCCCCAGAATAATTTTTTTTTAAAAAAAACAAACTACATTCCGGGAGTTGGAGAAATAAGCCCAACCAGAAAAGAAAGAAGACAAAGAAAGAACTCAGCCCATCGGCCCCTCATGAAGGCAATATGCTTT
Organism: Panax stipuleanatus; assembly: GCA_020205555.1. NCBI lineage: Eukaryota > Viridiplantae > Streptophyta > Magnoliopsida > Apiales > Araliaceae > Panax > Panax stipuleanatus. The sequence goes on from CM035115.1 coordinate 7,885,913, forward strand.
GACCTCATGCGAAAACCCTCAAAACTCCACCACTGTGTTCTTCTCTTCTTTCTATTCCGCTGTTTTCTTTTTCTTTCCCCTTGTTTCTTCTTCTTTCGTTTCCCCCTGAATTCAGTATTGTTACACATATGTACATCTATACATATATACGTAAATACTATATTTTGTTAGTCCCAGTGTAAGATGGCTATGAAATTGTGGAAAATCATTAAACCATCAAGAACATGATATTCAGCCAACCTCTGTGGCTATAATACCCCTGCAGGGTATTTTCCAAATGACATTCGGACCTCCAAGGCCCAGAGTGCAAATGAGAATGGCTATATTCCAACAGATCTAAGAAACTATATCCAACCTAAATAACTCAATTTGAAAGCTTTGAGTGGAATTCAGAGTTTTGATATTAAACTCTATCTCTTCTATTACTTCCTTTCCTGTCACGGGAATCAGAAAGAAACAAAAAAATGAAAGTACGGAAAATTTCCAATTGCACATACCTAAGACATGAATAATATACATAAATAATAAATACTCCCTCCGTTCCACAAAAAAGTCCCATTTGACTTTGATCCTAGTTACTTTGCAAAATTCTAAAATTCGGATTGTGATATTAATTTATTCTAATTTTTGAAACAACAATTTTTAATGTGGGAGTAGTTTTCGAGTAGTTTACAATATAAACTGTTATATTAATCAAAATCCAATAAATTTACATCAATTTTAAGTTCTACGACTTCACAAATTGACTAGGGGAAAAATTCATTCAGGAACCCTAAACCTAAACTTGTTAACAATTAGACCATTAAAATAAGAAATCATAATTGTAAATACAGTACATACGAACTTACGAAACTGATCGAATTAAGATGAGGAGAAAGAGTCACCTTTTATATTTTCCCCGAGGATGTAGAATTGAGTTCGATAAGCGGCAGCCCTCTTTGCCCTAAGAGTCGACTTTTATATTTCCCCGAGGATGGAGAATTGAGTTCGATTTAAGCCGTAAGTCCGTAACCCTCGTTGGCCTTTCTTTTTTGTTGTGAGAAATTCCTCGTGCGATGAAAGTGCATTTATATTTTCATACAAAAATAATAATTTTTTAAATAACAAAAAGAAAATTATGCAAATTAAGATATTACCTTTTTAACAAAGAAAAAACATTAATTCATTCATTCCATAATAATGGTCTTATTTATTCTACTTTTCATGAATGTCCACATTTTGGAGGAGTATATAAAAAAAAATTAATCAACCTTAAGATTGTCTCACACGGTATCAATATCACTAACATATTTTGTGAAGGACTAAAGAAAAACTCCTTATAAAAAATGGCTAAATGACACTTCTGTCCTTTCAAGTTGCCACTCACTTTTAAAGTTATTCTTAAAGTTCATTTTTCTTCAGTTAGATACTTAAAGTGGCATTTATTTGGCGTTTTCGTTCCTCCTACGCGATTTTACCTCAAATCAAATCATTTTGAGCAAATTTTGACCCAACCCGACCCAGTTTGACCAAATCTCAATTTTTAATATTTTAAAATAAAATATTATTTTTAAAATACTAATTATATTTAATATTTTAAAATAAATTATAATTTTTAGAATAATAATTATTTTATTTTAAAAATAATTATTTTTAATATTTTTTTAAAAAATATTATGTTTAAAAAAAATTAAAATAATAATTATATTTAATAATTTAAAATAAAATATATCTGTAAATACTTTTATTTTTAATATTTTGAAATAAACTATTATTTTTTTTTAAAATTAAATAATAATTATATTTGATATTTTAAAATATTTTTTTTTAAATAATTTGAAAATAATAATTCTTTTTAATATTTAAAAATAAAATATTATTTTTGAAACTAATAATTATTTTTTATATTTAAAATAAAATATTATTTTTAAAAAGTTATAAAAATAATTATGATTTTAAGTAAAAAATATTATAAATTTTATTTGTTTCAAAAATGAGTAAAGTTTCATAAAATATATATTCAAAAAAATTAAAAATAAAATAAAACTTTATTGTAAAAAATAAATTTTTTTCATTCATTATGTAAAACTTTATTTTCAGAAGAAAAAAAAGTTAATATCTGTATCGTTATTATATTTATTCTTAATACTAGACTTTTAAAAAAACTAAAAATAGAAATTAAAATACAAAAAACACTAAAAGATAAATAAAAAAAAAGTGTTTTTAAAAAATTAAATTAAAAAGTTTTAAAAATAATTATTATTTTCAGGATTTGTTTTAGAAAAATTTTCATTTTTCAAAAAAAATCAGAAAAGTTTTATAAAATATATATTCAAAAAAATAAAACAAAAAATAAAAGGTTATTTTCACAATTTTTTTTAATGATGTGCACTTTTTCATAAAAATAATTAAGACTTAAAAAAAATTAACATTACTTTTTTTAAATCTATATTTTATGAAACTTTACTCATTTTTGAAAAAAAATAAAAGTTTCTAATATTTTTTTCTTAAAATAATAATTATTTTTAAAACTTTTTGAAAATATTTTTTGTTTTAAAAAAGAATATTTTATTTTAAAATATTAAAAATAATTATTATTTTCAAATTATTTTAAGAAAATATTTTATTTTAAAATATTAAATTAAATTATTAATTGAATTTTTTTAAAATAATATTTTCTTTTAAAGTATTAAAAATAATAATTATTTTAAATATTAAATATAATTATTATTTTAAAAATAATATTTTATTTTAAAATATTAAAAATAACTATTTTAAAATAATTATTTTATTTTAAAATGTCAAAAATAACTATTATTTTAAAATATTAAATATAATTAGTAGTTTAAATTATTTTAAAAAATAATATTTTATTTTAAAATATTAAAATTGGGGTTGAGTCAAATTGGGTCGGGTTGAGTCAAAATTTGGTCAAACTGAGTCGGGTTGGGGTCAAATCGGGTAGGAGGAACGGAAAGGCAAAAAAAATACCACTTTAAGGACCTAACTGACGAAAAATGAAATTTAGGGACAATTTTGAAAGTTGGTGACAATTTGGAGGGACAGCAGTGGCATTCAGCCTATAAAAAATGGGTGGTGATATATATTGTAATCCTTTTGTAGTTTGATATCGAACAACAATAATACCGTCTAAATTGAATGGTAACCACTCTTTCTTAAAAACTATATTCGCCCCTTACTTTTGCTACACAAAGTTACTGCGAATACACAGAGTTACTGCGAATTAGTCTCTTAAGATAAGAGAAGCCCAAATTTTTTGGTCGCATCCCAATAGAGTTGGCAACTCGATGATTTTGGTCGCGAATTATTATAAGAGATTTTTTTGGTTGCATCCCAATTGAGTTGGCAACTCGGTGATTTTGGTCGCGAATTATTATAAGAATGTTGTTGCCATGACTCAAGTCCTTAACATTACAACTCATTTTTTCTTAACCGACTGAACCATTTTATTTGTTGGCTATATAAACAACATATAATATATTTATTATATACTTTCTAGATTTGAAAATATCCAACAATATATGCAAATACTAAATTGATTGTCGCACACCTTTTTATGTTAAAGTGACAATAGTATCCTTCATAAATAGAAATCTTATTAATACATTAATCACTTGTCCATTTAAACCTTAAAATTATTATTCTTAAAAAAATAATAAGAAAAAAATAAAATTAAAAACAAAAAAAAACATCCAAATCTGTATCGACTATATTCATGAAATATAAATTAATATTACAATATGAAAGTCCAATAATAATCTAGAAGGGGGGTTGGATAGATTATTACCGTTTAAAAATTTATCTTAGACCTTTTTGAATTTCTAGTTAATTAATTTGCAGTGTTAAAATTAATATGCAAGACACTAAAAATTCAATCACACAATGCACAGAGATTTGTCTAGTTCAAGGATAAATGTTTTTTTGATCACTCTACTTTAGGTCAACTTACAATTGAGTCCCTCAACTTTTTTTCATACAGTCAACTCACTATACTTTACTTTGCTAACGAAACGTTGGAAAATTCATCAAGTCTTTTGACTTTAGACAGAAATGAACAAATAAGTTTCTGACGTGTAAAAATTTTATGTTGTGGCATGACTCATTTTATGTGGCCATCATTACATGGATATGGAGGGAAAATCTCCCACCCAAATACCAGATGATGGACCCACGTCTATTAGAAGCCAAGAAGCAAGTGAATCGTCATTTTGTTCCAACTTTGATTGATAAAGCAAATTGAGCCCCAAGCCAACATTTCCAAAGTAGTCGATCAATTGACAAGCTAAGCAAAGATCGACGACTTCTTTGATTGAAATCTATTTCTAAACAAAATTGGTTTTTTGGTGTGATTCACGTTGGTTAAAAGTCGTTTAATGCTCGATATCAAGTAACGGTATCGACAGGTATGTCTCATCTGATGGTCCCCTTTTGTCCCCTTTTCTGACTTTGATGATTTTTTTGGGTTTCTTGTTGTCGTATTGCCCTTTTGTTTCTAAACTCTAGATTGATCATGTATTCTTTGTTCTTTTTTGTCTTTTTCTTTACTAATTCTTGCTTTAAGATTTATAAAATCCTTATTTACTAAATTTTGTTCCCCTTTTGTCCCCACATGAATGCTCTGTATTTATTTTCATTCCTTCAACTTATACTATGTTTTGCATGTGTTTTATTTATTATTTTGTTACAGATGGATACTTTTGTGCAATTTAATGTACACTATGGTGGGAAATTCATATATGTTCCTTTATGTGACTATGTGGGAGGTAATGTTTATCATATGTTACGTTTGGATGTTGATTATATTTGTATGGGTGCTATTAATGAGTTAGATAATAAATTTATTTATCATCCTAAATCAAATGTTTATTTTAAAATTGATGAAGTAGATATTAAGAATGGGTTAAACTTGTTCATGATGCTGCTAGTATAAGAGATATGGTTATATTTGCTTGCCACATAGTGTAATTGATGTTTATGTAGACCATGTATTACCATATAATACTGATCAAACCTCCATATTGGATGAGCATATTAGTATTAATGTGACTGATAATGTGCTTGAAAATGTTGATGAAATTGTGGTTGATAATGTGGTTGAAAATGTGACTGGTGAGGGTGAGGGTGAGGGTGCGGGTGAAGGTGATAATATGGGCAGTGTGGCTGGGGAGAATGTGAGTGATAGAAGGAGTAAAAATGTTAGAATGTCAAAAAGAGTGCTAAAAGGAAGTCCAATAGGGGTAAACAAAGGGGAGTTGAGGAAGAATGTTCTGAGATGGATACCTCTGATAGTGATTTTGATGAAGCATGTAGTGATGAAGAATTAGTAGAAGTTAGGAGGGTGACTAAGGAGTATAAGAGGGAGATGAAAAAGAACACGGAGTTGGAGGATGTAAACATAGAGTTGGAGGATGAGGGACATGAGGGAGAAGAAAGAGAACATCAAGGAGATGAGGGAGATATAGAGGGTAAGGATGAGCCTGAAAATGAGGAAGAAAATGTGGCAGGACATGGCCTAGAAATGAATGAAATAGAGGGAGAACAATTTGGGAATGATGGTGAAGGAATTGAATATGAGAAAAGTGATTCAGATGATGCATCATGACAAAGTGAATATGAGAACAGTGATGTGTTGAGGTCTCTTTCTAAGAGCAGTGAAGAAGATGAGGATGTTTGCTATGTAGGGCCTCCCCCTAATAAAGAAAAAAGAAAGACAGTTGAGGTTTACAACAAGAAGATAAAAAAGAAGTTGATAGAATTTAAGGAGTGCATGATATTTTCTAGCATTAGGGAGTTTAAAGATGCTATAAGAGACTACTCCATTGCAAATGGGAGGAAATTATGGTATTCAGTCAATGATTCCAAAAGATGTTAAGTTAGGTGTAAGAAAGGATGTCCATGGAAATTATGGGCTAGTTACATACAAGGGACTGATACATGGTAGGTTAAGTCTATCTTAGACATTCAAAATTGCAGCAGAATCTTTAAAAATAAGCTGGTTACAGTCAGGTACTTGGTTGAGTACTATAGGAATAGGATTAAGAATAATCCTAGCTGGAAATTAAAGGAAATGCAAGAAGAAATAAAGTTGAAACTGAAGTTGGATGTTACAGAGGTGAAGTGCATGAGGGTTAGACAGTTAGCACTGCAGGGGATTCAAAAAGTCATGAAGGATCATTACGTAAGGGCGTGGGACTTTGGGGCTGAGATAGTTAAGAGTAATAAGAATCACACAGTTGACATAAAAATAACAAGATTGAATCCTGAGTATTTGCTAAGATTTAAGAAATTTTATATTTGTTATAATGCTTTGAAAAAGGCTTAGAAAGGTGGATGTCGGCCTGTTATTGGCTTGGATGGTTATTTTCTGAAAACAGTGTGCGGTGGACGAATAACTTCTATCTGCAGTGGGCAGAAATGGAAACAATCAGATGTTTCCTATATCTATAGGGCAGTGGAGAGTGAGAATTATGACAGTTGGACTTGGTTCATGCAATTGTTGGTGTCTGATCTTACTTTAGGAGATGGCTATTAGTTGAATTTAATATCTGGTCAACAAAAGGTTAGCATCTTTGTTAATAGTTGTTAATAACTACAATCCACATCATTATTTATTTTTGAAACTGTTGCCATGTATATTAGGAGTCTAATAATAATAGATTAAAAGATTGTTTAATTAAGATGGAGTTTGATTATATCCCTGATTAAATTCTATATATATATATATATATATATATGATTTGATGATGATGCATGTAAAATAACTAAAATGATGAAGCTTATAAAGTATACCTATACAGATAAGTTTTGTACAGTCCTTAACTGAAATCTATGCACAAGGACTTAAAATAGAATGATCAAGCTTGTTAGGTTGATCTTTATCCAGTATGGACATGTAATAGATAGGATCAATGTAAAAAGACTACTCTTCATAAAAGAAGTATTGATTATAGAGTAGATCTACATGTACTTAAAAGTCAAATATGATTAATGTATATTTGTGCAAGTAAGTTTTTTAAAATCCTTTAAAAGAATTAATGTACAAGAACTTAGATTAGAAAGATCAAATAATGTTAGGTTGATCTTATAAGAATTAAACTGATGTATAGATGGTAGGAAATCAGGGTCGTAAAGTTGCTCTGCCTGTTCAGAATATAAGGATACCTCGCAAATCTAACCTTGTTCGTATAACATCAGAAGATCACAGAGTTCACTCCATCTCACATACAGTAGATCAGTTTATAAAATGTGCAAATGAAATCAAAGATGCAACGCTAACACAAAACTGCACAAGGAGTCGAAGAAGCTGTTAAATATCATCTAACAAAATTAATCAACCTGTTAACAGAGTAAATGGATCACAAAGTAAATATTGCTTAGTAAAGAATGATTATAGAATACTTCAACCAGACACCGAATAGAAGCAATGTCGAAAGATAACACTAAGATCGTTCATGAATTCAAGATCGTAGAATCAGCCTCAGAACTATAAAGCAAAAGGTGAAGTGTTGACTACGCATAGTAAAGGAGATCACCAAGCTCAGTTTGTTCCATGTACATAAAGTAAAGACTTATTAAGAAGAAGCATATAGCAAGAGAGTATACTCTGATGATGCCAGAGTATATCTCTCACAAGAAGAGATCTCCAGAAGAAACCTAAAGGTCAACTGTGAGGACATTCTACCCGATCACAGAACTCAGAAATAATTGTAAAGCAATCAGAACTTCGTATAGAAGTAACCTGTACTTGGGAACCAAGAAGAACAACTCATCTAGGAAGATGTTATCGAATTCAAAAAGTTAGCTGAAACATCGAGAAAATATGGAAGAATCTGCTAAGCAAACTCAAGCAATATAAAGCCATCAAAAAACAGCAAAGAAGATAAGGCATCGAAAAAAGTGAGAATACAGAACATAAGACTACGATATTTCTCACAATACTATTAACAATGAAAAGAGTACAAGAACGAAAAAGATCAAACCGATCGTAAGGCTCAATCCTACGGTTCTTGCAATAGTAGATCGCAGAGTTCATGTCATGTCTGACAATATGAATGACAAATGGAACATTGCAAGAAGATGATCTTAAGACATTAGAAGATATATTCAAACAAAGGTATATCTACCGGCTAGTTAGTCGAAAGCAAGCTGTCTGAAAAGCTAGAAAGGATGTTGACTAATGTGATAAGTCTTAAGTCAAAAAGTAGACTGACATAGAGCTCTAGGAAGTCAACATCAGAGATATCAAAAGTATCTTAGCATTCAATGCTCCAATGAATAATTCTCAACGGGAAGATTTTAAAGTAATATAAAAGATATCATCATTCAAAAGAAGGATGATGATGAGCACTGAACTTCAACATAAAAGGAGAATCATCATAAAAGATGAACATCGAGCTAAAACAAGAGAAAACTTAGAGTAAGGAAAATTTTGCGAACAGATAAATGTTCAATGCTTTCAAGCCCACAAGAGAACGAGATTAAAGTTAATCTTGGCAGCACTTCATAAGATACAAAGGCTGATGAATAAAATTGAAGGTCAGAGCCGTAGAGCAAGAGACCAAAGGAACTGGGCAGCTCTAGAGAAAATGAGCCAGAGCCGAGAGCTAAGAAAGTAGAGGTCATGGCAGAACTTAAGATTCAAATATGAAGAAGCCATGCAGTGATGCTGATGACGAAATAATGGTTGATCAAAAGGCAAATCTCAAAGCACCACTATACTATTCATCATAAACACTCAGAATTAGCCTGTTGAATTAATATGGAGAACACAACTCTACGATTGTGAGATTGTTCAAAGATGCTAACTAAAAAAGATGAAGAGCTTAAGTAAATAGCTTAGCAGTGCATCAACATTGATTATAAAGAGCTGCTGACAATCAGAAGGAATCAAGCCTCAACAAAAGAGTTCATAGAGTGTCTAGAAGATGATAAATAATGCTACCACCATAAGATGAAGAGCATTTAAGTCATCTAAGCAGCACCTTAACCACCTCTACAACAGGAAATAGGGTCAGTGGATCCTAGTCTTGAGCACCAAATTAGGGTCGGAGGATCCTGGTCTAAGTGACCGAATTGGGGTCAGAGAATCCTGGTCATAGTGACCAAAGCAGGGTCAGTGGATTCTTGTCCTAGGGACTAAATATTCAAGTCTGATGGGCTTGAAGAGGTATTTGTGTCCTTGTCTGTTGAGACTAAAATAGCCAAGTCTGCTGGGCTTGATGAGGGCAGCGCGTCCTGGTCTTGGTGACCGAATTCCTTAGTGGATTTCCTACTCGTTGAGTAGAAGAGTGGAGTAGGAGTTTTTCAGTCTCCGAACCACTTAAAACCTCTTGTATCTTTAAGTTCTGCACTTTACTTTCTGTAATGTATAACTGCTATATCTGTCATTTGTTTGATTATTCATAAAACGTGTACAAGAACTGAGATTTCAAAGTAAATCTTTAAGGGGATTTTTCCAACTTATATTCCGCTGCATATAGATAATATTCTTGATTAATTAATTATTTGGTAATAAATAATTATGAAAGAAATTTTAATAGATATATTCAACCCCTCCTTCTAGATCTTTTGTTTGCCTTTGGGAAATAACAATTTATATCAGAGCAGGTTCTCACGAACATAGACTTACGCTTTGAGTTGATCCAAGGCATTATTCTATAATCAGTTCTAAATCAAGTAATGAAAGTCAAACACATCTTCCAAACAATGATAAACTCACACGATGAAATCTACATATGCAGGTATATTCAAAGGAATGTAAATGATCCGCTTGATGCTATCCATATTTGATCTACGAGCATAAACGAAGCTATTATCAGATAAATCCATCAAGAAAATGACAAGGCAGCAAATTGAGTTATCCATCTATAGGGAAGGAAAAGATGCAGTCAAATTTACATGGACTCATGAATACATTCTTAGAATGTATATCTGAAGATGTTAGAATCTGCACCTCTACCAAAGGAGTCTGAGAAGTATCATCAACTATAATAAAGAGCACAACTTCATTCTAAAGCTATTTCAGTTCATGAGGAAATGGTCAATGAGGAATGAAGAAATTAATAGTCTTCTCAAACTGATCCTATAATAATGGCAAGACTCATCCCACTAAAGATCTGAACCTTGAGGTTCTTGCAGGCCATGCAAAGAATATGGGATGTTGAATTATCTTCCACTGATTTGAAGGCAAGGGATATGCTAGATATGCTTAGCTTTAAAATTTTATCTATTGTTATAGAAGTACTATAAGTGATGATTGTTAATAAAGTTCAAGATTGGATAGTTCATTTCAATAACAAAGTTAAATGGCTCAAGCTGAACCACTGGCTGTCAAGAGATCGACATCAGTGAGGTATATGACATTACTCTCTTAAATATGTGGATTAATGATTTAAGAATTTTCTTCTATGCTATTTTATATGTGTTGCATGAATACTTCAGTATCCTATTAAAGGCAAAGTTTCTACTTCAAAAGTAATGAGAGAAAGTGCTGACAGAACCTTGTTGTACTCTGCAAAGCATTATTTCTCTATCCAAGTTTGAAGTTGAGAATAAACCACAAAGAAGATATCTGAAGTATATGCACTGAGAAAATCTACTTTGTCCTTGTGATGAGAAATGAAAATCTCAATATGAACTCATCATTTATCATAGGATATTGACTTAACTCTTGTCAGAGATTTATTTTAGCAAAGCCAGTTCTGAAGTTTGAAGATCTGTCTTCTAACTCAGATGTGGAAATCTCAATGAAAATTAGTAATAGTGACTAACTTCATTCTTGTTTGGAGATGTTACTATTATGAAAGTTAAAGAGATTGTTTAAGCTAAGTACTTTTGATTGATCATCTTTCGCTGACTAAGTTCGATATGTCATAGAACTAAATGTCACATATAATGGTCTAAGTTTGTGACACATCGTAGAGTGTATCCTAAACTACAGCAGCTCCTCAAAGGATAGTAGAATTTGATCAAGTCAATGAACCAACCAGATGCTACTGGTAGAGTTGATCATTACTATGTGGAAGTTCAAAATCACAGATCATAGTAAAAGCAACAGAAACATCAATCAAAAAGGAAAAAGCTTATCAACCACACATGTTCTACGGAAAAAGTTGATCAGACACACAGACACAAACACTCATCTAGCAAATTATCTGAGTTAATCATCATATGTGCATGTGTGCTTTTCATTGCAAAAGAATGTCATTTCATATGAGGATCCAAATGTCTATTCGATTTGGATAATCATACATATAAACTAACCTAGCAGGACCCAAACATTCATGGGTACCAAAGATAGAATTTCATCTAATTTGCAGACAAACATCGCTCTATCTAAGATCTCCCTGGTTGCTATTTGAAAACCTGCATCTGTTCATCAAAAGCTCATACAAACTGCTAAAGTCAAGAATGTTCAAATTATCTTCATGGATAATATTTCTGATCATCTGAAGCTAGCAATCAGTCAAGTCTTACTCATTTAATTTGAAGATGAAGAAGTTTCATGAACATTCATTAAAGCTCGGTCTTTGTGAAATGATCACCTGAAGAACTCGTGATCTTAAAAGCTTTTGTCCCATATCAGCATCCATCAAAGTGGCTTACCAGATCAAAAATTGTCAAGAGAAATGCTCATCTCTAAGAATGGAGATTAATCCATCTCAACCACTGTAGAAGCCAGTCAAAGTCAGAGGAAAGAAGATGTTATTGAGGAAAAATGTGAAGCCTCTCAAGGATAAATTGATCCTCAGGTTTATTGAAATCATGATAAACCAAAGGAGAAACATAAGCCGTCAAGAAACAGCTCTTCAAGAAGGCCAAGAGGGTGTTCAGAAAAAAGAAATCTCCCTACGATTGACTCACTCCAATATCGAAGAAAGATGCTACCAAGGGATTTAACCCTCTGATTATAAAGTCTAAAGATCCAACCTCTGAGGGGGAGCAACCAAGGGAATCTCAAATCCCCTTTCCTCTCTCGGTCTCATACTTCTCAAATAAATGCAAGAAGACTCTTGGTCATATTCAGGGAAAAACTTTTCCACCAATACTGTGCTGAACCTTTTTTTTTTGGGCAAGAAGTACCAGAAACAGCTCACTATCTCTAGAATGAGTTTGAAGGCATAACAACAGGACAACTAAAAGAGGATAAGGTATTTGAATTTGATAAAAGAAAAAAGGAGATCCAGACTTTGCCACTCCAAAAATCATAATGTTCTAGGTCCAAAAATCAGTTAAGATGTGACTCGAGGAAAGAAATGCTGCTAGAACAAATTATGAAGGAATTGGGTACTAAGCAAAATGAAGAAGCAAGGAAGTCTGCTATCAACATCTAGAAGAAGATAAAGCTAACTCTATGGGGGAGTAATCCAAATCATAGAAGTAGGTAACAAAATCAAGGAAGACTAGGCTAAGCAGGAAGAGCAAGAACAAGAAGTTAAACTACCCTTTACTCGATGAGCCGGGCAACCCAGAAAATGTTATAGAATCTTTCATTTACAAAAGTTAGACTTAAGAAAGACACTCACATCTTTGAGAAATCGGTTGCATAAATTGAGGGGGAGATATTAAAGCAAATGTCATGATTCTCAATTTCTTGAAGAAACCAAGAAAGATGGATGCATAAACGGAAAGTTAAGAAGAATAATTGTTAACTAAATTGAAGTTGGAGAGTGAAGATCTTTACATCAAGTCAACATTTAACCAGGAAAGCCAATACATGACGAGCTACAGGGAGGTGATACTCACGCTCTAAGAAGGAGAGTAAAACATAACAAAATGACTGTCTGAATTCCTCAGAATTTGAAAAGACAGATTTTTAAATTACAGCACTTACTTCAAAGTATTAAACGAGAGGAAACTGACCAATAAAACATTTCGAATTCGGACGATTTCCTTTTCCAATCATTCTTCGGAGCTTATTTTTCATTATAAGCATACAATCTTTTCATCTACTCAGAGTTATTGATCGTTACATAACATCAATTCTTCTATACTCTCTCAGTTCATCAAATACTTTAGAAAATCCTAAACTCTCTCAAATAAACACTTTTTGCATCCTATCAATCTCAAACCCTTCTAAATGGGAAATCTCCTAGGCAAAGGAAAAAGAAAAGCAGATGAGGTTACTGAAGATCCAGATACATCTGAAATCCAGTCATCACCGAAGAAACTGAAACTCGATGGAAGGAAGATTGAAAATATTGATGAATTTGTGCTATGAAACTCAAAGGAAACTCTGGTCAGTTCTCAAGGAACAGATATAAAGATTGTTCTGACTATAGACAACATGGCTGAGGAAGAAATGGAAATATGGAGGTCTTCAAGGTACGTACCCATATATCAACTGAAGAAGACGGTGACCTAGATGATATGTGTTTGTCTAAATTCAGGAAATCATGAAACATGCAGAGATGTTGATGGAATCAAGAAAAAGAAAGAGATCTGACAACGACATGGAAAGAAAAATGAAGAAGAAAGAAATGGCCGTCACACGAGAGTCAGAAAAAGTTTTCGTCAAATTTATTCAAACGGTACTCTTACCAGAGATCCCTACATCTCATAATAAAGGCTACATTAGTTGGTGGTTCTCCATCTTCTCAAACATTCGCCTAGTCACTTAAGTTTTTCCAAGAGAATCCACACTTGCAACTCTACAAATTTGTGATAAGCCCTGGTATGAAAGCTACTGTCTTTATCAATTAGTCTCTATTTCCAGTCTTTGGAATTCCCACTCATCTGATTCATCCCATTTCACTTTATTCATCGAAGTAGATGATTCCCCAAATACTATCTTAACCTAATATTTTGCTAACTTCGAAGAAAAATTTGGGAATCTCAACTTTGAAAACTTTCCCCAACCCTTGTCCAACACCCATCAAATTCTTACTCTATTTGTCAAAGAAATCTCGGGTTTCTCAGATCTGTCACCTCAATCTTCTGTTGTAAGGACCAAGAATTTCACATGATCATATGTGTAATTTTTACGAATATTTTTTTTAGAAAGTATTTGAATCGTATAAGTGTATATGTGAATTAAGCTAGATAGTTTATTTATTAACTAAGAAGTATATTTAATCATTTTCAAGGAAGAGTAATATAAGTTATGTTAAAAATTAACATATCTTGAATGTTAGCCTTGATTATTATATTAAAAGGATTTATAATCTTTAAGTAATTAATTACTATTATGAATTATCTATAGTGAATGATTATATGATTAAGTGAGTATTTAAAGAATTTACCAACAATGATAAATGTGTTATGAATTATATAGAATAATGTTAGTATTTAAAATATATACTAACCCTAAGAGATTTATTTTATACATCTCTATTAGTTAGTTTTATAACCTAAGTAAAGCAAATCTAATTAGGTTATGAAATTAAAGATATATGAGTAAGGAATTAACTTACAAATGTGTGTAAGAAAATCCTAACTAAATGATTAGGGTAAGATAAAAATTAAAAGTATGGAACTAAGTTGATTTTATGGCCCAAAGAATTAATTTGCAAGCCTAAAATATTAAATGAGTAGCCCAACTTTTAGCCCACTTGAGAGGGGACATTTTAGGCATTTAATAAACTAAATAAAACATTAGAAATAAAACACAAATGAGATAGTAGAGGGGGTGATGGGCGGCACATTAAGGGCAAAAAGGGAGAAGCATGTGACGAAATAATTAAGTTTACCAACTCTTACTAACTCCTACCTACTCTAGCCATGTGTCACAATTTTATTTTGCCATCATTCTTAACCAAGCTTGCAAGCAACCATCTAGTAAATAAGAGAGAGAAGGAGCAAGATATGTTGGATATTTTTGATAGATATATATGTTATATCTATATCTAATCTACTAACCCACAAAATCAAATTTCATCTTATTTCTTTTCTCTTTCCTCATTAGCAAACAAAGCAAGCAAGATATAGAGAGAGAGTGTGAGTGATATTTTTGGTCAAGAGAAAAGAGAAAGAGGGAAAGTTTGTGTTAGTTTCATAGTTCTCTAATAAATCTTAGGGAGAAGAGGAAAGGAAAACAAGCTAAGGTATAACAAAATCCCTACTTATATAGTATAATTTCTTTTTGGTTTTATTTGAGTTTTAATTTTTGTAAAATTATGATTTTGAGGTTAAAAACCTTAGATCCATATGTTTAAAAGTGTTTTATGTTTAGATCCAACTCTTTTATAGATCAAAAGTTGAATCTAAACTAAGAAATAGAAGTTAGATTTTTCAAAAGATAGAAAATCTAATTTTTCTTAGCCTTGATTATGTTTGATCTTGTGTTTGATGATTATTTGATGATATAGATCATGGATCATGGTATATCCATGAGTATATGAGTTATTTTAAGTATTATGATGAGCTATGTTGGTCTTATGTGAAAATATGGAAGTTTTATTAAAAATCACCAAAGATTGAAAAATCAATTTTTGGAAAAACGAAGTATGAAATGGAAACGACCATATCTCTCGTTCTACTTTGAATTTTTGAGTGTGGTCAATTTTTAGAGTTAGATATATGAGTCTTCTAATAGATCCAAGTGGAATCACTGAAAAATATATTGTAGATTTTTGTATGGACTGATTTTAGTAAAAGAAGCAAAATCTAAAAAAGTCAAAAAAGTAGGCTGTCCAGAAATTGTAAGGGCAATTTCGGCAACTTAATTAATGTAATAAAATCCAATCTTTTGGGACATGAAAATATATGAGATAAAGTAGATTGAGTCCAAAAATGAGCTCATTCCGACTTAAAATGAGCAAGTATGACTATTTCAATATTTGTATTTTTTCGACGAAAATAGCTATAACCGGAGTTGTATAACTCCAATAGCCACGAAATTTAAACTTGAGGCTCACGTTAACATGTGTAAGATCCCACCATGAGTTGGGAATTTCTGGAGTTAAGCGTGAGGTAGCTAATTTCTTAAGAAAATAACTAGAAATGGATTTTTAAAAAATACTAAAGGAAATTAAAAAATTTCTGAAAAATTATTTTTGTGTATGGAATACATGTATTTATGTGTGGACAAAAGATAAAAAAATAATAAGATGATTTGGTTAAAAAGGAGGAATCCAGCTTGCTGGATTGAAGGATTAATGAATCTAGGCTTGCTGGATGAGATGTTTAGATAATCCAGGATGCTGGATTGGTCTGTTAGATAATCCAGGTTATTGGATTGGATGACAGTTGAATTTAGACTTGCTGGATTGGAGGTCAGTTGAATCCAGTCTGCTGGATTGCAAAATAGTTTACTAAATTTAAAATCAATCTGAATCCAGGTTGCTGGATTAGTTAAGTAAGTTTTGAAACAACAAGTTATTTGAATTTAGGTTACTGGATTAGGTATTCGGCTTACTTAGTTATAAAGGACTTATAAAATGAAAGACTAAGTGTTAATTCACAAGTTGTATGATATAGTAGTGTTAAGTCTAAGGTAGTATAGTTGTACTCTTTAATGATGATTATGTGTTTACATGTTAGATAAATTATTATGAGTAAGATATATGATGCTAATTAAGAGATCGATCTTATTAATGATAGGTCTTACAAAAGAAGTTAACTTAAATTGCGTAGC
Organism: Panax stipuleanatus; assembly: GCA_020205555.1. NCBI lineage: Eukaryota > Viridiplantae > Streptophyta > Magnoliopsida > Apiales > Araliaceae > Panax > Panax stipuleanatus. The sequence goes on from CM035115.1 coordinate 7,902,486, forward strand.
AGTAGTCAACGAATCAGGCAAGTTTCCTAATTCAACTTGAGTTATTATTTTTCAAGCATGGTAGTGAATAATTATTATTAGTTATTCACATCTATAATGATTATTGTCGTTAGCACATAGTGCAATTGATTCTTGTTCTAGTGTTTGAACTGTTTATAAGTCATGTCTCAGCTAATTATTTTGGCGAGACTAATATTTGTTAAAGCATAAAACGTTCTATATCTTATGAACTGATTTATTATTGGAAGATTTATTCCATTGATTTCGGCTAGATCAATATTGATTTTATTTATTGAAATCATAGTATTTCTTTAAAAGCAATCCAAACCATATTATTGTGGTACAGACTCGTGATGTAAGACTGTGATGAACAAACTTTATTATCGTAAATCGACCTATGCGCTATTATTGAGTATTATGCATAATATAGGGTACAAAGGAGTTGGCCGCTCTAGGTACTTGCAGAGGAGTATAGTTTAGTTTTTATAACTAATTTATATTCCTGTGGTAATTTAGTTTTAATAGCTAATGAATCCTCTATTAGTTCATGATCCTTTTGTGATCACTCAGCATAAAATCTGGGTATATCCCACTTTATTGAATATTGTTGCAGTATTGTTAATTCTTCTTATTCAATTGAATATTATTGAATCTTTGAAAGAATTTTACTCTTTCATCCCTGATATGTTATTCAGTATGAAATTTGAGAAAGTTTTATTATTGAGATTGAATTATTATTCAGCTACTTCGAAATCCTTTGATTATTGTTGAAGTTCTATAGAAGCTAAACTCTTCTATTTATGATATATATATCATTTATTGTATACTTTAACTTGATGAATAAACTCGTTGCTCACCCTTGCTTAAATAAAACATTTTAGCTAACGCCGAGGTAGCAGAAGGTTCTAACAGGGACAAAGGCAAAGACAAGGCTCAGGAGTAGTTATTGTCAACTTTTAATAGTTATGTTATATTATGTAAATTGATTATGTAAACCTTTTGGTTATATAAGGGTATGTAAGTTATGTCAAGGTTAGTTAACCTGGGATATTGTTATAAGTTGTATTAAGTAATATTATGAATGATATTTTTCATTAATGAATGGGTAGTTAGATGTGATATATATGATGGATCGTGAGCACTAAACCCGAGGTTAGGAAACCCGAATTTGGGGGCTCCACATCTGTCCTAGGATTTTTACATCCTATGATTCATAACTCTGTTACAGTTGCTCATACCTCTGATCCTACATCATGTTTCAATTCATTTCCTAGTTTGTAAACACCATCAGATGCTCGTCTGTAAAATTATGTGTTGAATCGTCTGTCTTCATCTCACATCATTGATTCACATCCTCATCCTCAAATATTAGTGCATGTTGGTCATCCATCTGATTATGCCATATTGGTCTCTCTCTACAATGACATGCCAGTTGGTTATCACTCCTCGGAAGCCCAACAAATCATTGCTCAGAATATTTTTGATGTGAGCAAAAATTTTATTGACATTTTAAATGACAAAATCCTTGAACTGCGTGCGACGCTTAACGATGATCAAAGGATTTGATCACTTTATCAGATCATGCCTCTCCTCAAGTGATGATAACAAAAAGGTGGAGAAAAAGGCATGTCAGGAATATCAAAGAAAGGAAAAATTGAGATATCAGGGAGAAACAGATAACATAGGAGGTGCAGACGACACAGAGGAAAAACGACAAAAAAGGAAGGTACATTTCTGAAGCACACAAGCTCAGCTTAGGCGAAGCTAAAAGAAACTAACTGCTTTAGGAAATTTCTTAAGACTTTTGATTTAACCGTTTTGGGTTGTAATAGTTTACGATTATGGGTATCTGTGATTTATTTTGCGGTTAAATTTTTATGATTGAATTGTCATGCATGAATGGTTAATTTAAATTGCTATATATATGAATGCTATGTGAATGCTCATCATTTTATTCATATTTGTTGGTCTAGCAATACAGTGACTTACTGTATAATAAGTCATTCATAATCATGCATATGCACTAAACGAAATTGATTGAATGAGTTGCTATAGTATTTTTGTCATCATCAAATAGAGGGAGATTGTTAGGAATCTAATAATAGATTTGAAGATTGTTAAATTAAGGGGGAGTTTGGTTAGATCCCTGATTAGATTCCACACACACACACACACACACACAATATATATATATATATATATATATATATATATATATATATATGATTTGATGATGACGCGTGTAAAATAACTAAAATGATGAAGCTTATAAATTACACTTATACGGATATGTTTTGTACAGTCCTTAACTGAAATCTATGTACAAGGACTTAGAATAGAATGATCAAACTTGTTAGGTTGATCTTTATCCAGTATGGACATGTAATAGATATGATCAATGTAAAGAGACTACTTTGCATGAAAGAAGTATTGATCGAAGAGTAGATCTACGTGTGCTTAAAAGACAAATATGATTTATAACTCCCCCGAAACCCGGTCTATCTCCAAACTCGAATTCGTTGCGTCACGGTACTACCCATTCAACATAACCTTAAGACATGAATGTAATTAATATATTATTACAACATATCACTGCAAATCTCAGGTTCTAAGACCTTTACTTCTTCAAATTATAATATTAATAATTATTGCAACGTGTAAATATTATAATTACAACAAACTATTACATCATAAATAAAATCCACTAAGCTTTAACAATTCCGCCCGCTTAATACTGTTTGACTATTCAAGTCCACCTACTCTAACTGCAAAAGTTTTAGAGTTTTGCAAAGGTGAACATTTAATTGTCCAACAAGTTATAGCAGTTGAATAAACAATAAAATCAAGAATCAATTCAGAATTCTTTGAAAACTTCATCAACGAAACAATAGTTGAGAAGCAGTTGAATAAACAGGAATAACTTAAATTCCTATCATTCTTAAGCACCACAATTTCTAATAACTAGTCCTACCGACTTTCACAATTTTCTTTATTAAAAACATACTATTTGACATCAACAATGTCTACATCATTCTCCATAACACAATCTGTGTTTTTTCATATAACATCTTAACATGTGTCCAGCTGAAGCAATTAGCATAGACTTAATCATAACTCAACTCATACATTAACAGAACTGTAACAACTTAAAAATTTCAATATCAAAACAATTCGTAGCTAAACACCTTGTACAACTATAACATATTTGCACAAAGACATGAAACTTGTATTCATTTCAACAATTTGAATGAAGTTAAGAAATTTTCTTAATATCAACAATTAAACAAGAGTTAAAAACTTGCTCAATAAAATTCGAGTAAGTTTAAGAAACTTGCTTTAAGCACTAATTTACGGCTTACGCTATATTGTTCTTCAAACGACCTACATATATCATTAAGGTCGAACATATCAATTAGTTAAGTATTGACCCCAAATATTAGTTTATTTTAGCTTATATTAGCTTATTTCATAATTCACGATGTTCGGTTTTATAACTCGACACAACGTACTTAACTTTATACACCCCGATATATTTCTCTTTTAACTCCATTCATAGTTTAGACTTTAGTTCAAAATTCCCATAATACTTACGTCTTATATATCTCAGTACAACGTAACATAACATTGTCCGAATACTCAACTTTTGGAAACCAACACACATTTGGTTTACTTCTCGCTTAGCCTAAATCATAATTTAGACTTACATTTTAATGCCTTTTCATAACTTTATTAATTCCATTTTTTCTCTTATGGTTTGCGTTTTATGATTTAATCAATATGCCCAACTTTTACTTTTCATTTCATATTTCACGTATAAAGTAGACAGCCTAACCCGTCTGCTTTAGCTTTAAACTCCCTATCTGTCAATCCAGACAACAAAAACCCATCTGCTTTAGCTTTAAACTTATTGTATGTCAATCCAGACAGCAAAAAATCGCCTGCTTTAGCACAAAACCCCCTAGATGAAAACAACGAAACATGCAGTTTTACATGTTCGTCGCATCTACTTTGCAACGTCGTAACTCGGTTATTCGTTATTGGAATAAGTCCATTATCGAGTCATTTTCTTCCTTGTTAAATCTACTACAAATCCCCCTTGGTGTAAAGTTTTTCCAAGTTCATTCTCTTGCCAAAACAGTGGCACAAAAGTCCCTACCCGAAACAGTTTTCCAATTTTTGGCAATTTTGACTAGTCTCTTTCCGAAGGGAATATCTCCCACCTCCGGACTTGGAATGAGGCCATTCTTACGTCCACGGACTCGTTAATTAACTTAATACATAACCCCCAAAACAGAAAAAAAAAATCAGCAAGCCAATCGGAACAGAAATCTGTTCAAAAGTCAGGGGTCACATTGACTACTTTTAATTTTGTCAGTTTTAACTAGCTTTCTTCCAAAGGGCATAACTCCCACCTCCAGACTCAAAATGAGGTCATTTTTACGTCCACGGAATCATTACTTAAAATACTACATAACCCCCAAAACGGAAAAATTTTCCAGTAACCCATTTAAAATAGAAAACTGCTCAAGGCTCAGGGGTTACTCTAACTAGTTTTTAACTTTTTAACTAGTTTTACTTAAAAATTCGCCATGACTTAGTTACAAAAGCTTTTGCTTCCGTTCCAATTGGGTGATGTTCATGAATCATAAGAGTATAACATGACACCCTATAAATAATTTTTTGGATTTGAGACATCATAAAAAAATGGTCCCAAAACAGCCCACTAACAGTCTATTATTGTCCATTTTCCATCATTTATGAATAGGTTTATTTTCTTTCTTTTTCTTGCATTATTACATGGTTTAATTATATGACAATCATCATACCCTCCTTATCACTTTCGAATCCATCATGAACCTCATAAATAACAACAACATTCCAACAACTAAGCAGAATAAAAACTTTAGATGATGAAATATAAGTTAGGGTTTTCATAACTTACCATTTGTGGTCCTTTATTCTTCTTGCTTAAGATTAAATGATTAAATGGTGAAGCTTGTTAGCTCCTTCTTCCTCTTTTCTTCTGCCCGTGCTCTTTCTCTCTCTTTAGCTTTTGAAAATGAAGATGAAAGGATTAAGTGTTGGATAATATAATTTATTTAAATTCTCCACCAAATAACCTAACCATCTTCTAAGGTTAAGCTAAGTCATGTTGGGTGATGGAATGAAAGGATGACATTTGGGGAATTATTGGATAAGAGGCTTAAGAAGATAGCTAAGCTTTAAATGCTTTAAGCCACCTAAAGCCATGAGTCATCAAATACTCCCCCTCTCCTTGCCCATACCCGGCCACCTCTCATTCTTTCCCTTCCCAAATTCATTTAACCTCATGTTCAAATAATGCTTGCAAGACACATGGCCATCAAGTCCTTAATCAAGTGACACATGTCTTCCCTTTCATTTGGCTCCAAGACTTGCTCCAATTTGGCTCCAAACCAAGCCATGGCTCACTCACCTTGTCTCAATCCAAGCCAAATCATATTTATCTTAGCCAAACCATCTTAAACCTTAGCCAAGTTATTTTAATTCCAAGCCAAGTCATTTTAATTCCTTAGCCAAGCTATTTTAATTCCATGCCAAGCCATTTAATTCTTAGGTTTCATTTGGCTTGATTATTTCTTAACTTATTATTATTATTATTATTATTATTATTATTTTCTAGTTTCTTTCTTCTTATTTTTTAGTTAGTTTCTCTAACTTTTACATTTAGTCAAAATATAGACTTTCTCTTTTCTAAATTTCGATTTGACTTTCCATCCACATTTCTCGAACAAACAATATGTCAAAGTTCGAAAATTCAAAAATACGAAAAACGCGTTTTTAGCGTGAATAGTGATTTTACATCTTTTCTGACAAAAATATTTTTATTGGAGATTTCGTCTCCTTTTTCCAAATAAACGTTATGTCGTAATTCGAAAAGTTCAAAAAAATAAAAAAGCGTTTTAAGCATTTTATGAATACGACCTCGGACAAATTTATTTACTCCCAAAAACTTCCAACACTCATACATAATTGCGTATCACATAAACTAGGTCATTAATAGACCTAAATCACAAAACACATAATAATATCAATAAAATTTATTTTATTAGATATTCACAATAAAAACATATTACAAGGTCATCCGATTTCTCGGTTCTTCACATGATTAATGTATATTTGTGCAAGTAAGTTTTGTAAAGTCCTTCAAAAGAATTGGTGTACAAGGACTTGGATTAGAAAGATCAAACAATGTTAGGTTGATCTTACAAGAATTAATCTGATGTATAAATGCTAGGAAATCAGGGTCATAAATTTGCTCTGCTTGTTCAGAATATAAGGATACCTCGCAAAACTAACCTTATTCGTATAAAATCAGAAAATTGCAGAGTTCACTCCATCTCACAAACAGTAGATCAGTTCGTAAAATGAGAAAATGAAATCAAAGGTGCAATGCTAACATAGAACTGCACAAGGAGTCGAAGAAGCTGTTAAACATCTTCTTACAAAATCAATCAATCTGTTAACAGAGTAAATGGATCACAAAGTAAATATTGCTAGTAAAGATTGATTATAGAATACTTCACCCAGACACCGAATAGAAGCAATGGCAAAATATAACACTAAGATCGTTCAGTGAATTCAAGATCGTAGAATCAGCCTCAGAACTATAAAGCAAAAGGTGAAGTGTTGACTACGCATAGTAAAGGAGATCACCAAGCTTAGTTTGTGTCATGGACATAAAGTAAAGACTTATCAAAACGAAGCATATAGCAAGAGAGTATACTCTGATGATGCTTGGGTATATCTCTCACAAGAAGAGATCTTCAGAAGAAACCCAAAAGTCAACTGCAAGGACATTCTACTTGATCACAAAACTCAGAAGTAATCGTAGAGCAATCAGAACTTCGTATAGAAGCAGCCTATACTTGGGAACAAAGAAGAACAACTCACCCAGGAAGATGTTATCGACTTCACAAGACATTTAAAACATCGAGAAAACAGAGAAGAATCTTTTAAGCAAACTCAAGCAATATAAAGCCATCAAAAAGAAGCAAAGAAGATAAGGCATCATAAATAGTGAGAATACAGAACATAAGACTATGATATTTCTCACTATATACTATTAACAGTGAAAAGAGTACAAGAACGAAAAAGATCAAACTGATCGTAAGGCTCAATTCTACTGTTCTTGCAACAGTAGATCGTAGAGTTCATGTCAGGTCTGATAATAAGACTGACAAGTGGAAAGTTGCAAGAAGATGATCTCAAGACATCAGAAGATATATTCTTGGAAGAAAACAAAGGTATATCTACCAGCTAGTTAGCCAAAAGAAAGTTGTCTGAAAAGCTAGAAAGGATGTTAGTTGATGTGATAAGTCTTAAGTCAGAAAGTACACTGACATAGAACTCTAGGAAGTTAACATCAAAGATATCAAAAGTTTCTTAGTATTAAATGCTCCAACGGATAATTCTCAACGAGAAGATATTAGAGTAGTATAAAAGACAACATCATTCAAAAGAAGGATGATGATGAGCACTTACCTTCAACATAAAAGGAGAATCATCATAAAAGATGAACATCAAGCTAAAATAAGAGAAAACATAGATTAAGGAAAACTCTGCTAACATATAAATGTTCAACGCTTCCAAGCCCACAAAGAGAATGAGATTAAATTTAATCTTGGCAGCACTTCATCAGATACAAAGGCTGATGAATAAAATGGAAGGTCAGAGCCGTAGAGGCAGAGACCAAAGGAGCTGGGCAGCTTTAGAGAAAATGAGCCAGAGCCGTAGAGCCAAGAAAGTAGAGGTCATGGCAGAACTGAAGATTCAAATATGAAGAAGCCAAAATGATGCTTATAATGAAATAGTGGTTAATCAAATGGCAAATCTTAAAGCACCACTATACGGTTCATCATAAACACTCAGAATCTGCCTGTTGAATATGGAGAACACAAGTCTACGATTCTGAGATCGTTTAAAGCTGTTAAGTGCAAAAGATGAAGAACTTAAGTGAATAACTTAGTAGTGCATCAACATTGATCATAAAGAGCTGCTGACAATCAGAAGGAACCAAGCCTATACAACATAGTTCAACAAGTTTCTAGAAGATGATTAACAATGCTGCTAAATACTATAAGATGAAGAGCATTTAAGTCATCTAAGCAGCATCTCAACCACCTCTACAACAGGAAATAAGGTCAGTGGATCATGGTCTTGAGGGCTGAATTAGGGTCGGAGGATCCTGGTCTAAGTGACCAAATTGGGGTTGGAGGATCCTGGTCTTAATGACCGAAGCAGGGTCAGTGGATCCTTGTCATATGGACTAAATATCCAAGTCTGCTGGGCTTGAAGAGGTCTTTGTGTCCTTGTCTGTTGAGACTAATATAACTAAGTCTGCTGGGCTTGATGAGGGCAGCATGTCCTGGTCTTGGTGACCGAATTCCTTTGTGGATTTCCTACTCGTTGAGTAGAAGAGTGGTGTAGGAGTTGTTTAGTCTCCGAACCACGTAAAACCTCTTGTGTCTTTTACATTCTGCACTTTACTTTCTGTAATGTATAACTGTTATATCTGCCACGTGTTTGATTATTCATAAAACGTGTACAAGAACTAAGATTTCAAAGTAAATCTTTTAGGGGAGTTTTTCTAACTTATATTCCGTTGCATATAGATAATCTTGATTAATTAATTATTTGGTAAAAAATAATTATGAAAGAAATTTTTATAGATCTATTCAACCCCCTTCTAGATCTTTTGTGTATCTTTGGGAAATAACAATATACATTTATCTAATAGTTGATTTTTTCAGGGATTGAAATGAGCTATTCAGGATCTTCTTCCTTATGCAGAGCATAGAAATTGTGCAAGACACATCTATGAAAATTAGAGGAAGAAGTATCCATCCCAAGCTCTTAAAGCATCTTTTTGGGAGGCATCCATGGCAACTCATACAGTAGACCACAAAGAAGCACTGAAATAGGTTAAAAGGTTATCAACTCCTGCACATGACAAGCTGGCAGAGCAAGATCCCATGGTTTGGTCCAACGTATTCTTTGAGACTCACTCAAAGACTGACAGTGTGGAGAATAACATGTCTGAGTGATTTAATGCATGGATCATAAAGGCAAGATATATGTCAGTGCTACATATGCTAGCTGAGATACATGATCAAATTATGGTCAGGTTGCACCAAAAAAGAGATGCAATATTGAAGACTGAAGACTTAATCTGCCTAAGGATTTAGAAGAAATTGGATGCAACCATCTTAGACTCTACAAATTGTGAAGCTTTATGGGATGGAAAATCAAAGTTCTAAGTGAAGGAGAGAGGGAGAGGAGGATACTCTGTTAACCTTGTGGAGAAAATTAGTGCATATAGGGTGTGGTATTTGACAGGAATCCCTTGTTCTCATGTTGTTAGAGCAATTCATTCTATCAATGGAAACCCAATAGATTATGTGGCTCACTGGTACACTAAAGACACTTACATTAAAACTTATTCTCATACCTTTGAAGTATTGAATGGGGAAGATTTTTGGGACTTTATTGAATATGACATCTTGTTATCTCCACCTTTGAAAAAAAATTTGAAAGGAAGGCCACAAAGATTAAAAAGAAAAGAGTAGTGGAAAGATGGATCAAATAGCAGTGCGAAGGTGGGTAGGGTGTCAAGGAAAGGGAGGACGTTTCACTATAGCATATGCAAGGGAGAAGGTCACAATTGAGTTAGGTGTCCAAAACACCCAACTCTGCCCGGACATTACCTGCATAAGCATAACCTCAAGTCCCCAATGCAAAAAAGAAGAACAGAAAAGACATCTAATCCACCTACTGAAGATGTTGTAAGATAACTTTAAATATATTTACCCATTTTCATATAAGTGCATTTTTTTTCTTGATTGTTTCTATTTTATTCCATAGGGTACTGAAATAGTTAAAAGGGCTGACAATGCAAGTGAGACTGAAAAAGGGAAAGACAAAGTTACCTTTATAAGTATAAGTTATACCTATCTTGATTATTTAGTATTGTTCATAAGTGTTAAATCTAACTTATATTAATTGTTGGGTTGTTCTAAATAGATGCCAACTCCAACCTTTGTGAGGAAGAAGAAAACCTCAGCAACAATTGGGGAAGGTTGCACTCCACCAGCTTCTACACCACCAAACCAAAGAAATACGTGGACCAGAAAAACAAACACTCCACCATCTTCTACACCACTAACTAGGAAAATACAAGGAAAAGACAAGGTAACACTCGAGGCTCGTAACCTTCAACATGCAGGCCATGTAAAACACTAAGGCAGAAGGATGGAAGCAACACAAAACAGTAGCAATATCATGCAAGGAAAATAATTTTTTTATTATATATTTTGGTATAGTTTGACAGCTCTTTTGCATAGTATTTTGGTATAGCTGGTCATACTGTTTTGGTATAGGGGGTTATATATTTATGATATAATTGGTATGGGATAGGTGATTATATATGTATGGGATAGCTGATGATACGCTTTTGGTATAGTTTCTGAATTGGTATGGGATAACTAATTATATATGTATGGTATAACTTCTTAGTTGGTACAATTTGTTGATTGTTTTTGGGTAAATTAAACCAACTGATGCAAGGAAGCCAACTCAATTTACTATAATGCTACAGATTGATCAATGTTATACGCCTGATGGTTATCAATGTTATTGACAGATTATCAATGTATTTCAGTTTGGTTTACACAAAATAGTATATTTCAGTTTGGTTATTTACATTTATTGTTGTGGTTTGGTTCTTTTCAGCTTGATGAAAGCTCAAACTTCTTCTCTTGCTGGAAATGTGGGTTTAAAGCTACAATTTACTTATTATACGTGTTGATTTTTCCTGTTCATTTAGTAATTTATGTGTGTTTAGTTTGTTGGAAAATCAATAGGAACATTCCTTTGTTTCTAACACAACTTAACAATGCCATACCAAATGCCACCAAAAGAGCAAAATGCTTTGTTTAACTTTTTTATTTCTAACAGAACTTAACAATGCCATACCATTTGGTAAAATGCTGTCATACCAATGTCATAGCAAAAAAGCAACATGCTCCGTTTAACTTTGGAGTAGTTAAGGAGATTATGGTGCAGTTCTGTTTCTAACAAAACTTAACAAGGTCATACCATTTGGTAAAATGTTGGCATACCAATGTCATACCAAAAGAGCAAAATGTTGTTAACAAGAGAACCATACCAAAAGAGCAAAATGTTGTTAACAATACCATACCAAATACACCAAAAGAGCAAAATGCTCTGTTTTTCAATTTCATTCATTAAAATCAAAGGTTCAAAATCTAAACTTTCCCATTTACAATCATAACCTTCAAACAAAAAAAGTCCACAATATCAATAAAAAACATAAACCATCCCAAAAAATTATAATCATTTTGCCCAATGTTGTTTTACACCACTATTACTACAAAAAAATTAAAAACATCAACCATAAACAAATTAGAAAAAGCCATATCCTTCTGAGTTTTTTTAGGCATTTCCATCTTCAATTATTTGAACACACTTGATTCACTTCCATTCTCAAATAATTTCAGCATTTGTATTTCTTCGTTCGCTGAGCATAGTTCCTCCTTCAATTTTTTTTTTATCATTTCCCTTGATCTTTCAGTGAATGGAGGGTCACACCACTTGAAAAATCAACAATGCATCTTTGGCTCCTATTCAAAAGATACAATAGAGGAAGATTTGTAACTAAAAAAAATACCCCTTTTAGATTTCATCCCAAAAATTTTAAACAAGATTGCCAGATTCACATACCGTATACCTACTACAACCAACTAATCTTCTACCTGGATCTAGGGGTCCATCTTTTCATTCCTCCCGCATGGGATTGAATGAGGCGGATCAAGTTGCAAATCTGCAGATGATATGTTCACCATTTTCCTTCTATAAGAGCTCTCTACCCCACTTGAGGTATTCATCTTCTCTACATGCACCTTAATATTACTCTCTTACTTTCAATTACTTTAATGATTCTCCAATTTGACCTGAACTTTCTGCTCCTTACGAATAACCCTAAGTTAAGCCCTTTTTGATGTCTACTTTCTATTTAACACGGATGAAATTCATTGGGGTGGATCGGGTGGGATCGGGTGGGATGGGTGGGCATGGGTATACTTATTTTTGATGGGTGGGCTATAGCTTATGTGTGTAATGACTAGGATTCGGTAAATATTTTTTTTCCATGTCACTATTCCATTCAAAAACTTAACCTCGCTGATGTAAATTCAATTTTTTGTTAGCAAAGTATAGTATAATGAGTTGACTGTAAGAAAAAAAAAGTTTAGTGACTCAATTGTAAGTTGACCTAAACTAGAGTGACCAAAAAAGTATTTATCTCTTCTGGTTCACAACATACATCTCAGGTATGTTGCTATGTCTAGTCTCAGACTCCTCTCAAGGACTTGAGATCCTATTACTCCCAGTAATAAATAATCCTTCAAGAGGCGGAGAAGCCTTTACAAAATTTTATAAACAAACTTCCAACTATTCACAACTACTTATCTTGGACAACAAGCTCCTAACTCTCTCCTCAAGCTTAGTTGCAATATTTCTTTTGAGTTCAGTTCTAATTTATGATCTGGATCTGGTCTTGAAACGACATCCTCTTCCTTACCTCACAAGTACACTAGAGACCCAACTCCCAGCTGACCTCTCTAAGACTCTAGTCTTGTTCAAAGAATTACTAGTCTTTCTCACATGTATATAAAATAAACTAACTCTATCATTTTTCTTTTTTACAGAGTGCTTGACAGAATTTTGCTTCTAAAATAAGCCGATACAATTTAGTACAAATATATAAAAGTTTAAATAACTTTGTATATTTAAGGCTTTAAAAATAAGCATATATCAATTAATGAGCATATATGTTTATAAAAGTTCAAAGACTTTTATACTTGATTAAATATATATTTTTGCGAGCAGGTATTAATTTGTGCTTAGATCAAATAATGCTTCTATGTAAGCAAGTATGTAAATTTAAGCATTGTTATAAAATTTTAAGTAACTTTTATATTTTGTGTGAAAAGTGCTTATGAAGAAGCAAGTTTATAAATTTAAGCTTGATTTAAATGTGTTTATGTATAAGCAGATATATGACATTTGTTTAGATTTATAAAGATTTAATTTTCTTTATAAAATAAAGAATGTGTTTGTCGACGTCGGAAAATTTAAGAAATACCGCGGGTCGGTTCGTAACCCGGGTTTCCTCAAATCGATCTTCCTAACTTCTCTCTACCCGTATTCTTTTTCTTGCGAAAAAGGTTTTGAAGGGTTTTTTAGGAAAGAGGCCAACATGTGTATATGTCGAGGATTTGATTTGATTTAAACAGAGTCGCCAGTTGGTAGTTTTAAAAATGGTTGTACCAACTCAACCGAATTTGATTTGAAAGAGGCCTAATTGCTGGACACTGTCGAAACTTGATCTTTAAAATTGAAGTTTTGAGTTCGGGGGCTTGGTTAAGTGTGGGGAAGGTGTTAGGCACCCCACGACTCTTGTGTAAACACGGTACCGCAATCTTTTCAATATTTTTCTTAAAACTGAAATGTGTGAGTGAATGCTGCTTGAAAATTAGGGCCTATTGATTTGATTGATTAAAAGTTTTGACAAGCTTCGTTGAGCCTATATACGAAGGGTTTGATTTGATTTGAAAATCAATCTTTGATTTGATTTGCAAAAATATTTAATTTGATTTGCAAAAGCGTTTGAATTGAATTGACAGTTATGTTTTGAAAGCTGTTTATCAAACCCCTACGCTGACATAGGAATTGAAGCACATCGCCACTTTCAATTTTATTCTTATAGCTTTAAGGCTGCATGCAAATGATGATTTGTCGGGCTGCGAAGCATCCCCGACCACAGAAATATACAAATGTCGGTCTCCTCATGGGTATGAAAACCATCGGAGGGACGCTGACACGACAATCTATATTTTTCAGTATGTTGAGACCTTAAATCCGGATAACCGTTTTAAGGTCTGTGTGCATGTACATTTTACAGAAAAAACTGGCAGAGTACATCTGTAAATCGGAGTTAGTCCATTATGGGAATCAGATCCCGATCGATTTGATCGTGAATCCCACTATTCCTAGGCTCACATATGAGTAGCTAGAAAACCTGCACAGTTCAAATTTGCACAGAAATAGATAAATATCCCAAAATAGCCAGAACCAAGGATTCATTCAGTAAATTTCGGTCCGCACGGTCGAAGCGGCTTGTTCCCACTAGATAGCGATCTAAGGGATGCGAGGTTGCTTTTGAAGCTGAAACTATAAAAATAACTAGATTTAAAGAAATCTCAGCCATTATAGCTTCCAGGTTTTGACGGGACTTGTTTGAATAGTCGAAAGCTAGAATTGGCGAGATTTGGATAAATCTAGTCAACCCGCAGATATGTCAATGCAGATTCATATATGAATGAATATTGAATGCAACAATTGAATAAATTGAGTAAAGTAATATATATAATTATATATATATATATATATATATAAAAGCTGTAAAGGGCGATAGGTTTTCACTCGCAAGCCCGGACTGAAATTGAAATATATATGTATATATATATTGATAGAAATGTAGTCAACCAAGACTGAAAAGATGACCAGTGATGGTGAAGGCTGCTTATATATGCATAAATATATATAAAAGCAGTAAAAAGGCCACAGAATGATCCAGGCCGAACAATTGAAATATATATGTATATATATTGACAGAAACGTAGTCAACCAAGACTTAAAAGATGACCAGTAATGGTGAAGGTTGCTTATATATGCATAAATATATATATAAAAGCAGTAAAAAGGCCACAAAATGATCCAGGCCGAACTGAAATGTAAATTGCAGAAAAGTAGTCAACCAGTGACTAGGGAAAGCACCCAGTATGGCGAAGTGTGCAAAAATAGTAAAAAGGGTGATGGATTTTCACGCCTGTGCTCGGACTGAATTGATATATATATATATATATATTGACAGGAATGTAGTCAACCAATACTGGTACGAAGACCAGTTATGGTGAAAGTCGCTTATATATGCGTAAATATATATATAAAAGCGGTAAACTACCTCAGATTTGACATCCGGACTCGACAGAATTGAAATATTAGTACATAAACAGTTAAATATATAAAAAGGGCCAAACCCGGACTGGGAAGATAACCCAGTCCGACGAAGTTGCCAGAATGTGAGTGCAAGTGCAGTGGAGCTGTTAAAGCTGACAGATCGTCAATCCGAGTTGTAGAAATGCTGAAAACAGAGTTTATGTAAAAATATATATCAAACTTTGATGAAAACGGTCACGGAACTAAGTTCCGGGCATATTTAGAAAGTGAAATTTCGTGTGCAAGTGTAAAATAGTGCAAAGTAGTAATAGCAACTTGCTGATCGTAAAAATACTTACAATAGCATGCAAAACGGGTTTTTTGCTTAGAAAAGGTGTAAAAGTCGGAAAATCAGACAGGCAGAGCTTTACTGCGTTTCACAATTGTTCAAAATGAACGGGGGTGTACCTCTATATATAGGTCAGGGAGCCTCAACTCTACCTGCTTCTGCCATAGGTAGAGGTGTGGCTCCCTAGGGTGGGGCCCACATGTCTGGCTTGGTCATCTCGAAGTGCGTGCATGCCAGGCGATGCGATGTCAGGTCTGAAATTTCATAACTTTTGACCGAAGCGTCCGTTTGGGGCGTGCTATAGCTTTCTGAAAAGCCCTCGCTGAGAGTGTCACAATGACATTGGATTTAACCCTTTTTAAGTCCCCAAACATGGGTTCATGACCGGGTCTTCTTTTCCCCACAGTTTGCCCGATGAGTCCTCTGGTGCTGTTTTCACCCGGGATCACCGTCGTGGTTCTTTCTGACCTGGGTGGCATCAATTTAGCTTGATTTTGATTGAATCAGTTGATATTTGGTAAAATTGCCATTTTGCCCCTCCCAGGTTGCCCTTGGTGTCAGCATAGCCTCTGGTTGACTTTCGGGAGCTGTTTCCAAGACTTGAATCCCATTTGAGTCTGTTTGTCCCCAGTGTTGCCTCTGTGGCTGACGTGGTCATTCTAGGTTTTCTTCTAGAGGTGTTGTGATGCTTCAGGTTTATTTTTGAAGTCGACCTAACTTTTTGGACTGATGTCGGGGCTGAGCTGTACTTCCCGGGTTGCTGTTGGGGCTGATTTATACCTCCCGGGTTGTTGCCGGGGCTGATTTGTACATCCCGGGTTGCTGTCGGGGCTGCTTTGACATCCTGATATGTTTGATCAGTGCTGTGGTTGTCCCGATATCGATGACCGGGATTGAGCTGATGTCCCGATATTGAGATCGGGGATGATCTGACGGTCCAATTGACGATCGGAGCTGGATAGCCAGTTCGATTAACTATCGGGGCTGGATTGAGGGTTCGATTGACTATCAGAGCTGGATTGATGATCCGATTGACTATCAAAGCTGGATTGAGGGTCCGATTGACTATCAGAGCTGGATTGACGGTCCGATTGACGATCAGAGTTGGCTGAAGTACCGATATTGGTGATAGAATTTGACTGGAGTTTACCAATATTAGGGATCAGATTTAGGTTTATCGACATTGGGGATCGGATTAAGGCTGAAGGACCGGCATTGGTGGCTGAATTTAGATTGGATGTCTGGTGTCGGGACCGGGGTTGGCTTGATTAACGGTTTTGCCCTCTTACAGTGTTAGTATTGGGGCAAAAAAAATTTTGATTGTCTACAGATACCCCTCTTTATCATGTTTATGTAATGTAATGGAATGAACAGGATAAAGATTTCTAGACACATGAAATATGACAAAATATTAATGATGAAAATCGCAATGCAATGAATGTTAACATACTTTCGCATATCGCATCGTAAATCGCATCGCATCGCATATCGCATCGCAAATCGCAATGCAAATCGATTACCTTTACCTGTGTTTGTGTTGGTGCCGATATCCACGGTTGGCTTTCATCAATGCTGCTGATGTCTATGATGGTGTTGACTTGAACTGTTTAATTTCCATCGGTGTTGCCGATGCTTTGTTTGATGAAGATAAATTAAAATGTTTCCCATATTTTTGCTGGGGGATGACGTTCTTTATGATAGCCTTTGATATTATCTTAGTTTCAATACCAATGGTTTCCCCAATCTGTTGATACTATTCGGGGGTAGATTTTCTCTTAGCTGATGTCGTTGTACCTTTCTGAAGGCTCCTCTGATAGGGATATATCTCTTTTGTCTAGTTACCTCAGTGGGTGCACCCGATGCCCATCCTAGTGATAACTTGCATCGGTAGTTTGCAACAGTGCCTACCCTGAAGGTAGGGATAATGGTTGATCACTGGATTGTCTCGATGCCTACTCGAACGGTAGTAGACTTTTTATCGAGTTTGTGTGTTTAATGTGTATGCATTTTTGACTCTATTGGGTATGTATGCCTAATGTTTTGATGAAGACGTGCGCTGATGTAGCGCTTGTTGCACATGTGCAGACCAGACATGTTATGATGATCTTAATTTGTCCTAGGTTGATGCATATGTTTAATGGAGTTGATGTAGAACCATACCTCCCCCTTTCTGAGGTGATTTAGAGTTTCTTTTCAGGCATGGATTTTGATAGGCTTAGAAGCTCTAACTCTTGTCCGGCTCCTTTTGGCATTTGCGGGTTCAGATGTTCCCCTTTCATATGTCGTCTCTGGTGGGGATGGATCAGAGTTGATCTAACGGCCCGATTATAGATCTGGGTTTATTTGATGGTTTACCGATATCGGGGACCGGATTTGGGTTAAAGGACCGATATTAGGGATCAGATTTATCTTGACAGACCGGCATTGGTGGCCGAATTTGAACTGGAGGACCGGCATTGGTGGCCGGGTTTGAACTGGAGGACCGACATTGGTGGCCGAATTTGTACTTTGATATAGAGGCCTCGACTGATGAGGACTTGGCTCAGGTTGACATGTTTAATGATACAGATTTCATTAGCTAGATCTTTTTGTCACCGGGCATCTGTTCTTCCCCAGTTAGGGACTCTGTTGAGGATTTTTCTCTTTTTGTGGAGGGACAGCTGATGTCGCCTTGATTTTTTAGAAACTCTCCCTTTTCTTTTGATGAGGAACTTGGTCCCGCCGTAGATTCTTTCCATTTCTTGGAATGGAGAAATGCCCCAGCCCTTTCGTAGGTTGTTATTAGGGTTTATAGAAAAAACTCGATTTGTTGACCATGTCCACAGTGAGCAATATCCTGCACATTCAGACAAACAACAATATGTGCCGACAGCTTGATGGCTCGGGCCGTCGGGATTGTGAATAAAGCATTTGAAGTTAAAGTTTATGAAATTGAATGCTTGTATTCATCGAGCTCTTATCTTATCGCTAAAGATTTTGAAAGGGTGTATGAAAATGAATTTTTCCTAAGGAAATCCAAATATTTGCCTGACAAGTTATGAAATCGTAAGAAAACTTTTAAGCGTCCATGGTCATTTTTCATGGGTAGGATTAGATTCAAAAGACTTATCTCCCTTCATCAAAGACACATCATCTTCGCTCTAGACACTGCTCTTCACAAGATTAAGATCATATGACATGTGCACTATGTGTGACGCAACCCTTAGCAATGGTTTCTCTTTTATAATTTCTAGATGACCTCATTTTTATCTTACAAAACTTTCTGCTTTTCTCGCTTAACTTTGTCTCGTTTTCTTAGGCTATTTAGGGTTACCCATGTAATGATTTTTGGACCAATGACTCCCAAACCTAACGGCCTTAGGGCACTAGGTGTTGAGACACCCCTTAGGGTTTACTGGCTCGAGTAACAAAGGCCACACTTCGAGATAAGTTAGGCGGTCTACTCTTTTTTATCTTTGCCTGAGCTGGTGCAAGATTCATTTTTTTAGGCTCTAAATTACCCATGTAGCGAGTGTTGGGCCGGTGACTCTCAAACTAGGCGGCTTTATGACACTAGATGTAGAGACACCCCTCGGGCTTAATTACTCGAGTAACCTAGGCCACGATTCAGATCTTCTCAGGTTTTTAACTTCTTGTAATGCTCATTTTCTTAGGCACTGAGTTACCCATGTAACTAGCGTTGGGCCGGTGGCTCCCAAACCAGATGGCTTTAGGGCACCAGGTGTAAAGACACCCCTCAGGCTTAATAACTTGAGTAACCCAGACCCCGATTTGAGATATTAGGTTGTCTACTAGTTGTCATTCTTGTCGTCATAGTTTCATACCGCACAACTAAGAGTCAGGTCAATTGCAAAGTGCAGACATGCATATGAGGTCAAGTTTGCTCTAAAAAGTTCTTTGAACTAGGACGTCGTGCCTAATTAAAAGGTTGAATAGTTTTAATTCTCTAATCACTTTCATGATTCTTGCTCCACGGACGCTTATCAGAATTAATCCAATTCATAACAATTTAAGCAAAAATCTCTTTTCTTTTCTTTTTTCTCTTTTTCTGAGACCCTAATGTAGGACTTATGTGTATTATCGCTAATGCATGGAATTTGAAAGCACATAAAGAGATGAAAGAGTCATACCTTATCAGCGGATCACAGTATTCTAAGAAAATTATGATTGGTAAAGGTCGATTGGTCATACCGGATCGCCAATGATGGAAGCTTGGGTGATGATGGACCATGCTGATGGTGCCGACTGGTGCATGTTGATTGGATGGTTGATAAATGCCCCAGTATTGGATTGTGTAATTTCCAAAATTGGTCCAGTCTTGTTATAACAGTCCCCACGTCGGGTTGTCATTGACTTTGAACTTTCCCCAATCTTGCTTGTTATCTAGGAGGATTGCTTGGTTGTATTTGACTTATGGGCTAATAAGATGCCGAGATCGTAAAAGTCTTTAATCGCATGACCCCCATAGTTAACAGATAGTGGATTTTGGCTTTAATGCTTGGATGCCCCAGTCATTATTTTTGATTTATAGGAGCAATTGGCTTTAATGGCCTTTCTTCTGATTTGATGAAGGTTTCAGATTGACGCTTCAGCTCTTCGACGGTCTTTGCAGATGTTTATGCTTGATATATCGCTGTGTTGTTGTTCTAACTTTGATGATTGATGTCGAGATGCCTTCGGACTCCAATGAATTGGACTAAAGGGCTTGTGATGGTTGGTGGTGATGGCTTTGACCACGACTTTGGTTGGTGACCTACCGGGTGTCCCTGCCTGAGCAGATCTGGCTATAGCAGATTTGATAGCTCGGATGACCTTCGAGAGAGATCAGGCCAGGGCGTTGATGTTGACGGCCCATTCTAGTAGAGATGTGACTTCTGTTGATAGAGGCGAGACTCGAGTCACTCGAGAGGCTGCCTTTACTGAGAAGGACGAGGCCATAGTACGCAGATGGCAGTGGATGTTCTGGCTCGTATGGAGACCGAGGGTTAGGAGCTTACAGCTACTCCTCTATCTTCAGAGAGATGCCATGTTGGCACTGTTATCCCGCTTATCCACGGGTTCAGAGACTAGCTTTGATTTTCCTCAGCAAGGCCTGTTGACCAGGTGGTTTGATAGAATTTGGCTTTTATTTGTCTTCGGTGTCTTGGAATATATATATTTATTTATTTCTTGAAGGTCAAACCGTGCCGTAGATAGCTGCCTACGTACTCCCGGGTTGATAGAGATCAGGTCATTCGTAGTTCTGTTTGTTTGAGAGGCTGGAGAAGTGTCTCTTTTGGGGTTTGAGTTTGGTTTAATAAGTTTTTGGATTTTTGTGTTTGGATTTGAGGGTTTTTGAATTTTTTGTTTGGTCTGATTTTTTTTTGTTTGGTTTGACCGCACCAAAATGGTTGTCTACGTACTCCTGGGTTGAGGGAGATCAGGTCTTTCGTAGTTCTGTCCTTGTATGAAAGGCTCAATTTTAGATTTTTTCCTTTCTGTTTTTTTTTAAAATTTTTTTTTTTGGTCTTTTGATTTTGTATGCATGGAAAATAAAAGGCATAAGGCTAAAGAAAAGGATAACGTCCTGACATCCTTTGGAACTCGTAGCTTTCCTCTAGATCTACGTCCTCCTGGCTAATTAAGGCATGATAGTCCAGTCGTCCGTGGTTATGTCGCCTTCGAGGCTAGTGATAGAGGTTCCCTCTTGGCTCTAAATATCTTCAATCCTTGCTATAAATTGATCGCCTCCTGAATCAGCATATCCCTTAAGGAGGCTCAAACTGGACCCGTCGCAGGAAGGGATAACCTCTAGATTCCTCGATGGGCTAGCTTCCTTAAGAACTTCACCACCTTTTTCTTCATCTGCTCCTTCACCTTTCTCATAGCCTTGAGAGGATTTGAGTAGGAAATCCCTCTCGCAGTGTCGTTGTATTTCTCGCAAGGAACTTTCGTTTTCGGCTTTTCCCACACGAGAAAGGATCAGTATCTTTTCCTCATCTTCCAGAAGGATAAGGTCAGGCATGTAGTTGTTGGCTTTGGGCAACAAGATATTTGATGATGGTGGATGAACTTCATTGGGAGATTCTTTTGTCTCCTTGGTCACTCCCAGTATTAGGGTCGGCCCACCTGTGTTATGCCAGGATTGATGCTCATAGCCGTCACATCCTTTGAACTGCCCGCTTCGAGTGGACATCTTGAGCTCTTTATCTCCCTCTCGCCTTTTCTGGTAATGGGGAATTCTTTTTTCAGTTCTCTATTTTCAATGAGATCCTTGATTTTGTGCTTTAGAGACCAACATTCCTTAGTTGTATGTCTGGGTGAGTTAGAATGGTAAGCACACCTCTTGTTGAAATTATATTGCCTTCCTTTGGGATCCATCGGTGGAGCGAGCTTAGTGATCTTTTCCTGCGCAATCAACAGGGCTAACACATTTTCTGTCCTTTCAAATTTTCTCTTTCTCTCCTGCTAATTGTTGAATCCAATCTGTTGTGATGGCAGATTACTTTCCCTCTTCCAAATGCGGGGACTACTGTTGGGTCTCCTAGACTGCCCCTGTACAATGAGGGATACATCTTCATCGCCTTCCTTGGGTACCCTTATGGGATCACTCGCATATTTGTCAGACTGTATATTATCGGCGACTACTTTCAAGATTGTGAGATCTTTAATCTTGCCTGCTTTCAGGCCCATCTCTGTCATTTCGCCATGTTTGATCATTTTTGAGAATGGCTTTCCTATTCCGGCCAGGATCCTCTCATAGTAAGGTGCATCTTGGATGTCTATGAAAGTCATCACCATTTCAGCTTCGGTCATAGGCGGGCTGACTTGTGCTGCCAGACGTCTCCATCTTTGGGCATATTCACGGAAATCCTCGTTGCTCTGCTTTTTGACTTTGGTCAATTGATATCGATCCGGAGCCATCTGAGACTGAAAGCTGTATTGAGTTAGGAAGGCATGAGCTAATTCTTCCCAACTGTGAATTCTGGCATTGTCAAGTCGGGCATACCATGCCCTAGCCTCTCCAGTGAGACTCTTTTGGAAAAGCTACATTCTGAAGCTTTCATCTTCAGCATAAGACCCTAGCTCGCCAATGTATACTTTCAAGTGCGTATAAGGATCGCCTGCCCCATTGTACTTTTCAAACTCTGGGACATGGAATTTGTCAGGATATCTAGCCCCCGGGAATATGCAAAGATCTGAATAGGTGACATGTCCAAGGTTTCCAGTCCCTTTGATTGAACGGATGGTTTCTTCCATTTGTCTAACTTTCCTTCGGAGATCGCCAATTTCCTGATCTTCCCTGAGATTTGTGATTTCAGGGATTTTGTTGGTTTTTTTACTGGATCGAGGTTCAGGGATATGTATTTCCCCCCTTTTTGTTATCGCTTTGATTACTACCCGGTGAGGAGGACTCTGTTTGTTTGAGCATTCACTGGCCCTGAGTGCTTTTACTCTGTTCTTTCAGGAGGATAGCCAATTCTGCTATTTGATTCTTAAGTCCCTCAAACTCTTTTTGAGATACGAAACCCGACTCGCATTGGCTACTTTCAGCCATGTCGGTGGATAGGCTTTGTGCCTTTTCAGATTATGATCTAGTAGTGAGACAACTTTTTTGTACCTACAACAAAATTTAGGCGTGTCAATTTCTTGAGGTAGGTAAGGATTAGATGCATGCTGTGTTTTTTAGTGTTTATCCTGCAAAACCGAGGTTAGTTGTTTTGATGGCAGGATGACACTTATTTGACAGGGAAAGTAAATCTTTCACTATTGATATTTACATTGTGCTCCTCAGTAATTGGAGACTTGACATGGAATTGAAAAGGGAAGGTGTGAAGAAGCTTCCCTTCGAATTTGGTTAATCAGAGGCTGACCTATCCTATGTTACCCTCGCGACTTTTGTTTCGGCATGAAAGTCCCCAGATCATCGAAATCTACTAGAAGGGAAGTTAATCCGATCGTTCAACTGGAGCGAATCTGGGTGGTGCATTTTCAGGAGGCAGCCCCGGAGACTTAGTCGTCCCCAGAGTCCTTACTTATCACCGACCGGGTTAGCCTCCTGGTGGAGGACACACAACTTACATTCACATACATCAGGCCTCACCGCTTATGCATGCAATGACAGTTCGTGCGAAGCACTAATATGGGGGCAAAGCACTAAGGCATTCATTCTCATTCATTAAATGTAAAGGCATAACATTCATAAATTCAATGAAAGACGCAGCATTCACTTATCCATTGACTGTGGAGACGCAGGATTTAACGCATTCAATAGTTTTGAAAGGGAAATGTTTGAAAAGATTGAAAGCAACCTAAGCCCTCTACTGTCCCCAGCAGAGTCGCCACCTGTCGACGTTGGAAAATTTAAGAAATACCGCGGGTCGGTTCGTAACCCAGGTTTCCTCAAATCGATCTTCCTAAGTTCTCTCTACCCTTATTCTTTTTATTGCGAAAAAGGTTTTGAAGGATTTTTTAGGAAAGAGGCCAACATGTGTATATGTCGACGATTTGATTTGATTTAAACAGAGTCGCCAGTTGGTAGTTTTGAAAATGATTGTACCAACTCAACCGAATTTGATTTGAAAGAGGTCCAATTCCTGGACACTGTCGAAACTTGTTCTTTAAAATCGGAGTTTTGAGTTCGGAGGCTTGGTTAAGTATGGAAAAGGTGTTAGGCACCCCACGACTCCCATGTAAACATGGTACTGCAATCTTTTCAATATTTTCCTTAAAACTGGAATGTGTGAGTGAATGATGTTTGAAAATTGGGGCATATTGATTTGATTGATTGAAAGTTTTGACAGGCTTCGTTGAGCCTATATACGAAGGGTTTGATTTGATTTGAAAATCAGTCTTTGATTTGATTTGCAAAAACATTTAATTTGATTTGCAAAAGCTTTTGAATTGAATTGACAGTGATGTTTTGAAAGCTTTTTATCAAACCCCTACGCTGACATAAGAATTGAAGCACATCGCCACTTTCAATTTTATCCTTATAGCCTTAAGGCTGCATGAAAATGGTGATTTGTAGGGCTGCGAAACATCCTCGACCACAGAAATAAACAAATGTCGGTACCCTCATAGGTATGAAAACCATTGGAGGTATGAAAACCATTGGAGGGACGCTAACACGACAATTCATATTTTTCACTATGTTGAGATCTTAAATCCGAATAACCGTTTTAAGTTCTGTGTGCATGTACATTTTACAGAAAAAACTGGCAGGGTACATCTGTAAATCGGAGTTAGTCCATAATGGGAATCAGATCCCGATCGATTTGATCGTGAATCCCACGATTCCTAGGCTCACATATGAGTAGCTAGAAAACCTGCACAGTTCAAATTTGCACAGAAATAGATAAATATCCCAAAATAGCCAGAATCAAGGATTCATTCAGTAAATCCCGGTCCGCACGGCCGAAGCGTCTCGTTCCCACTAGATAGCGATCTAAGGGACGCGAGGTTGCTTTTGAAGCTGAAACTATAAAAATAACTAGATTTAAAGAAATCTCAGCTATTATAGCTTCCAGGTTCTGTCGGGACTTGTTTGAACTGTCGAAAACTAGAATTGGCGAGATTTGGATAAATCTAGTCAGCCCGCAGATATATCAATGCAGATTCATATATGAATGAATATTGAATGCAACAGTTGAATAAATTGAGTAAAGCAATATATATCATTAAATATATATAAAAGCTGTAAAGGGCGATGGGTTTTCACTCGCAAGCCCAGACTGGAATTGAAATATATATGTATATACATATTGACAGAAATATAGTCAACCAAGACTGGAAAGATGACCAGTGATGGTGAAGGCTGCTTATATATAAATAAATATATATAAAAGCAGTAAAAAGGTCACAGAATTATCCAGACCGAACAATTGAAATATATATGTATATATATTGACAGAAACGTAGTTAACCAAGACTGGAAAGATGACCAGTGATGGTGAAGGCTGCTTATATATGCATAAATATCTATAAAAGCAGTAAAAAGGCCACAAAATGATCCAGGCCGAACTAAAATGTAAATTGCAGAAAAGTAGTCATCCAGTATGGCGAAGTGTGCAAAAATAGTAAAAAGGGCGATAAGTTTTCACGCCTGTGCTCGGACTGAATTGATATATATATATATATATATATATTGACAGGAATGTAGTCAACCAATACTGGTACGAAGACCAGTTATGGTGAAGTCGCTTATATATGCGTAAATATATATAAAAGTGGTAAACGACCTCGGATTTGACATCCGGGCTTGACAGAATTAAAATGTTAGTACATAAACAGTTAAATATATACAAAAAGGGCCAAAACCAGACTGGAAAGATAACCCAGTCCAGTGAAGTTGCCAGAATGTGCGTGCAAGTGCAGTGGAGCTATTAAAGTTGACGGATCGTCAATCCGAGTTGTAGAAATGCTAAAAACGAAGTTTATGTAAAAAAAATGTATCAAGTTTTGACGAAAACGGCCACGGAACTAAGTTCCAAGCATATTTAGAAAGTGAAATTTTGTGTGCAAGTGTAAAACAGTGCAAAGTAGTAATAGCAACTTGCTGATCGTAAAAATACTTACAATAGCCTGCAAAATGACTTTTTGCCACTTAGTGGGCTTCAAACGACCTAATCTACAAGTGGTTTTTTGATATGTGGTAGTATATGGGTTTGTCTACGTGTTGGAGTAAAAATATTTGGGTTTAGAAGAGGTGTAAAAGTCAAAAAATCAGACAGGCAGAGCTTCGCTGCGTTTCAGAATTGTTGAAAATGAATGGGGGTGCACCTCTATATATAGGCCAGGGAACCTCAACTCTACCTGCTGCTGCTGTTGGTAGACGCGCGGCTCCCCAGGGTGGGGCCCACATGCTTGGTTGTCTCGAAGTGCATGCATGCCGGGCGACGCGATGTCAGGTTCGAAACTTCATAACTTTTGATCGGAGCGTCCGTTTGGGGCGTGCTATAGCTTTCCGAAAAGCCCTCGCTGAGAGTGTCACAATGACATTGGATTTAACCCTTTTAAGTCCCCAAACATGGGTTCATGATCGGATCTTCTTTTCCCCATAATTTGCCCGATGAGCCGTTTGGTGCTGTTTTCACCAGGGATCGTCGTCGTCGTTCTTTCTGACCTTGGTGGCATCAATTCGGCTTGAGTTTAATTGAATCGGATGAGAGTTGGTAAAATGACCATTTTGACCCTCTCAGGGTTGCCCTTGGTGTCGGCATGGCCTCTGGTTGACTTTCGAAAGCTGTTTCCAAGACTTGGATCCCATTCGAGCTTGTTTGTCCCCAGTGTTTCCTCTGTGGCTGACGTGGTCATTCCAGGTTTTCTTCTGGAGGTGTTGTGATGTTTTAGGTTTATTTCTGAAGTCAACCTGACTTCCCAGACTGATGTCGGGGCTGAGTTGTACTTCTCGGGTTGCTGTTGGAGCTGATTTGTACCTCCCAAGTTGCTGCCGGGGCTGGTTTGTACATCCCGGGTTGCTGTCGGGACTGCTTTAACATCCTGATATGGTTGATCGGTGCTGTGGTTGTCCCGATATCGATGACCAGGATTAAGCTAATGTCCCGATATTGAGATCGGGGATGATCTAACGATCCGATTGACGATCGAAGCTGGATAGCCAGTCCGATTGACTATTGAGGCTAGATTGAGGGTTCGATTGACTATTGGAGCTGGATTGACGATCCGATTGACTATCGGAGCTGGATTAAGGGTCCGATTGACTATCGGAGCTGGATTGACGGTCCGATTGACGATCGAAGTTGGCTGGAATACCGATATTGGTGATCGGATTTGACTGGAGTTTACCGACATTGGGGATCGGATTAAGGCTGAAGGACCGGCATTGGTGGGCGGATTTAGATTGGATGTCTGGTGTCGGGACCGGGGTTGGAATGATTGACGATTTTGCCCTCATACAATGTTAGTATTGGGGCAAGGAAAATTTCGAGTGTCTACAGTGTTTCTATGAAAAACATATCTAACTTTAATTTCAAATATAAAAGTTTAAATAACTTTTATAGTTATACTTCTTGTTAAGCAGATAAAGTTATAGAAGTTTGTGATATAAAAGTTTGAATAACTTTTATATTATGCAACAAGTATTTTATGAATAAATAAATAAATGTTCAAATACTTGCAATGACAGATATCAAGTATAATAAATTAAACAATTAAATGATACTTGATATAACAACTAAATTTGTTAAACTCGAAAATATATATAATGATATATTTTATGTATCATGTGAATATTAAATAAGGCCACTTAGAACTTTAAACACTATTCGAATGATATTCTTGTTTAAGGAATACCTCCAAAGTGCGGTATCTAAAACTGACAGAATTTAAAGTTTCACTGTTAATATTTATATAAAAAATTCGATAGACCACTTAGAACTTCAAACACCGTTCGAATGATATTCTTGTTTAAGGAATACCTCCAAATATCAGTATCTAAAACTGATCTACTTTACGATATTTATATAAATAAAATTTATATTTATAACGAGCCACTTAAAACTTTAAACACCGTTTGAATGATATACAATATCTCCAAATAGCGGTATCTAAAACAAACTTTTTATTGATATGAATATATGAAATATATATATATAAATGTGTATAACAATTTTTATTTGTATATTTATATTTATGCACAAGTATGAGATAACAACAATAAATTAATTTAAGAACTTATCTCAAAATAATTTGAACAATTTTTCTTTTTTTCAAATGATCAAAACTTTAATCAGAAGAGAGAAAACTTTTTAAAGAGAAATTATGTAGGTAAGGAGAGAGTAAGCTTTTATTGTTTTAGAAATTGGCAAGTTGACCGAAGGTCTTTGGCCTAGTGGTATGACCCAACTCATATTTACCATGAGGTTGGAGGTTCAATCCTTGGGTGTGTGTGTCAAATTAGAAAAAAAAAAAAGAAGAAAAGAAATTAAGAAGTTGTAAATGAGAAAAAACTTTCCTATTTATAGAAAATGCTGAGATTCTGAGACGAGGGGACACTTGTATAAATTGGGAAATCATTTTGAAATAAACGACTCGAATGGATTTGTTTGAAAAGGAGTTCGGAAGAAGGACAACACACCGATTGCTCAGCCCGTCAGATATCAAAATATGTCAACGCATGCTTTTTAATCAGGGTCCTCTTAATATGTGCCCTTATGGCACATGCTAAGCACACAATTCA
Source organism: Panax stipuleanatus (assembly GCA_020205555.1). Lineage (NCBI taxonomy): Eukaryota > Viridiplantae > Streptophyta > Magnoliopsida > Apiales > Araliaceae > Panax > Panax stipuleanatus. The sequence goes on from CM035115.1 coordinate 7,931,075, forward strand.
AGAGAATATTTCCTTGAATTGTGTGCATATTCACTTGAACTTGGTGCAAATGCATAAATCAAGGAAATATGCGCACAGTTCAAGAAAATATTCTCTTGAATTGTGTGCTTAACATGTGCCCTTAAGAGCACACGTTAAAAAATTCCTTTAATCAATGCACTCATTTTAATTTTGTAAAGCAACATTCAACATTTAAGGCTTATGGACCCCACGTATTAAATCTCATACCCAAGCTTCCAAAAACATGCCAACATTCGGTAAGGTTAGCAAAGTAAGTCTTCCCAAAATATTTCTTCACTTAAGCACATGGGCATAATAAATGCATGGAAATTGATAAATTCACAATAAAAAAATAATATTTTTATATAAAAATTGTCGCTATAGATCTTATAACTACAGGTTTTACAGTCGTTATACATCTATAGTGACACTTTTTTATGTAAAAATATCAAAAAGTATTATGAAAATATCAATTTCCTAAATGCATTTCAAGTTCCATTTTGCAAGCCAATAGTTAACTCAAACAAAAAGGCTTAAGCCTTGCAAATTTATTCCTTCATTTAAGCTCATGGGCCCACGTATATATCAATTATATTTCCAAGCTCCCAATTTTAGATTGCATTTTCGGACAAACAAGGCTAAAGCATTTTATTCCCTTTTTGTTCTTATATTAAAAATAGCTTTATAATATATAATATATTATTTTGAAAGCTTTAGTGAAGAAAAAACATTTTAAAAATAATAGGAGTTCTCCTTTCCTTAAGAAATGTTACTTTGTGAATTAATCTCTTTAACACTTTATGTTAAATTATCAAGGTCAAGAAAATATTAATTCAATTAGGATTAAAAAATATTTTTGGTCAAAGTAAATAAGATAATTAAAAGACAATTATAATATATAAATTCTATGGAGAGGATTCTACCCTTTCAATCAATTTATTTACTAATTATTGTTATCATCAAAATATTCCTAAAAGTTAGAGACCCAACACAATATATTTTATTAATCATGGTAGTAATAAATTGATAATTTTTGAAATTATATATATATATATATATATATATATATATATATATCAATATCAATATATCAATCTTAGAATTCATAAATTTCTAATTGAAAGCTTTTTTTAAGTAGTTTAGAATATTTGAAATTTTATTGACTAAATAATTTTCAAATATACTTTAAATTTTAAAATTTCTAGAATTGATTTGAAGGCAACATAATTTTTTTTTTTTAAGTTGATGGATCGATTAACTATATTTTGGAGTATCACTTTAATAAGATAACAAACTAAATTATATATCATGTCTTAAAATATACAAACAAGAATGTTTATCATTTTTAAATCTTTTTTTAGTATTTAATTTATGTATTCTACTCCTTAATTTAATTTTTTTAATAAGTTATAATATAAAATATTTCAAATTGAAAAGAGTGTTATTCGTTAAGGAAATAACTGACCAAGTGTAAACACATTTTGCCTTGTAATATATGATGCATGATATATATTAAATTTAAAGGCAAAATAAACAGATAGTAAATGTGTTAATTGGTTTTATATAAACTAAGGGTAACATCGTCTCTTTAACATACTTGGATGTTCAACTATTATCTTAGGGTGTGCATATATCAACACCCTAAGAAATACGTCATTCGTTTCAAAATTAGAAATACATTTGTAAAACAATAATTTTTAATGATAATTTTATGTTCTCATATATAACTTTAGTATTAGTTAGGAATGTGGTTGTGGTGATGTGATATTAAAAATAATAGTGAAAAAATAATAATAAATTATAAACATCATATCACTTTATAGTCTTAAAATAGAATTATATCTCTAATTTTGGAATGAAATAAAATAGTAGTAATATATGCAAGACCTGAATTAATAGTTGCACACCCAAATATAAATATAAGTAAGTAACTAAATTATTCATAATAACTGAGACCTCAATTCATTTATTTACCATCTTCTATTTTTTGTCATGTATCTTATTACGCCTAATATAAAACAACTAAAACACATACCACCATTATGTAAAATGCATGATTTTATCAAAGATAAAGTCAAACTTATATAACCTCATATTGTCTCCTTTGAAAATGTTATATGTTCATGTCTTAAAATTAAGAAAATTAGTCACACAAAAAAGTCATCCAATTTTTCGATAATAATACTAAATTATCTATTACTCATCCTACTCACTCATTAGTTTAATTATTTAGCCATCAATTAATAAGTTCATTTTAATATTATTATTGAAAAATAGGATCACCCTTTTTTGTCTAATTTTATTTTAAGATATGGACAATTTATATTTTTTTTAAGGAAACAATTATGTGGTTAACTTTGTCTAGTCTTTTGATAAGTATTATGTAATTTTTAATCATTTCACATATAATGGTTATATTTGTTTAATTTGTTTTTTGTTTATGTAATAGGGTAAAGAGGAAAATTAAAAGACGATAAATAAATGAATTGATGTCTCATTTATTAAGGATAAATTAGTCACTTACTTATATTTGGTAGAATGTTCATATATCACCGCCCAATAAAAAAAATGTATTTCAAATTTTAGAACGAATAAAGTATATAATTCACTCTGAATGAGTATTAAATCTAGGACGATTAATTTTAACCACATGTTAATTAAAATTTAATACCTCACTAATACTTCCTTCGTCCCAAAATAAAAGTTTTGGTTGACTTTTTGCGTATATTAAGAAAAAGAATAAAAAAATAAATTTGTTCATATTTAAGTAATTGCATAGTTTTTTGCATATGACTAATGATGCTCCATAAAAATACATAGAGAATAGAAATATGATAATCACTACAACAAAAAAGCTTATTTCCGACGGAATATTCCGTTGGTATTAAGGATATTCCATCGAGGTTAACCTTAATTCCGACGGAATATTCGGTCGAAAATTCGGTCGTATATAAGCAAGTCGAAATTAATTTCGTCGAGCTTTCGGTCGGAACTACTTATCCTCGACTGAATTACTCTCGACTGAATATTCAGTCGGTCTTAGTACTATGATCGACTGAATTCATTCCGTCGATACTAGTTCGTCGAAACAAATCATGGCACGTGGCAGTCTGTCAAAAATGGACACGGGCATTAATTTCGACGAAATTTCGTCGAAGTTAGATTTATTCGGTCGAGCTTATTTGTGCCACGTGGCAACTGTCCAAAATGAGCAGGGCTTATTTCCGACGAAAATCCGTTGAGGTTAGGTAAATTCCGTCGAGAATAATCTTTTTTTTTGAATGTTTTATTTGTTTGTGCAATATCCAGGGTAATAACCCACATTTTTGTACCTGTAAACCTGTCCCAACAGCACATAAAAGATAACTATAATCCAAGGCCAACAATAATAATAATTCCAAGGCCATAACTATAATCCAAGGCCAAACTACTAAGGCTAACATGAATATGACATTAAACTAAAGTTCAAATCAACTAAAGTATATCAAATATGCATTTAAACTAAAGTAAAGATCTCAAACATCAACTAAACTATATAAATTTACATCACATGAAGCTGATCAATGAACTAAAGCATTAATATGTACAAATCATCTCTACAAAACTAAGTCACAGGCCGTCGTTGTCCGACCGCTCAACATCGTCAGTCCGCTCGTCAGCCCGCTCGTCACCCTATTGATACAATATAATATAACTCATTAGTCCATATATATGATACAGTTAAAGATAATTAACTAAATGAAAATTAAATAACATGCAGAATATATACTTGAATATATTTAAAACCAATAGTATACCTGAGTAGTCGAGGGTTGACTCAACATCGGCCCAAACGCGTCCTCGACTAAGGTAACCACCATCCGAACAATCTCATCGCGTATTGCGGACCACTGCTCCGGAGGGATACCCGTAGTCTCAACGGTGGCACCAGCTGCAACGTCCTGCGCAAGCTGATGGAGGCGAGAACGACTGGGCAGGTCCTGACGATGGAACATCGGATCGATCTCAAACCTCTCCGACACCGCAGCCATAACACGCTGGAACAAAGTATCGTCTAAGCCAGCGCCCGAAGCTGATGGTTCCAGGGGGGCTCTCGGACGCAGACGCTGACTAAAGCCTACAAAAATAAATATAACATGAATAATATTATAAGTTTACTTTATTCATAAACAAGAAATAAACTAAAATATTATACCTCCTGGCAGTGTATAGGCAGGTATCCCCGGCAGCCCCAGCACTCGATACCGGCCGGTAGTGCTAGTAGGAGTATCCTGAGACGCGACCCAAAGAGCCGTCTCCTCATCCTGAGATAAACTAATCTCGGGCAGAGGGACGGTGTAATTTAACATCTCAGCATTGCCCCTAGCAGCCTGCAACTCCGCTATATGCTGGCTGCGGAGCTTCTCAAATCGCTCCTGTAATTTGATATATGTACATGTGAGTTATCTTGGTATCATCATATAAATTACATAATATAATCCTAAATAATATTTATTATAGTAAATGTATTACCCGTATAGCTAGTGCTGCTGGAGATATCGGCGACCCCGAAGTAGAGCCCTTCGGCGTATGGACTCTATCCCAGAACTCCATCATAGTAGGAGGTCGGCCCAAGCTACTCCGCATGGCCTAAATCAAATACATTAAGTAATATCACCTTACTTTACTATAGTTGCAGTTTAATATTAAACTAAACTAAAGGGAAATACATACCGACTTAACCTCCTGAAACGACTGCGAGCCAGAAGTATGTACAACTCGCAGCTTGCCGCGATTCTTCTTCATCTGCTCTGACTTGGTCTTGAACGCAGCATCATCCCAGTACGCACACATCGCAGCCCATGCTGCATCTGATACTGTCGGCGGCTGATGCTCTCGCATAGTAGTCCCGGGCGATTCTTCTACTGCCCGAACTGCCCTCTGTCGCATCTTATACAGCCAGCCGGCATAATTCTTAGAGATGTGGGCAATGATAACGGTGTCACCATCCGCCTCAGTGATGTCGGCCTCGTATCTGTAGTATCTCTATCAAACAGACATAACATATTATAATTAATTATTTGAACAATATGTAAATAACATGGACCTTGATTTAATATATGTAATTAGACTTACGCGAAACTCCCTCAACACTGTCACCATAAAGCCGGCATCGTAGCGCGAGTATTGGGCAAATCGCATACAGCCGGTAGGGAGATGCGCCAGGCAGATGGCGTGTACAGTCGCCTTAGCGACAGGATCCATAATACTAGAATACAAAGTTTATTAAGAACATTTTAATTTATTAATCACATAATAATATCATTCTAATTGAACATAAGTGATATATTATAGTTGAAACCTACACGGACGAGCCGACATCAACTGGAACTGTGTCAGGCACTATCGGTGGATGACCTAATCGACCGAGGTTAGGCCCTCGCTGACGCCGACGTCTAGCATCTGTATGTTTAATATAGTTATGACATAATAAATGAATGTTTAATATAGTTATGAAAAAAGTGTTACTGAAACTAAAAAGAAATCAACTCACTAGCATCTGAAGACGTCCCGCCTTGGGAGCCGTCACTCGATCCGGAGCGACCGCCACCACGGCCACCTCCACCGCTATGTCGAGGCATAACTATACTACTATTGAAATAACAGACATAGATACGATGACATTAATTAAATTTTATTGCAATTATTATATATAATTATTGGTTTTAGTTGTATAATAATATTTGTAATTCAGTATATAAACACACCTAGAGGGGGGTGAATAGATGTAAGTGATAAATAATGTCAACTTTTTAAATTTATTGCTACAAGTGTAAATCAGACAGGTATGTCTGTCTGCTTTGCTGTCTGCTTTAGTTAATGTTCCTCGTTTGAGTATTATCAAACAAGATGCCCCGTTTGCTTTGTTGTCTGCTTTAGTGTATCTTCAAGCAATCAATAAAACTAAGCCCAGAAATTTAAAGAGCAGAAAACAGTAAAATCACACCAAAATTTTTACGTGGTTCGGCCCTTAATCCTCTAAACTAATGGCCTAATCCACGTCCAATACCAATTGGTATTGGAGACTCTTTTTATTAAGATTTAACTCGATTAAATACAAAATAACTTCCCTATTCAAAGTAGTTTTTCACTGATGGACACCACTGTCCCTTTGCACCTCTGCAACCTTTCTCACCACTGAGACCTTTGCACCTCTGCAACCTTGAAAGCTCACGTTGAACAAATCCTATCCACTAATGGATCACTCAAGCCAAACAAGGCTTAACTTCTAGTTTTGATAAGAAGAAATATAATTACAGAACATCTATGACTTCCCAGTCAAAAAGGAATTAAAGACAATACAATAAATTGCTGGGATTAAACTTTGAAGACTCTTGTTGAGAGTATCTCTGAATAAGAACTGATATTAGCTTCACGTGTTCTCTCTCACTTCTTTTTGCCGAGCAGGAGAAAATATATAGAATAGTGAGCAACGGCTATAAAATTGTTAGCAAATAAAATCCCATGATATTAGCAAACAATTAATCCCATGATATCAACAATCAATTAATTCCAACGGATATATCAGCTATTTCAAAGATATGGTTTCCATGTCAATTTGAAATAGCTTAAATAAAGGAATAAAAGATATATTTGAATATATCCAAAACCAATTTCCTTATGAGACTCCTTTTCAAATTTGAACCAATTTCCTTATATGACAGGACATGATATATTAGATATATTATATCCAAATTTAGCCAACATGAAATCAGCCCATACCATAACAAATAAGTCCATTAAAACATATTACAAACCCAAATATATTGACATCATTAAAATCATAAAGTGCATAAACCAACAATATTTACAAGACACCAATTAGTGAAGAAGTAGTACGTCGCAAACCCGTCAGAATCAAAATCATTTTCATCCTCTGATTCTGTCTCTTCTTCTTCTGTATCAATTTCTTCCTCAGTATCATCTTCTACCATCACATACGGACTGACAACCACATCTTCCTCCACTTCGTCAACATCGGGTACGTCAACGACATCATCAACCAACACATCGTCATCATATAGCAATACGTGGCTGGGATTGCTAACTTGTTCTTGCAACGGGTCATCCATTCCAGACAGATTGTTGGGGTTAGACCGCCAAAATCCTTCTAGACGAACTCTGCGTTGCCATGTGCTAAGAAATAAAGTTGCTCCTTCACCACCAGCTATAGCTTTTGGTGCAGTGGTAAGCGTTTGATCCTATATTTGGTATCAGAGCGAGGTCCCGAGTTCGAGCCCCCCAGAAGGGGATTTTTGGGGGGGGGGAATTGTTGGGGTTGGACCGCCAAAATCCTTCTGGACGAACTCTGCGCTTCCATGTGCTAAGAAATAAAGTTGCGCCTTCACCACCAGCTATAGCTTTTGGTGCAGTGGTAAACGCTTGATCCTACACAGATTAGTACCATCAAATGACCGAGTCTTTGTTGTCACAACTGTATACCAGAGGGTTCTATAATGCACGATATTAGGGGCGTAGTACACTTGAGTTGCTTGGCTGGCTAACACAAATACGTCATCAGACCGTAACTTGGATTTTATGTCTACTGCGACGATTCTATTACGATGAACTTTAACTCCTTTTGCAGTATCAAACCAGCGACACTTAAATGTAACGACCTTTTTAGCCCTGGATAATTAAGCACAGCAACTTCCTCTAATCTTCCATAGTAATTGAACTCAGAATCTCCATAACAACTTCCCAACACGACAACGCCAGAGTTGACTGATGTCAATTCATTCAGGTCATCAACCTTGAATCTATACCCATTCACGATACAACCTGGAAATGAACTAACGAGTTTGTACGAGCCTAAAATGACATCTCTAAAACGCTCATAAGCGTTCTCTTCTTCGACCCTTCTGTGATGTAGTCAACCCCGGGTTAGAAGCATGCGCTTCCAATTCGAATGAACTGCGTACAATAATATGGCAATTGTTTAATTGTTGATTAAGGTAAGAAAATTTATTTTCAACTTGAAGTAATACATACTTGATGTACGACGATACTTCAGGTATATTTAGAAGCACGTATGTAGATACAATATTTAAATATTTATCGGTTAGGTAAGTCCTCGTCTCATGTCCAAATGGTTTGGTCGGATAAGTGAATACAGCCAACTCATCAGCACGCGTTTAGGGATCGACGACGACCTCATTCCGACTTAGGCGGTTGTGCTTCGTTGAGACTACATCGTCAAAGTATAGCGAGCAGAAGTTGACAAGCTCTTCCTCCGTATGGCGTTCAGCAATAGACCCCTCTACACGAGCTTTGTTTTTAACTTTCTGTTTTAATCGACACATATACCTAAAATATGACAATATATCGGCTAAAATAATTATTCATTTGGCTTTTATAGCACAATGTAGGTAATATTACCTTTCTAAAGGATACAACTATCGATATTGATCCGGTTCTCCAAGCTTAAGTTCATATGGCAGATGAATAGGCAAATGCTCCATCGAGTCAAAGAACCCTGGAGGTAAGATCATTTCGAGCTTGCACATTGTCAACACTATATTTTTCTCCATCTGCTCCACATCACTGTACCTTATAACAGTTGAACAAATATCTCGAAAGAAATTTAAAAGTGCGGTAAAGGCATCATTAATATTCCTCGGTAATACTTCACAAAATGCAATTAGAATCAACTTCTGCATGAATACATGACAGTCATGACTCTTGAACCCGATAATTTTCAACTGCTCAACCTTAGTACAACTAGAAATGTTAGAAGCATAACCATCTGGTAGCTTCAATGCACTAAGCCACTTGCAAATGTTTTCAACCTGTTGCTTGGTAAGACAAAATAGAGCTTTTGGTTTTGAGTTGTTAGGTCGGAGTCACAATTCCCGCCTGATGTTCATTTCCTCCAAGTCTTTACATAATTTATCATTGTCTTTTGTTTTACCACTCGTATCTAGCACAATATAAAATAAGTTCTCGAACACATTCTTCTCCGTATGCATGACATTTATGCAATGACGAAGTGCTAGTGTGATCCAGTATGGCAACTCAAACCAAATGGGCGAGTGTGTCCAGTTATGAGCTTTGTCGTACCCTATTGCTCTCAACTTACCATGCTCCTTCCCAGGCGGTGGAAATGTCAGATCATTTAGCCATCCCAGTACATCGCTGCCCGACAAGCGACCAACAACCCCCTTCTTTTCTGTTTTTCTGTTGAACTGTGTAGACATCTTTCTATAACTATGCTCAACAGGCAAGAATCTTCGAGCAGTTCCAAAGAAACTAGTTTTTCGCCCATGACGCAGTTGTGTGCCCTGCACATCCCCCATACAGACTGGACATGACAACTTATGGGTCGACCAACCACTGATCATCGCAAGTGCCAGAAAGTCAGTGATAGTCCACAACAAGGCTGTCTTCATCAAAAATTTCTGTCCGATAGATTTATCAAAAGTCTGAACCCCTGTTTCTCACAACATCTTAAGTTCATCGACTAACGGTTTAAGGTACACGTTGATGTCTTTTGTAGGACTCTTATCCCCCGGTATTAGTAAAGTCAAGCAAAGATAGGGATCCCTCATGCACATTGACGGTGGAAGATTGTAAGCTACCATAATCACTGGCCAAACAGAGTATGGCTGACTAAAATTATTAAACGGACAAAATCCATCTACAGTCATGCCGAGCCTGACATTCCTAACTTCGTCGGCCAATTGTGGAAAATTGGCATCAAAATTCTTCCACTCATCTCCATCTGTTGGGTAAGTAAGCTGACCAGGGACGACGTCCCTTGTCCTATGCCAACGCATACTGGGTGCAGTATGCGAAGACATGAATAGCCGCTGCAACCTCGGCGCAAGATCAAAGTACTGTAATATCTTCTTCGGAACATGTTTCTCCTTCCCCCCACGTTTTGTGATTTTGTACCGAGGCAAATTGCATATATCACACTGCACCTTATCTTTGTCCTCCCCATAGTATAACATACAGTCCTGCTCACAAGCATCGATCTTCTCATACCCGAGATTCAACCCCTTAACCATCTTCTTCACTTCATAGTAACTCGCGGGCAGGGTATTATCCTTAGGTAAGAACTCCCCGATAATAGCAAGCAAATCATTGAATCCTCTCTCACTACAGTCATGCTCATTCTTGTAGTGTAAAAGCTTCGTCACTGCAGAAAGCCTGGTGTGCTTGTCGTGTTCAAGATACAATGGGGTCTCTAATTCAGATAGCATCTTGTAGAAGGCAGCTGCTGAATCATTTGGCTTTTGTTGATCAGCACTGCTTGACGCAGGCTCATTTTCAGCCCAGTCAATATTCGTAGGGCCATACGCATCTACCAACATCTCCATGACATCATAGTTATCTAATTGGTCTACAATACTGTCTGTCAGTTCTCTAAACTCAACTGATTCCCCGTGATGAATCTATACCGAATATCCATCCACAAACCCACGTGAATATAAGTCAAATTTCACTTCATCGGCAGTCTTCCGTATTATATTTTTACACTTGAGACACGAGCATCTCATCTTTCCGTTCGGATCATCAGCATGTTCTATTGCTTTGTTCATAAAATTGGACACCCCGTCACGATACGCATCAACTAATCCCCTCCCATCAATCTTTATCCTACGGTACATCTAACTTCGGTCAGCATCCATCTTTAATTGAAGACAATACCCAATTAGATCAAGAATAATCATGAATGTGGTCCAAGCATGAATTTAGTTTACCTAATATATATCTCCACTCTACGGGGGTTAGGCTTCTATCCCGTTCCTGGATGCGTCTCCTCACTAGTGCCAATCTTTAGCACGTTTTTACTATTTTCAGAAAATTTTAGCAGCACCTCCCCATGGTCTCCAAGTACACGAAATAGACCAAGAAAACTTAGTCTAAGTATGCACTCGGAGAACATGTAGAGACACCAACTGAAAGTTCCTCAAAATTTATAAAAACGCACCCTGTGCATTGGCACCGACCTAAGTGAGAGACATAACATCCAGTAACAATCCCAAATTGGGGACTATTCGACATTCACTCCTAATGAGTGAATGTCGAACGGGTTTCTAAGTTGACACCTCCAAAGCATATATTGTAAGACCCCAACTTTTATGAATAAAATTGAATTTCCTCTATATATTGTTTTAAATAGTAAGGTGTTGATTTGATGACTGTGGTAAGTTATGGGGTGATTTGTGCAAATTTTGCAAAAGTTAACAAGTGGTAATAAAATATTCATTGTTGTCGGAGAATATTCGTTTGGTCGTGGAATATTCTTGTTGTCGGGGAATATTCGTACGATGGCACAGCCATTTGTGGGCCCCACAACGGAAAAACTGTCGGATGAAGAAAACGACAAGAATGAGTTTTCTAAAAATAACGGCGTGGTTGTTACCGTTAAAACTGTTGAAATACCCGGTGGTTAAAATACAGTAATACGCGGTGTTGCACAGTAGCACACGGTATTGCACAGTAATTCTAATTATTGATTCTTACGTAAGAAGTCACTACTCAATAATTGTTACAGTAATTACTGTTAAATATTTTATATTATTGATTCAATAATTGTTACATTGATAATTGCATAATATTTTATTGATTCAATAATTGTCATTGCACAGTATTTTAAATTATCAAATCAATAATTCATATTATTTAAATAATATTATTAGATAGCATTATTGGCAATGTCTAAGAAAGTTCGATCTAGGAGGGGTTATTTAATTGCGCGCTAGTAAGAAAAAATCCTTATTGGAAGGCCCTCTCTTTCCTGGGAACGACCTGGTTGTCAATTTTGTAGTTCTGTAATATTATTTGTGAATAATTAATCATTGATTTATATGATAATGAAATATTTATTTCTGTGGATTTAAAAGAAGGAATTAGTACTGAGGTATTTTTATCAGTATTTGTTGTAAATTTGGCTTATTATTTGGGCCCCCCACTTACTCATTTTTCAAAATAATCGGTATAAAATTATTCAGTACATATATATATATATATATATATATATATATATATATATTATATGTGTGAAAGTGACATATGGGGTGGGGCCCATATGTGAGATAAAAAATGAAAATAGGGTGGGGGGAGGAAACGTGTTTGGGAGGGAGTATTAGTATTATATATATATATATATATATATATATATATATATATATGTGTGTGTGTGTGTGTGTGTGTGTGTGTGTGTGATAATGTGTATGCAGGTGGGTGATATATATATATATATATATATATATATATATATATATATATATATATGTTATATATAAATATATGTCATGCCGTGGATGGCATGGTATGTTTTATATATATATATATATATATATATATATATATATATATATATATATATATATTATATAAAGTTTTGTTTTATTAGATTATAAATAGAATATATTATATTTTATTTAAAGTTTTTGTTTTATTAGAATATTTTATTGCACAGTAATGCACAGTAAAAATCAAATTTCAGAAGAAAAAAAATTCCCCCAGTGCGCGCCCGTGAACTTCGTCCGAATTTTTCCTATGCAGTCCGTGATTTTTATTCAAATAGTACCCTTCCACTCTCCTATAAATAGAATGCTTAGTTTAGAAATGAAAATCACACCAGAATCAGAGAATTCTTCTTCTATAATATTGAGCGTATTTCTTTTGAGTTAAGGAAACTTTGAGTGTTACAAATAGTGCAAGTTTTTCTTCAAGAATATCCATGCCCTACTAGTCAGAAATACTCTTCTTTTAAGGTAAGGGGTATTATTTATTTTATATTCGCTTACGATACTATTTTTCGTATTCGTAAGGAATTTATTTTCGTTCAATATTCGTAAGGAATATTATTTTCGTTCAATATTCGTAAGAAATATTATCTTCGTTCAATATTCGTAAGGAATATTATTTTTTTTCAATATTCGTAAGGAATATTATCTTCGTTCAATATTCGTAGGAATATTATTTTCGTTCAACAATTGTAAGGGATGTTATTTTCTTTCGTAAATGATGTTGTTCTCTTCAATATCATTATACCAAAATATTGGCATAGATTTTATTATGAAATTATTACTTTTTTCGTAGGGATTACTATTCACGTATACAGCACTATTCACGTATACGGCACTAGTCACAGAAAAATTAATTTTTTTTAATTGTCCAAGTTATCTGTTATGGTTCCTATCTTTGATTGGATCCATGTTTTGATCTTCATTCTTGAATTTTGCTCCACAATTGATTATTATGGAGTTTTCTTGAACTTGGATAAACTAAATTACGAATACCTAATCTTTGTCATTTATCTCATTGGATTCGTTGTTTATATTGCTTTTCATCATCCTCAGTCCTAAATGGTGATATAACTGAATATCTTTGGCCTGTAGAGCAAAGATGAATGATTATTTGATGAATATCTTTGGCCCGTAGTGCAAAGATGAATGATTACCTGATGAATATCTTTGGCTCGTAGTGCAAAGATGGACAGGTGTTGAGATGAACATGACCAACTGGTGATACAAATGAATATCTTTGGCCTGTAGTGCAAAGATGAATATTTGATTCGAGATGTATATTGATTGATGTTACAAGGATAAAATATCGATGATGGACTTTTAAATAATTGAAGATAGTAGACTTCATTCTCTACTTAACTCTTCTAATGAATTGTTATTTTCGCTGCGAATATTAATCTAAAACTTGTTGTCCATAATATTTTATCTGATTGGTTGAAGACTAACGAAAAATTATTATTTATTATCTTAGTCATAATATTCTTTACTGGGCTAGTTGAGCTCACCCTTTTTATCTATTGTTCTCTTCAGGGAATGAGAATGTTGCGGGAACTAGTCGGAGAACAGTGTGATGATCAGAGTAGAGCAGTAGTAGTCCTCACTATTTTTGTAAAATAGTGTGATAATAATTGTGATGATTAAGGAATGAATTTGAGTGTTTATATTTCGTATTATATACGATTTGTATTGAAGCTCATAGTTTGTGTGGTCGTATTTGGCACGACCGTACGTTATAAAGATTGTATTTGAATCTTGTACCATGCATTTGACGACTCAGAATAAGTTGGTATTGAACCTATTTTGGGGGAGTCACATGTATGTCTTCATCAAGATAAACTAAGTATAGCATTTGCTTAGTTTGAATGATATGATCTGGTTCCCATAATATGGGAACCAGATCATATCATTCAAACTAAGCAAATGCTACTTAGTTTATTTTGTCAATGAAAAACGAAGTAAATGCTACTTAGTTTATTGAATATTGCATCCCAACTAAACAAATGCTACTTAGTTATTAATTGTATTTAATTGCATTTAATTTTTTTTGTATTTAATTGTATTTTATTGAATATTGCAGCAAACTAAGCAAATGCTACTTAGTTTATTTTGCCAATGAAAAAATAAGTAACTGCTACTTAGTTTATTGAACATTGCATATCAACTAAGCAAATGCTACTTAGTTATTAATTGTATTTAATTGTATTATTTATTTTTATTTTTATTTATTATTTATCTCTTTTAATTAATTATTAATTATTATTATTTATTATTTATCTCTTTTAATTAATTTATTATTATTTTTTATTATTTATATCTTTTAATTAATTATTATTTTATTTTATTTTATTTTATTTTAAATTAAATTAAATTAAATTAAAAATATTTAATTTAATTTAAATTTAAATTTAATTTAATTTAATTTAATTTGTTTTATTATTATTATGTTATTTTATTATTATTATTGTATTTTATTACTATTTTATTTTATTCTATTTTTAATTTATTTTATTTTATATATAATAATATATTTAATTAGTTTATTCTAATATTATATTAATTTTATTATTTTATAATATATTATCTTAAATTATATTATATTATATTATGTGTAAAGTTAGTTTATGTTATTATATTATTTGATTCTATTTAGAAGTGACAAAACTAAGTAAATGTTATTTAGTTTAATTTAATATATATTGAGAAACTAATTTAATAATAATACATAAATACTTATGGGACCTAGATTTTGAAATTGAATAATTATGATAGAATTCCGTCGAAAATTCTGTCAGAAATAACAAATATATATGAATTGATAATAAACATACATACTCAGTACCCAATCCTCAAAATCAATATACTACTCATATACAATATATCAGCAGCAGGTAATAAGGCAACTGAACCAACCAGTCATGCTCTTTGAACCAAATTATAGCAGGTAATAAGGCAAGAACCAAATCAACCCAATTACATCATAATTTTCAATAAATATATATCAAAATCCAAATTTCAGGCCCAATCTCAAAATCAACCAAATTTCAGCAAATTCAGAACAAATCTCAGTAAATATAATTAACTAATTAAACCAATTTCAAAACAATATTCAATCTAAATACTAATTAGACCAATTTCAAAAAATTATTCAATCTAAATACAAAAATTATCTAACCTTAATTACTTTGGAGAACCCAAAGTACAAAATCAGAACCTGCAGGTGCGCCGGAGGCAGGATGATGGCAGTCTGGACGACGGGGGTAGCTGGGGCGGCAGGCTAGAGGCAGCAGCTGGGGCGGCAGGCTGGACGACGACAGGAAGAGGTGGCAGGTGACAACAAATGGGGGAGAGATAAACGACAGGAAGAAGGGCAGCAAAAGGGGGAAAGAGAGAGAGAGGCCGGAAGGGTGAGGAGGAGCTAGCACGACAGGCGGCGGCGTCGATGGCTGAGGAGGGAGGAGCACGGCTGAGGAAGGGTGACGAGAGATATAGCGAGTGAGAGAGAGGGCTTGGTTCGACTGAAGAACAAAGAGAAAAAAAGATTGGGAGAGAAATGAAAGTGGCAACACAGATTGAAAACGATAGGGTTTTAACCTTTATCTTCGACGGAATTCGGTCGCCTTTAATTCCCTCGAAATTACTTTAACCTCGACTGAAATTCCGCCGGCCCTAAGTGACAATCCGTCGAGGTTATGTTTGGCATTGGCGGGAAAGCTCGCGCCAATGGGCTGATGCTATCTCCAACCGAATTCAGTCGAGAATATGGTAATTACGACGGATTTTATTGCGACCGAATATTCAGTCGATAATACCATAAAATCGACGGAATATATTCTGTCAAAAATAATTCGGTCGAAAATAAGCTATTTTCTTGTAATGAATTAATACTAAGGGTACTATAGATAAATTATTGTAAGAAATACATTATTTAAGATAAACAGACATTTAACTTCTGACTATTTAAAATAGTACTAATAAAGATTTTTATCCTGAGACGGAGGAAGTATAAAAGTTTTATTTGTAAACTTTATCAACATATTATGAATATAGATTTCAATATCTATACTAATCAATACTAACATATAAAAAGGCAAATTAAGGTCAATAGTTGGTTTTATTGGCCTATTAAGGTCGTAATAAATTTTTCCGTCAAAATTAATTAGGGTTGTAATAAATTTTTGGTGACAAAAATTATTACATGCAGTTACAGTATATATATATATACTCATTCCGTCTTTTAATATAAGTCGTTTTAGAGAAGTGTTTTTATCCCTTAATATAAATTGTTTGAAAATTTTAAGTAAGCATTAATTGTTTAGTTTTCAATATTACCCCAAGTATTAAATATAACTTTGGTTCTCTCACTATTTTTTGCCCAATAAATAACACTCTTTTTTCAATACAAAGACAATATAGACAATTGATATTATATTTAATATTATACAATCATTTCCTTAATACTTGTGCACAACTCTAAAACGACTTATATTAAGGGACGGAGGGAGTATATGCTATCTATTTATTATGTTGTTCAAGTGAAGCAATGATGAGCATTATGTCATGGACACTTAAATAATAGGTAGTTACATATTCTAAATTTATTGTTTATAAATAGCAAATGAATTTCATCAATTTTAAATTTATAAGAAAAACTTTAAAACTTAGAATTAATCCAATATCGAATAACAAGTGTATTTTTATACTTCTACAATAAGAAATGCAAATGATAAATAATTTGAGATGAAATAATCACTCATGTGTCCTTCAAAAAGAGGAAAAAATATATATAAACAAACATATTTTTATTTTACTAAATATAAATACACAACAATTAAAAATTAAGGTAACTAATTTATGCCTACCAAATTTGTGCCTTGTACGAGTTAAAGGGCTAGTTTACTTCTAATAGTGATGACATGCTAATTAAATTTTATAATAGACTTAAGGTTATTGTGTAATTTTATATTATAATTATTAAAAATGTGATTTTTATTGTGAAAATTATTTAACAAATGAGTCTTATTGTGAATAGTTCACTTAGAATCAAAATTAGAAATGATAACTAAATTTTATTTCAAGTCTGATTTTATGATGGATTAAAATAAATAACAACAAAATAATATATTTCTTAAAATAAAAAATATAAAGGGAATACAACAGCGGAAGTTAAAAAATTGCGTAGATGACTTTTACAGAAAATTAATGAGCCATTTGGTTTGAAGGAATTTAGGTCGGAAATGAATGGCCATTATGACCGAGCATTTCTTTCCGACATTTGGTATGCTAAGTTTGGTTAGAATGACCATTATGAAGTAATCGCACCCAATTCTAATGAGCAAGGAATCAGGAATGTGAAAAAAATGTTAAGAAAAAAATGTCCTCGCCCATATAAATAAATAAATATAGTATATAATACATATATTAATAGGTATTATATTAATAAAATATATGTGATATATATTATATCATATATTAGATATATATTATTATATGTTTATATATTCTTATATACATGTTTATTATAAATTATATATTTAATATTATCACATAATATATATATATATATACTTAATATATAATAGATATATAATATTATATCTTTTAATATATATCATAATTATATATATTATATAATATATTATATATATTAGTATGTATTATATTTATATATATATTAGTATGTATTATATTTATTTTATATTGTATGTATTATATTAGTAAGGTAATTTGTGCATAAACTTCATCCGTATCTGGTTCTGCCAATTAATAGAATCAAATAAAACAAGAGTAAAAATTAAATAAAATAGAGGCTTGAAACTAGAAAAAAAAGCATAGACAAGTCAAGAAAATTAAATATCAGTTTTAAAATGGAAATTACCAGTAATTGAATATGAAGAACGCGGCAAAGGATCTTGGAAGGAAGATTAAACAGGGGAATTTGTGGATCCAGTTCTTGATTGGTTGATGCCTCCAACTACAGAAACATAATAGAAATGGATATCAAAAAAAAGTTAAACCATGAAAAGAGGAGATTGCTAAACCTAGGGTTCTTCGCTTTCTGATTTGGGAGGATGAATCGCGATTTGGGAAAGAAGCCGCTTTCTGATGCGCGATTTGGGAGAGAAGGCGAAGCTCGATTTGGGAGAGAAGCCGTGCAATTTTTTATTTTTTTTTTAAAACAAGTCAGCCAAAACGACGTAAAAAAAATTGCACGGCTGTGCATACTCATTTTCCCCTATATATAATATCTAATATATATTATTATATTTATTTTATGTTATATTATATTATAATAATATTATATATAATATAGTATTATAATATTAATATGTATTATACTTATTTTGGATTATGTTTATATATAGGTAGTGATCCATAACAAGTGGTTGTTATGATTATTATTCCAACAAACGCATTTCTCACCATCTAATGTGAGATCTAACATGCGAGATTAACGGAGATTAAACTTTTGCCACTACTAAGAGTAGCGGCAAGCAAAATGAGATTAAGCTTTTGCCTTTACTCTTAGTAACGGAAGGCAAACTTTTTTTTTACCTGCCTCTACTAAGAGTAGAGGCATGAAGAAATGTCCTAAATGTCCGCGCCTAAGTTATAGTTAAATATTTTCAATGTATTTATTTGTAATATAATTTATATTAATTAAATCAAATTGTATTACAATATGGAGTTTAAATTTTAAATAATCAAACAATTAACAATGTTAAATTTTATTAATTAAGAAATTATTTATAAAAATTATTTATAAAAATAAATATATTGAATATAATTGACAATATTAAATTTTATTACTTAAGAAATTATTTAAAGTAAATTGCAAAAAACCATATGTGGTTTACTCAAAGTTACTTGTAGTCACCTATGATTTAAAAGTGAACTTTCGACTACCTGTAATTTCATAAATCCTAAATATAGCAAATTAACTCAATTTCGTCCAAATTAATGGTGAGTGTACTCCACTTGCCTAAAAGCAAGTGATCGAGTTTAGGTTCAATGGTTATATTCTTCTTTAAAAGGTCATTTTTGTCCCCAAATAATCTTATAGTATAAAACTTTTATTGAATTCTTTTGATTCTTAATTCACTACCTAAAAAAATCACAACAAAATATTTTGAAATTTTTTCTCCCCAAGGTAAGTGCTATGTAATTTTATATACTCCCCTCATTTCAAAAATGAGCATTATTGATTTTTTTAAAGTCACATTAAGACATTGTTAAACTCAAAAATTGATATGAATTCTTTTAATTTTAGCAAATAAAACATTAAAAATTATAAACTATCTAACAAGTACTACTCATTGTAAGATTTATTTTTTCATAATTTTAAATGAATCATTTTTTATATATATATGGACAATGATCCATAACATCTATTTACTATGGATCAAAAAGTGACATATAACATCTTAACCTTTCATTCCAAAAATGAAGGACTGCAATTGAAAAAGGCCAACACGCCGTCCGCTAGTAATTCTGGCGGACATGATTAATGATTTAGACAAAGCCCACGCCGTCTAGTAGTAATTCTAGCCGACGTGATTAATGAAACATTTAGACAATGCCAACGAAGCAGACATAGGATACCCAATCATTAATTTAATATATATTTAGACAAAGCCAACGAAGCAGACATAGGAATAGAGTTGAGATTGGTGATGTAATGGCTCCTCCATCGTGAGATCCTCCCCTGAATCATGTAGCCACACCTAGCTAGCTAGCTTTTTTTTTAGCAGTAGTAGTAATAATCTAAATTAATTACATGCAAATGGATTTGCTTTAATGCATGATGCTTAAAAACACTCGCAACCCATCCCTCTCTGGATCAGGATCCTCTTCAATTTAAATGTTAAGATTTAAAATTATTAGATCTAAGTCTTAAAGTTACCACCTCATTTAAAAGTCACTAATCTAACTCTAGCCATCTCATTTAAAAGTCACTAACCTAACTCTAGCCACATCATTTAAAAACCACTAACCTAACTGATGCCATTAATATAATGTTCCGAAAAAGAAAGAAGAGACGTGTGAAGGGGACAGTGGAATGAGTTCAGTAAATTAATTAGTTTTTGGTATGAAATAACTTAAAAGAAAATTAGTTTTTACCAGTCATTTAATTAATGAACGTAGCAAGAAAAAAATATTATTTTATATGTAGTTTAACTCAAAATTGTAGGTTGCCATGTGTAAGTTCGGATTACATGTAATCAAGTAAAAAAGATTGAGTAAATTACAAATTATAATTTCTATTTTATTCTTCTTCTTTTTTTGTGCTTCATAACCTTAACATGATAAAATGTTCATCACAAAGCTCCACTCAATAAATATTTAGACAAAATATGTACATAACTTTCGCACCAAAAATAGAAGAAGAAAACATAATATTAAAAAAATTAATAATAATAAAATAATTATTAAAAAAACAATAAGAGACATAACAAAGTGCTAATAATGGCATTAATAATAATAATAATAATAATAATAATAATAATAATAATAATAATAATAATATATTAGTATTATATTAAATTAATGACATGAGTTAGATTAGTGGTTTTTAAATGAGGTGGCTAGAGTTAGGTTAGTGGCTATTAAATGAGGTGGTTAGAGTTAGAGTTAGGTTAGTGACTTTTAAATGAGGTAGGAGTTTCTAGGCCTTAAATCTAATAATTTTAAATCTCAACCTTTAAATGGAGAGGATCCTGATCCTCCCTCTCGTCTCCATATGGTCAAGATTCAATAGACAGTCCACCCAAATAATACTCCCTCCGTTCCTTAAAAACTGTAGTTTTAGAGAAAAAAAATTATTCCTTAAAGAATGCAGTTTTAGGAACCTAATATAATTTTTGTATGTTTTTTTTCCAAATATGCCCTTGTTTTAATTTTTACAGCAAATAATTATTACGTTCAACAACAATTTCTCTCTTCGTATTTTGACGATTCGATTGTCGTTCTATCCCACTTATTGGTTTGTGTGTTTTTTGTTAAAGGAAAAGAAAGGCTAGCTTTGTCATTTTATCCCATTTATTAATTTGTGTATTTTTTTATTAAAACTGCAGTCTTTAAAGAACGGAGGGAGTAATAATTATAATATCAAAAGCAACAACTTTAAAAAGCAAAAGCTGCCTGCTCTCTCTCTCCCCACGCATCCAATTTTTATTTCAGTTTTTATTTTTTGCGCTCCAATGTATCCATGCAAGATTAAATTCAAATTAAGCAAATTTTGTTATAACTGATCAATTGGATTGTAGGTCCAGTTCAGTAGGTCCGTTAAGGAAAGTATGTTCATGAAATGTAATATGATCAAGATCTGATGGTGCAGGTTTTTCTGATCTGATCCATTTAAAATGTACAGTGGTTGACTTAAGGTAGGGATTAAAGAAGAAATTAGAATGGGGGGCGGGTCACACTCAAGAAGAATAATGTAAGCCGCAGAGCAGAACAGAGCAGAGTATGTTATATATATAGTACGACATTTGTTATGCAGGTACACGTGCAGTACTGTAAAACACCATCATTCATCCTGGTTGACCTGTTTCTACCTTCAAACATTCTTGGTTTAACTGCTTCGTTGACTTTGGCCTGAGTGGGGCATTTCTGTCTAAATGTTTCATTAGTCACGTCGGCTAGAATTACTAGCGGACGGTTTGTTGGTCTTTTTAATCGCAGCTTTTTATTTTTGAAATGAAAGGTTAAGATGCTACATGTTATTTTTTGATTCATAACAAATAGATGTTATAGATTATATATATATATGCTTTCATTCAACTTTTATGTAAAAGATTACAAAAGGTTGAAATTTGCACATTAGAGTTGAAATTGTAACCTTTCAATTTTGCCTATTTCTTTAATTGTCAAATTAACCCTATGATTTGTAGTTGTGATTTTCTAATATTTTTCAAGCCCTAGACGAAAGAGGGTTGCAACTGCCCATAAAAACACTAGATCAATTTTTGAGTTGTTTATGTCTAATTAGAGTCATATTAATATTTGTGTATATATATATATGGTCCGTCTCTCCAGCGAATCATAGGGAGCGAACTAAAAACGAATCGGCTATAGCGACGATTTTTTCTGTCGCTATAGCATAGAAAGTCGATTTTTTATGGTACAACGACGAAAAAAACCGTCAATATAACCGGTTCGTCTTTAGTTCGCTTCTTATAATTCGTTAGAGAGACGGACCATATATATATGTGTGTGTGTGTGTGTAGAGGATAGGAATGTACTTACACACCATCCATTAGCTTTTGTTAGCATCGTTACTAATGGAATGAAAGTATGTTATGTTTATAAAACCACATGTGATCGATAATTCACATTTAAACTACATGTGTCTACAAGTAACTTTGAGTAAACTACATGTGGTTATTTGCAAGTTAATTAATTATTTATACAAATAAATACATTGACTATAATTGACAATTTTAAAATTTATTACTTCAAAAAATTATTTATAAAAATAAATATATTAAATATAATTAATAACATTAAATTTTATTATTTAAGAAATTATTTATATAAATAAATACATTAAAACTATTTAAATCTAACTAAAGTTAGGATATTTAGGACATTCCTCTATATCTCAACTCTAACAAAAATTTTGTCTGCCGCTACTCTTAGTAGCGACAAGGATTATTATTTTCGTCTATTAGATCTCGTATTGGACGGTGGGAGATGCGTTTGTTGGAATAGTGCCATAACAACCATTTGTTATGTCATTTAGTGGAGTCTATTAGTATATAAAAAAAATATTAATCACTTTATATAATCTTGTGAAGCCACCAATTATAAATTTGAAACTTTTTTTCTTTTTTGTAGACTTCTAATTTTTTTTAATATGTGTGTAAATTATACTTTGCTCATCCTTTTAGGGACAAATCGAGTAATATTATATTTTTAATATGTATTATATTTGTTTTCTATTATATTATATATATATATATATATAATATTATTATTTTTATTTTATGTTATAGCATATTATAATAAAATAATAAAATAATAAAATAATAATATTAAATGAATATATATTATAGTATTATAATATTAATATGCATTATACTTATTTTGGATTATATATATATAATTAGTTAGTTAAGGATATTTTTGGTCATTACATTCTATTTCATTCCATTCCAATATAACTTTTAAGTAACGTACCAAATGCATGAATGAAGTGTTCAATTCTGATTTCAACCATCATTCCATTTCGTGCTAAAGCGATTTCGTCTAACCAAACGACCGAAGTTCAAAGCAATACTAGCCTATACAGATAATCGGTGCATGACATAAGTTAGGATCAATAATACAATCTAAAATTATGGTGTTTCTTATTTGGTATTATAATTTGAGTATAAATACATTAATCATGAAATTGAAGAGTTGTGTGTACATCAAAAACATTGTATATGTTTTTAATGGGTTAATTGAATATCGTACCCCCAAGTATACCCTTTTTTACCATTCGTACCCCGATATTTAAACGCTTCCATCCCGCTACCCAAAATACCGTTAAGTAATCATAACTAACCCTTTCGTAATTTCCGACCAAAAAAAGTGGTCAGAATTGCCACGTGTTCCGGTGGTCTATGTATGAGTACGAATTGACCAAATTTTTATATAGTTAACCGTATAGACCTTTGTAAACCTGATTAATTAGATTAAGTATTACATTAATATGTACTAATACAATAAATTACTCACTTCAACATCAATTCCTTCCAATTAGTTCCCTCCAATATCAGTCACCTCCAACCCCTGTGCTCATTTCCCGCTAAATCATATATATATATATATATATATATATATATATATATATATATATATATATATATATATATATATATTATTTCATTGTGAGCAGAAGAAGACCCATGTCAGGGTAGAGAAGAAAGAGAGGAGGAAAGACCAAAAGTTATAAACCTTCAATGATTGTCGTGCTTTGTCACTGTCATATTTCGACAGTGTTGAGAACATCATACACCGAGCAAAATCTGGGGAGAAGGTTTCTATCTTGTCAATCTAAGCTTTCCCATAAATCTTCTTATGCTTCTTCTTCGATCTGCATCCTGTTAAGATACCCTTATAACTAACAAATTTTCAATTCTTTCAGAATGGATGTGATTTCTTTTTGTGGTATGAACCTCCAACAGATGATGGATTAGTGGGGAGGATTACTGAAATTAAAGATGAAATTAAAAAGCTATTAAGAAGATAGAATATGTACATAGCTATCACACTTGTAACATGGATTATCATGCCATGTAATTGTAGTAGTGACTAAATTTATGTAATGACAATCAAATGTAGGTGAATGAATTACAAGTTTGATTGTTCCTTATCTCTGCAAATGACATAGCAACTTGAGCAAAACAAAACTTGTCCTTTCCTAAAAAACAGAACACATAAAAACAGATTTAAATCTTTAAAATCAGAGGAAAAACAAACCCACATTAAAACAGCTTCAAAACAGAACATGCCTAATTGACCAAAACAATTCCATAACAATTCACAAGCAAACAGAAAGCCCACATGACTAATTAACCAAAACAACTCCATAACAATTCCTGTAACAAGTAAGCAGAAATTCCATCAAACTAATAAACCAAAACAATTCCCAACATAATTCACAAGCAAGCAGAAATCCCACAAGCAAACACACACACCCATAATAAAAATTAATTTCATTCTATTGCCCAAAAACACAAAGTTCAGTTTATCTAATTATATACTGTCAAACTTCACATGTTTGACCAGAAGACAAGCTTTGTTTTACTTCAAATAGTTCACCCATAACAACTCTGAACCCTAGTTAATAAGAGAAAAAGTAGTGAGTTTTCATTCAATACCTATTAATATAAGAGTAGAAACCATTAAAGTGTTAAGCTTTCATTTCTTATTCTTCTTCTTGTTGGTGCAACCCTCAATACCAGTTGGCTTACTTCCTTGGAGGACTGACTTCACATTCTTTAGTGTTACATATTTTTTCCCACCCTTAAGTAGAATTGGTGTCCTGAGTTTGTGGTACACCAACCATCAACCAGTTCATGTCTTGTATGGTAACACCTGAGGGAGGCCTTCTAAACTTGACAGAAGTTGGAATTCTTGGAGCATTAAATGCATTTGAACCCCCCTCATTACTCCCAACCTACATGAGTTAGGTTATCATAGTCAATTTTACAATAAATATACATAGTAATTAAATTCAACATAACACTAACTAGGACCTTACTGATTTCTGCAGCTCATTATAAGGATTGGACCTTCTCACCTACATCCAAATAACAAAAGTTTTAAACAAACCCAAAACAAAGGTAAAGTTATAGAGTGTTGTTGCAACTGATTACATGCTTGCAGTTTTGCTCTTTTATGCGCTTGAGGTACTGAGTGTTGCTGTGACTCTGAAAACTCATCATTACTAGGTTGAGTTGGCTCCACTTCAATAGGTTCTTCCCTTGCTTCTTTCTTTGCTTCTACTCTTGCATTTTCCCTTGCATCTCCCTCATTATGTGTTTGTTTCTTCTTTTGAAACATGGAGTTGTGCCCATACTGCCAACACACTCTGCATTTGAGAGAGTATTGGAATTTTCTCCCCAAGTTAATAGAACCAGTTGCAGGCTCTTTTTTGTTTCTCTTCCTCAGTTTTTTTGGCCTACTAGGCATCTTATTAAACTTGGGAGACATCAATGTGAGATTATGTTCTATTGGACTATCATCCCACATGTCTGCACTAGACATTGGTGCTATACAAGGCTCATAAATCTTCTTGTAAGTGGTTATCTTGTAAAAATCATTCACAAAATCTGCAGGGTCTAGGTTTTTAAAAACCATACATGAGATGACATGATTGCAAGGAATGCTTGCCATGTCCCATTTTCTGCAGCTACAACCCTTTGCATCTATATCAATTGTATATTGGTCCCCATACACTGTCCTTACTTGAAACATGTGGTCATTTGCAGGGGTAGCAATTCAATCTCCTGCATTTTTCTTAGTTCTTTCCAGTCTCTCAAGTGCATTGGGATAAAGGTCCCCAAACTATTTTTGGCATAGTGTCCTGTTAATGTTTAATCTCTCCATTAGCAAATCTCTGATATCTTCTAGCATACTAAGAATTGATTTTTCTCTTGCCCCCTTGATTATGTTGTTAAAACTTTCACATAGGTTGTTTGTCAAGATATTGCACTTGGAGTATGTGCTAAAATGTGATCTTGACCATTGGCTTACAGGTTTATCTTGTAGCCAGTCCACAGCCTCTAGACTCTTTTTTCTTAGTCCCTTTAAGTTGTCCTTAAACCATTTAGGATGTGTAGCTTTTGCACAATCCCACAACAACACTCTCAATCTCATTCCTCTATGTTCCGCAGTTGCAAAATTTTGATGTAACTGCTGAAAGCAAAACCTATTCTCCAAGTTAGGGACTAATTCCTCAAATGTCTTAATCAATCTTTTTTGTTTAACGGATACAAATGTCCAACCATAGTCATTCACAATTCCTACATCAACTTTGAATAATTCTAAAAACCACAACCAACTGTCATATGTTTCTCCCTTTACCACTGCATATATAAACTACTGGATACATATTATTGTTTGAGTCAATACTCACAATTGTTAACAAGATACCTCCATTTGTGCTTTTCAAGAATGTTCCATCAACACCAACTATAGACCTGCAATGCTTAAATACTTCCTTCTGAACAGAAGTTTCCCATCAAGTAGGGTACCCTGCTTAGGTTGTAGCTCAACAGAGCTCCCATGATTCAATCTTTTTAACTCAACAACATATATATTTCCACAAGTTATTATATTGCTCCACTTGATTGCCCTCAATTATCTTCATAGCCTCTGCCCTAGCCCTGAATGTTTGGAACTGAGATATTTGAATGGTGTGATCATTCAATAATGTCTTCACAAAAGTGAATGCCTGCATCTTTGGATTTCTTCTAAACTCATTCAATTATTGCTCAGCTAACCACACAAATGGCACACCCTTAATTTTATGAATCCTAGGGCAAGTGAGCGTCAGATTGATCTTCTTAATTTGCAAGGTGTTCTCTTTTTGTAATTTCCCAGCATATATTTTCCATGGGCATGGGGGAGTGCACATGAACCCCACCCTATATCTCTCATTCGTGTATACATTAACTGCTCTCCCATGTTTCACTGAGTGTGCTACCATATCTTTCTTTAAAAAAAATTTGTCCCTAAATAACATCCCTTCCTCAAACTTATGATCATCCATCAATGTCGTAGGATTAAAGACAGGTTGTTTAGGCTCATCCTAATCATCATTTATCTGCATTCTTCGTATGTCCTCAATCATTAGTTCTTCTTCTACAAAATCAGATTCCAATTCACTAAACACCCTCTTTTCCCTTCTCTTTGTCAACAACCTTTTCCTTTCACTTCCTCTTGTCATTTCCACCTACTCCATCACACTCAATATCACTATCAACATTTTCTTCATAGTCTATATCATCTGCCATATGCACTATTATCAAATGGAGTCACATATGTAGAGTCCTCACTATTAGTGTCAGTACACTCAGCATCACTCCCATCATGTTCCTTTTCCTTCCAATTGTTAACATCACCACCACTGCTCCCAAAGTTTTCATTTCCTTTATTAGAAACACCAGCATTGCTCCCAACCTGTTCTTTACCTGCATCTGCATTACCTACCTCTGCATTACCTAACTTTCCACTAACCATACACACTTCCACTTTTTTTGATTCAGGAATAAAAAACTTAATGACCCACATATCTTTTACAGTATCAAGGCGTCTATAACCCTTCTAAGGCACAAAGTGGTAAAATGATAAATCTCCAGCAAAGCCCAATTCCATTGCCATATTTCTCAGTTGCCTTATACTCAAGTGTTTTAACTCAACATAATCAAAAAACTTAATTGATTCCCAACCCATATACCCTTTCTCGCCAAACTTTCCACCATAAACCATTTTAATAAAAAAATGGGAGCATTTGGAAAATCTGCTGACAAAATTAGGGAAAAAATATATTAAGAAATTACACCCACAGAAAAAGACAAAAAAAACATTATTTTACTATTCCCAACTGTCACTTATGTAAAAAACAAAGCACAGAAACCAAAAATGACACAAATAGAACCACCATTGTCGGCCAAAGTTGAGCATGCAAGAACTTTAACAACTTATTCATGTAAATAAGCATCTTGACTATCTATATATACTATTTCTACACTTCAGATAATAATAATAGAGAACATCTCTGGATATAAAGGGGTGCCAAAACCTTCAAAATCAAACAAACTTAGTACCCAACCCATTTTGTGTTGTAGTCTAGCAGATCAGTGTGGATTCAAACTTGATTTCTGCCCTCTTGATCGCAAGAATTGAAGCCAAATCCTCACCTCCCTTTTGATCATTCTGTAAATCGTACTCTCCCCTCAAAACCTAGAAGATGAACGATCTCCTCTAATTGTAGCAACCAACCGTTAATACCTCTTTTTTGAACCTTTATTTTGTTAATTGAGTATATCACGTGTATTTGTACAATTTAAGTAATTCAAGAACAACATTCATACGATAAACAATATTTAAATATTAAATTGTGAACGTGGCCATTTTTAGGTGAATAAATTGATCAAATTGTTACACCTAGTTCATCGTGGTTACTTAACGATACTTAGATCATTTAAATGATTATGAGGTCTGAATTTAAAAAATTATTTGATAACTAAAAAATAAGTTGTCTCTTAATGACACTATTTTACCATTTTAAAGGGTAAAATTTTATTTAATAATTTTAAATATTCAATTTAATAAAAATGAATGAATAATATTGTTGAATATATTTATATAAAAAAAAATTATCAAAAAAATTTCATTAAGAGGTACCTCTTAATTATTAAGATTTTATTTTCTGTCTTACCGATTAAGAGGCATTCAGAGGTAACAAAAAAAAACAGCATCATATCTCTTAACGAATAAGAGATAGCCCATTAAGAGACAATCAGATATAAACAAACAGCACCTAATTCTATTAACTCGTTGACCAATCAAAATAACTCAATTAATTTGAATAAGATCTCCAATTGCTTTGTTATATATATAATAATTAATTCCAAGTATAATTAACTGTTATAAATTTTTATCGAGAGTGCATGGAGGCAAATTTCCTTTTTTCATGCACTGTTTAATTGATGGTGCAGTTATTTTCAGCCGCAGTTGCCGTAAATGAGAATTGATATGTAACAGTATTTTTTTTTCTTCTAAAATTTGTGAGCTGAATATGTAAGAGTATTTAAACACAGAAAGTAGTATAATTTTCCAATGCCCCAGTTTCTGGGATCTGTATGCTATATAACAGTATCAATGGCAAAGCTTTTTACACAGCTTCGCAACTTCTGCAGTGGCGTTTCCACCCGACAGCATGTAACTGTTGCTTTTCCCGTTGCCTAGGCATGTCAAGGTTACCAGATTTCCATTCTGATCGCCCAACTGCAACAAAATCAACAAGAGAAAAATAGTTTGAGCCACATTTTCCCATGAAAATCACATTCTGAAATAATCTTCTGGGAGAATTTCCCTGGGTTAAGGTTTTTGATCAACGATGAACAAATAAGTTAATGTAGTGCAAATTTAACGACACGACCTTAAAATTATCATTACCATGCACTGATCGCCGCATTTCCAAAAAGGGGTAGGGACACAGCTCAAGTAGTGACACCAAGAACAGTGTTCATTACCGTCAACGCCTCTGAGGAGTGAAACCAAGCCGATAGAAAATCTGTCGCAAAAGGTTAAAATTGAGTCAAAGATATTCCTAGCCAAGAGGATGAATATAACAGTTACTACAACAATATATACCACAAATTGTACTATTATGTGAAAATTAGAAGGGAAAAAAAAGCAGAGAAAAGGGTTTAGATATATCACTTCCTCGACATATTTCCAACCTTCCTTTTTCCAAAGAGGCGGCATGTGTAAAACCACATGAGACGAGACCATCTTGGTTCACAACTTCACACAAACGGATGTGATATTTCCAGCCACAAAGCCAGAATAAAAATCGTAGGAAACACCTCATAAAATCTCCTTTGAACAGGATCGTGACAAGGGTTGAAATTCTGAGTCGCTTAATGGGAAAGAGAATCTGGTCCATCTCAATTCATTGAATTTTTTTGGGACACCATTTCATTGACTTAATTTCTATATCTTTGCTATCCCCCAAAAAAATTCTTGTGGCGCGGGACCCAAAAAAAAATACTATATATATATATATATATATATATTCAGCAAAGATCGAACTAAAGAAACAACAAATTGAGTGAGCAAATTATAGATTTTAACTTCATATGGGCATCAGTGGAGACTGGAGCAGTGTCATTTGTGATGACAAAACAAAATTAATATGGTTGACTTGCGTTACACCCTTGAAATAAATTCCGAATATGACAGACTTATATTAGGTAGAAGTTGCAATTAAGATAGCATAGCCAGTACCCAGTTATCCGCTGATGAGTGATGACTATAAATATTAAAGCAGCCTTGAAAATCCTAGCAAGGATTAAGTATCACTTGGATTAAAAAATACTAAATGAAAGGGATATCGAGACTTACCCAGCGATCAGAACTATCAGAGACAGCAGGAACAACACATATTGGTAAGTCTTGTATTTAGATTTAGGTGCGGGCGCAAAGTAACCTGGAGGAGCACTTTTATGGTTAACCCATCCATACTGGGGGCGGACCAAAACAACAAACCCAAGAAAAAAGCCAGTAACAAAGCCTCCAAGATGTGCAAAGTTGTCCACATGAGGAAGAATTCCCACAGCTAAATTGATTGCGATGATAAGTACGAGAGTCAGCAATGCTGCAAACTGATGAAGAAAATGGAAAACAATCAAATACAGTCGATTAACTAGTTAAAGAGGTAAAGCAGACTCAGCTAATCAAACAGTTTGTTTTCAAATACCTTATTGGCATATATTGTCCAATTTGTGAGGAGTTCTGAAAGCATGCCTCCAAGTAATCCAAACAATGCACCAGAGGCACCGACAGAGATACTGTAACGGATAAACAAACAGGATAACAAACTCCCCCCGATTCCAGATAAGACATACAGCAGCCCAATCCGCACTGTTGACGAACCCAATTAGTATAAAGGGTATTAATAATATAAAATTGTAGAAGTTAAAGCTTCTTAACCACTTATTTAAATCTTTTTGACATTTTTCTAATCCAAGAAAACTACATTATAGAGATTTTCACCGGTACTATTGCAATTTCTTCGAGCTGATATATATATATCTATATATATATATATATATATATTACTCCCTCCGTCCCGTATTAAACGTCCTAATTGGTTTCGGCACGCTAATTAATAATATATTTTTTTTACCAAAATTGCCCCTTCTAAATTACTTCTTAATTGAAGTATCCATTCACTTTTCTATGACCCCAAAATTAATTATTCCTTACTAGTTCCCACATGAATTCTCTAAATTATTTTTATTGTTATTCTCACATTCCAATAAGTATATTTCTCCCTCCAAACCCACCCACTAATTACATGCATATGCCCATTCATGCAAACTCTCCACATTTGTTTGTATTAATTTCTAGCTACTATCATTTTTGTTGTTATTCTCACATTCCAATAAGTATATGAGAGAGAATGTGGTATAACAATACATCATTTCCCAATATAAACTTTTTATTATTTTTTAAGTTTCCAACAAAAGTTGACTAAAAAGATTATGAGGGTATAAGTGAAAAAATAAGATAAAAATAGTTACTAATATAAAAATAGGACATTTATTTAGGAACATCCTAAAAAGGAAATTAGGACGTTTAATACGGGATGGAGGGAGTACATTGTAAGTACATAATGATTGTGGTCTGGGAGACCGGGATATGAAAAATAGTAGAATGTAAATTAGATAGATATCATGGCAGTTAAGATATTATAAGGCACTCTTTATGAGTTGCAAATTAAACCTGTTTCATAATGATAAAACTTCAGACTTATGGCATATTTTGCAAGCTGCAGTTTATCAGAAATAGAGTTGAAGTTGAGAATGCTAAAGCACATACCAAATCCAAACTCCTGCTCGAGCCGAATGCCAACGAAAATCAGACTCACCATATTGGCAATAACATGGACCAACCCAGCATGTAACCACATACAAGAAGCTATACGCCATATTTGGTGTTGTTGAACCACATTTGTCCATTTTAGCGCCCCCATCTGTAGTAGCCTGAATAAGTAGAATGTATAAACATGTTCATATCAAACTTTTACCAATAAAAACAATTAATGAATTCCATGCATGTATTCAAAGCTTAAAACTAGGTCGAACAGGAATTTTATCCTCTAATCAAGATTATATTGTCAGCAGTATAGTATAATTATATGCATCCTACAATAGCTGTTCACATTCAACATCTTACCGATGATCATCTGCTACAATTGAACCCCTTTGTCAGAGATAAGAAAAAGGCTGAATTACATATATGTCACTACTCCCTTCAAGTAGTTTCAAAGTGACCCCTTAATTGGAAACAGTTACAATTTCGTCCTCCAAATTGGCATTTTGGTTCTTTTTTGTTCCTTGGACAGATTTTTTTCCCAATTTTGAGTCATGTGCGATGCAGACGATTTCTAATGAGGTTATATTTGTCTTTTGACATTTAAATATTTTCTTGGAATTCAATAATCAAATTAGAAAATATATACCCATAACACATGAAACTCACGTGACCCCAAACCCTACCTAAAAAAATATATAACCTCGTTAAAAAGCAGGTGCATCGCACATGACAAACTTGAGAGAAAACAGCCCAAGGAACATAAATGAACCAAAGTGCCAACTTGGAGGACGAAAGTGTAACTTTTGCTAATTAAGGGGCCACGAAAGTGAGCCAAAAATTGATCTAATTGGTGGGAAAGATTTTTAATTCATCCAAAGAAATATGATGCTCTCCATCGTTTCATATTACGAGTAAATGGATAAAAGATAGTACCATATCCTAGTATCATCGAGCATGTGAGAATAAGATGATTGGTTTATAAGGAGTTTGCTCATAAGCTGCCAAAAACATGGTTAAGCATTTTAATGGGATGTGGCATCCCATTTCAAGTTTTTGTGCCAATTGGTGTTCAGGAAGGGCATACGGTACCATAATAAATTAAAATAAAATAACAGTGGTGTATGTGTGGGTATATGGGGAGTGATAAAGGGCCAGAGTTGGCCCTAACATTGTTTAGGCCCAATCTTCCATCGTTCAATCTATGAGTGAATGATTTAGATTTAAAAATTTATGAAGCTATTCACAACAATTTTTTGCAGATAGTTTGAAGTATCCGCAACTAATTGTTGCAAATAGCTTTTCAGAACAATTATTTTCTCACCTAAAATCAAATATTCCCTCTCTACCATCAATCTTTAAAATTCATTAACTTTTTGGTTACAAATCCAAAATTGTCAATCTTTATATCATTGAAAAACTTTCAAAAAGATCTTCAAAACTAGAGGCATTGTTGATATGTTCTACAGTAGTTAAAATGCCAAAAAATTATATACCCACAATAGTGTATTTCAAAATATAAAATTTGACCTTAATTTTGATCAATTTAACTAAAATAAAATATATCAACAATGCATCTAAATTTGAAGATTTTAATGAGAGCTTTTCAACGATATATAAATTGACAATTTTGAATTTGTGACAAAAAAATAATTGAAATTTGAAGATTGATGCTAGAAACTACAAAGAAAAAATTTATTTTAGGAGAGAGGAGTCTTCTGACCAATTTGCATTTTTTTATGTAAAAACTATATAGAAAAATTAGTTGCCGATACTTTAAACTACTTGCAAGAAATTGTTGCTGATAGCTTCACTAATTACTAAATCTGAACCAGTCACTCCTAGATCGAACGACAGAAGATGGATTGGCCCTATGCAGTGTCTAGGCCAACGCAGTACTAGATCACTCCCCTATATATGTATACAACTATATTATATATGTATACAAATATATAAATTTTATTTTTTATCTTTAAAGTTGTGTACATCTTAAAATCCCTGAGTTGAGAAGAACATTCGTTTCAAAATATAAGAGCAACTTTCTACAAAATTAATCTAAACCATTAGGGAGATAGGTTATCCTCTTAAGCAATGAAGCACTCACATTTTTATACTTCCAATTTTCCTCATATTTTTGGAACAAAATTAAAAAATCATTTTGCTATTATATTTGGAGAGGGAGTTTTTTTTTGTTTTCCTCAAATACTAATATTACTCAAAGCACCTACGGTTTGCCTCTCAGTTTTCATACTTCAGTATACAATAATCTGGCATGCTAACAAAACAGAAAGTCACAAACAATTAAAGCACAAACCTGCCTATTCTGGACCAAATTTCTAATTCATTATAGTATCTCTAAGGCGTGTTCAAACTAGAACTTAGAACAACTAGTTTCTTGAAGTAAGTCATTAGCCTTGTTTCCAAACTAGGTGGAATTTTTTTTATTGTTCTTTTGCAGGCTATCGGAATTACGGTAACAGATAAAAGTGTTTTATAATTTGACTTTTATTAATCCAACTATCAGGAATAAAAGTTCAGACTATATGGTATCTTGAACATGCTTGTAACATAACAATATAAATAGGTTATACTACAAGAATTTTGTGTAACTTAATAATATTCATCCACATTTCCAGCTCCATTAATTATGTCAAATATCATAGTCACAAACACAATTTTAATAATATACCCAAAGCAAAAAAAAGCAATGATGACCAATTATATCATGCATAACAACACATTGATATAAAAAAGATAAGAATTTATAAACAAAATATAGAAATTTATCATACATTAAAATAAGAATTTAT
Organism: Panax stipuleanatus; assembly: GCA_020205555.1. Taxonomy (NCBI): domain Eukaryota; kingdom Viridiplantae; phylum Streptophyta; class Magnoliopsida; order Apiales; family Araliaceae; genus Panax; species Panax stipuleanatus. The sequence continues at coordinate 7,966,284 of CM035115.1, forward strand.
AAACAACATAATAAGGGGAAAAAGGGACTAACGTTTTGACAGATGGGCCTAGGAGGGGATTCTCCCGGGTGGGCTGGAAAGCAAATCGGCCCAATACATCCTCAAACATGCATTTCTGGGAGTTGCGAGGACAATCATTTCGGTACATGGAATATACAAAGAGGGCAATATTTGCCACAAGTATGGTTGGGACCAACCACGGGAACCATTTCTTGAATGGCTGGTAGGCGGGTGGAGGAGGACGAGGCGGCCGAGTCCGCCTTGGCGGCGGCGAGAAAGGGTGATGATCGCTTCTCCGGGGATGGACCTTGATCTCGAGCTCCGGCGAGGAGTCGAGCTGATGCCTCCCCATCACGGCCGTTCAGAATTATGGTGTGAATTGGGAATCTCCATTTGTTGATTGGGGTTTGGGGAAATCAGGGAATTAGGGCGGCTTGAATGGACAATGGATCGTGAAAATTGGGGATTCATGGCTATTTTTAGGAAGAATAAAATTTGTGCTTTGGAGAGAGAAACAGAGATGGAGGGAGAAACGGGAGTTATAACCATTTCGATTGTGTTAGTTGATTCGAGCCTTTGATTTTGGTGCGTACCAGTATTTTGTTTTTATTTTATTGTTCTTAAAGTAAAATTTGAATACTGTTGGCACAAGTAAGCAAACAAAATTAGCTTTACTAGAACTAGAGGCCGGTCATAACATAAGCGTTAGTTTATAATTTATATTTTATGTAATTAATTTTTTTTTGAAGAACAAAATAAAAATAATATCAAATTTAAAAGATAAAATATGATAACTTATATATAAGCACAAACTTGGTTTCATCAATCACTAATTTTTGGTTTCACAATTTTTTTGTTTAATTTTCTTATTCATATTGGCCTAAGTTCTATCGAAGTTTGTATCAATTAAATACTATCCAAATTAAAAAAATTTTTATCTTCAATAGGAATATTGTAGACACTAGAAAATTCGCTTTCCTTGTACTAACCCTGTATGAAGTGCGTAATTTCACCCCAGCGATAACCCCGCGGGAGGGCAAAAGTGTAATTTCACCTCAACAACAACATGTTCAACCAAGGATCACAAAGCTGAGGATGCGGTAATAAGAAGTTATCACAACAATTCCCGACCAACAAACTATTCAAAGCAAGAAGGTTGACTAGTTGGAGTATTCAGGAAGATACTTTTTCGCTTTTTTGCTCCATCTTCTCGGACCCATAATCAGTTAAACTAGATGTCATTGCATAGTAGAAGTTGAGAACAAGTATATGAAGCTCCCATGAAGGCCTCCAAACAATCGACTATGCAAAGCAAGGCGAATGACTAACAGACATCTACCAAGGGATATTTTTCCCCTTTTTCTCTATCTTCCCGAACTTGGAATATTTTGACAAATCTTATATCAATAGAAAGCTCTTGGAAAGAGCTTTTCGGAACGGTATGGCACGTCTCCTAACTCCTCTTGGATTGAAAGTTATGGACGATCCAGCGGACAAGACGAAAAGCTGACTTCACGACACAAAAATCGATGCAGGTGGGCCCCACTGGGGGCAGTCGCAGGTGCAATGGAGGCTGCCCCAAAAGGCCTTTAAATGGACGAGATCAGATCATTTTTGAGGGGGAGAGCTCATTTGTTTAGATTTTAGAGAGAGAAAGAGCATTCTAGAGAGGCTCGGGTTTGTAAGCATAAAATCACTAGATTTCATACAAATCTAGTATTTGTTTGGTAGATCTCTCATATATTTGAGTGCACTAGCATAGATCCAAAGCTAAGGTGCTAGCTCCTCCATTTCCCAAGGTGAAAAAAATCCAACCTTTGTTTATTTCATTGTAAATCTCTTAGATTTAGTTTAATATAGTGCTTAGATCCATTTAAAGTTGTAATCTTTTTATATATATTGGTTGTTTATTTATAGATCTATCTTTTTACCGAATATTTTGCTTATATCTAGTTAAAGATTGAATCTTTTCACTAGATCTAGCCAGATCTAGCCCTTAACCGGTTCCATGGCTCCAAAGATTGAACTTTTATGCTAGATTAGCTCGAATCTAGGTTGGATCTAGTCATTTTCAATGTTTTCAATCGATTTTAAGTACTCTGTAAAACCCTAGATCTATACCTAGTGGGGAGGAGGTCCTAACTATTCGAGTTAGGGATTCTAACAAGTGAATCACCTGATAGCGGGTTTAGGATACATTTTTATATAGTTTCATTTATATCTCGATCGTGTCATTGTGCGGATCTGAGGTATCTTAGATATACAGATTTATATCCTAGATTCTAAGTCCCTTTCCATAGATCTCGTCAATACACATAGTCCCTCAGATGTTAGCTTCGATGATGCAATCTAAAAGTCAGGGTCATGGGAGCCCGCTTTTAGATCTCTTTTTGCTTTTGTTTTAATATATTACGATGTGAGACTAGGAATATTGGAGTCGAGATCTATGAATCGGATCTTGACTAAATTCCCACGATGAACATAATTTCGATTGTAATAATAAAATATCCAAACCATTGTACATGTAATTTCGGGCCTTAAAACGATGTTGAAGGTCTCGTCTTGAGAGATCAGATTTAAGGCCTGTGATAGTGAAAATTGTGATTGTGCTACAAGAAAATCGACTAAGTTCGACGGACTTAACCTCGACGGAATAGAATCCCTCAAAAATAACCTAATTACGACAGAATACTCCGTCGAAGATAACCCCCTCGAAAATAACACTAATTACGACGGAATTTCGTCGGCATTAAAAGACCCCCCTTGGCGCCAAGTTTCCCGCCAGCGCGAAAAGTAACTTCGACGAAATTATCGTATTTCCGAGGGACTGTCCGTCGAGGATAAGGTAATTTCGAGGGAAATAATACCGACGGATATTCCGTCGGAATTAGCTTATAATACCTAAAATCAGATTACCCCCGGTCACCCATTTCGTTTATTTTCTCATCTCTCTCAACCCTGTCTCTCTCCAGCTGCTCCTCACTCACCCCCTCCCCCCTCCAGTCACCGTTCCTCCACCCCTTGCCACCGTCGCCCCACCCCCTCCCCACGAACCCACATCCAAACCCCCACCCCTGCTCCTGCTGTCCCCCATCCCCACCCCCACCCCCACCCCTGGTCCTGTCGTCCCCGCCGTCATCCTATGTCGGAGCCGTCCCACCGTCATCCTCTGCCGTCGCCGCCCTCTCCTGCTGGCACCGCCCCCACTGTCGTCCCCTGTCTGCGCCGCCCCCCACTACCTCCACTGCCGTTGGTTCTCTACTGTTGCTGCTCCTCCTCCGGCCAGCTGCTGCTCCTCCTCCTTGTTCCGGCCAGCAGCTGCTGCTCCTCCTAATTCTCCTCTTGCAATTATTTATTTTGAAGGTATTGCTCCTCTCTGCTGGTATTGCTCATCATTTTTGTTTGGGTTAAGCTATATATGCTATATATGTTCATATGCTATGTTAAGAAATTATATGCTTATGTTAAGAAATTGTATGCTATGTTCATATATTGTTCTGCAAATTGGTATATTGTTCATATATAATGTTCTGTAAATTGGCAAATTGGCAAATTGTTCATATATTGTTCTGCAAATTGGGTTCAAATTTAGTCCTGCAAAGTTTTTTTGCCTGAAATTGGGTTCAAACGAAGTTCTGCTAAACAATTTTTGCTGGAATTGCCCTATTTCATGGTATATATTTGGCTTTGTATATATTTGCAGAAATTTGTATATATTTGCTATTTCTGACGAAATTTCTGTTAAAAATGTTCAATTGCAATATTTGTGGGCCCTATTTCATTTTATTTATGTATTTTATTTAGTTTCCTAATATTTAAATAAATTAATTAATTAGCATTTAATTAGTTTTACATAATATAATATATGATAATATAATAGAATAAAATATAATTAAATTAAATTAAATTAAATTAAATTAAAATAAAATAAAATACATAGAATTAAATCAAATTAAATTAAATATAATAAAATAAAACAAAATTAAATTAAATTAAATTAAATAGAATTAAATTAAATAGAATAAAATAAAATAAAATAAAATAAAATAAAATTAAATAGAATTATAATATAATATAAAAATAAATAAAATAAAATAAAATAAAATACTAAGTAGTATAATATAATATAATATTAAAATAAAATACTAAGTAGTACTTGCTTAGTATTCTACAACCAAAGTAATATACTATAATATAATATAATATAATATAATATAATATAATATAATATAAAAATACTAAGTAGTACTTGCTTAGTATACTATACTATAATATAATATAATATAAAAATAAATAAAATAAAATAATAAATAGTACTTGCTTAGTATTTTACAACCAAAGTAAATTAATTGAAAATTAAATGAAATTAAAATAAATAAAATAAAATAAAATACTAAGTAGTACTTGCTTAGTCTTCTACAACTAAAGTAAATTAATTTAAAATTAAATAAAATTAAAATAAAATACTAAGTAGTACTTGCTTAGTTTTCTACAACTAAAGTAAATTAAATAAAAATAAAAAATAATTAATAAATTAAATTAAATTAAAAACTAAGTAGTACTTGCTTAGTCTTCATAACTAAAAAAAATTAATTTAATAAACTAAGTAGCATTTGCTTAGTTTGCCGCAATATTCAATAAATGATAGACATATGGACACCAATAGACATCAGCTCATGTTTGAATGATATGATCTGGTTCCCATTTTATTCTTCATCTATAAAGGATAAAATCTTTAGAGTCTTTCCGATCTCCGTAAGTGTAGACATTTCAGTTCCATCACAAAGAAAGCATCTATGTGACGCTCCCAAAATAGGTTCAATATCAACCCATTCTGAGTCGCCAAATACGTGGTACAGAATCCAAATACAATCTTTTATAACATACGGTCGTGCAAAATATAACCACGCAAACTGTGAGTTTTAATACAAATCGTATATAATACGAAATATAAACACTCAAATTCAGTCCTCACTAATTATAATCATTATCACACTATTCTACAAAATAGTGAGGACTGTTACTGCTCTAACTCTGACCATCACCCCGATCCCCGGCTAGTTTCTGCGACATTCTCATTTTCTGAAGAGAACAATGGAAGAAAAGGGTGAGCTCAATAAAAAATATTATGACTAAGATAATGAATAATAAATTATTGTTAGTCTTTAATAAATCAGATAAAATATTATGGACAACAAGTTTTAGATCAACAACTGCAGCGAAAATAACAATTTAGTAGAAGAGTTAAGTAGAGAATGATGTCTACTATCTTCTTAATTTGATTTAAAAGTCCATCATCAATATTTTATCCCTGTAACATCAATCAATATACATCTCGAATCAAATATTCATCTTTGCACTATGGGCAAAAAATATTCATTTGTATCACCAGTTGGTCATGTTCATCTCAACACCAGTCCATCTTTGCACTACGGGCCAAATATATTCATCAGGTAATCATCTTTGCATTACAGGCCAAAGATATTTGTTTGTATCACCATTTAAGACTGAGGATGATGAAAAATAATATAAGAAACGAATCTAGTGAGATAAAGGACAAAGATTAGAGATTCGTAATTTAGTTTATCCAAGTTCAAGAATACTCCGTAATAATCAATTGTGGAGCAAAATTCAAGAATGAAGTTTAAAACTTGGATGCAATCAAAGATAATTTGAAAGAAAATAATATTTTTTTACCGTGAATAGTAACTCATGAATAGTAACTCATGAATAGTAACTCATGAATAGTACCCCGATATGAAAAGATCAAAATTTTATAAAAAAATTTAGACCAATATTCCAGTGAAATGATATTAGATGAAGCGCAAAACTTAAGAAATTTTTAATCATTTCAGGAATTATAGAAGCAATACTTACAGTAGTAAGTTTAGAGTTAGAAATTTGAAATGAAACAATATACAACACTGCAAATGGATTTTCACCCGTCATGCGGTAGTCCGCGTAGACAGATCATTTTCACAACTTAATAAAGAATGAATACGAGGGGTTATTCACCAGGCATGCGGTAGTCAGCGTAGACAGGTTATTCCCACAGAATAATAAAGAATGGAATAACAACATAATTTCACCATGCATGCGGTAGTCCGCGTAGACAGGTTATTCCAACAGAATAATAAAGAATGGGATAACAACCCTTACGAGTATTGAAAGAAAATAACTCTCTTCATGAATACGAAAGAAATAAACCCTTTACCTTAATAAAAATTTGGAGACTGCACTAGTGTAATAGCAGAATATTCTTCTTCTTTCTCTCTTATTCTCTCTATACTTTCTCTCTCTATAGCTTTAGTGAATTGGTGAGAAATAATGAAGAAATGAGCTTCTATTTATAAGATTGGCAGAGTAAGGGTAAAATAGTCTTTTCGTCATAATTTATGACATCATCGCTTACCTCATCGTTCCGATGACATCGTTGCTTACCTCATCGTTCCGATGACATCATTGCTTACATTATAAGAATTCAAATTCAATTTGTTCTCTTCCACCTCATTTTACTTTTATACCATGAATTTATTATAATAATGTTACCATTCAAATTATAAAAATCATACTATTATATAATCACATCATACTACTATAATGTAATATTATAATAATATATTTGAATGAATTATGTTATCAAAAAAGATAAAATACCAACTTTCAACAAATGTCACATGCTAAAAAATTCCTCCGTTTAAATTCACATTGAATAAATATTTCCTTATCATATATATCAACAATTAATTATTCACAAATAATATTACAGAACTAAAATATTGACAACAAGGTCGTTCCCAGAAAAGATGGGGCTTTTCAATAAGGATTTCTCCTCATTGGCGCACAATTATATAACCTAACCCTTTTTCTCGACAGAACTTTCTAGACATTGTCAATAATGCTATCTAATAATATTATTCAAATAATATGAATTATTGATTTGATAATTTAAAATACTGTGCAATGACAATTATTGAATCACTAATATAAAATATCAATGTAGTAATTATTGGATCAATAATATAAAATATTGAACAGCAATTACTGTAACAATTATTGAATGAGTGACTTCTTACGTAAGAATCAATAATTAGAATTACTCTGCAATACTGTGTGCCACTGTGCAACACCGCGTATTACTGTATTTTAACCACCGGGTATTTCAACAGTTTTAACGGTAAAAGTTTACTGTTATTTTTGTAAAAAGGTTATTTATGTCGCTTTCTATATCCGACATTCATTCTGTTATGGGGTCCACCAATGACTGCACCGTCGTACGAATATTCTCCGACAAAAAGAATATTTTTCGACCAAATGAATATTTCCCGACACAACGAAACGAATATTTTATAACCACTTGCTTACTTTGTAAAATTTGCACATACTTACCACATTTATCAAATCAACACCTTACTATTTCAAAATAATATATAAATAAAATTAAATCTTTATCCAGCTGGCTCAGAATATTGCAGCAGGGGCCACCGTAGAAAGTACTGGATTACCGCCCGAGCAGTTCACCGCATTAAGCGGTGAGGTACTCCGGATGGTGGTTACTTTACTAGTGGAGGCTTTTGGTGAGCAGTCCGAGAGTCGTCAAGTATTTTGCATGTTATTTTATTTTCCTTTAGCAATCTTTTAATTCTCACATATTATATAGACTAATGACTTATACTTTTAATCCTATCTACAGGGTGGAGATGGCGTTCGGAGGGTCGTTGTCACTGATTCTCATCCACCAGAGCAGCCCGAGAGTCAGGTATTCTGCATGTTATTTTATTTTCATTTAACATTCTTTTCATTCTCACATATTATATAGACTAATGATTTAATCTTTAATCCTATCTTCATCCCTCTATCTGGATGAAGGGATGCGATCTGCCACAACAACAACATGCCACATTCAACTAAAGCCAGAACCGACAAAGAAAATTTAAAAGAACGAAAAATTGGAATTTCACTCCTCTAAGCAGTCCCCTTGAGAATATATTGGCTTTATTAATCAACCAGAAGAAAATTACTGAATTAGCTCTACCTTTGGATCCAAAAAACAAGAGATATGAACCAAGAAAGTGATGTGCTTACCATTCAGGATCTCCGGAACACGATACAAAAGACCGTTGGTCCTTAAAGCATAAAATCCAAAATCTGATCGAAAGTGGCGATATTGTGTTCAAACGACCTGACCAGCCAAATGTCAACACCAACCTTCTGCTACAGCACAATACGGAGGGAGTGAACATGATCGGGTCAGGAAGCATTGAAATGGATCCAAATCGCAAGTACATATGGATGATGGAGGAATACCCCCAAAGGAGCAGAAATAATATCCTAGGGTGGGAAAATCCAGAGGAGAGTACGACAGTAAGACAAGAATTGGAGATGATCTAACATCAAGTAACTCAGGTAGCCAAGTTGATAGTGCCCCAACATCAGGTTACAAGGCAGCTTTTCACTTAATTATAAAGAAACCAAGAGAAGGAAGTGGTTAGCCAGAATGCAAGCTTATATCCCTCCAAGATGATCCAGCTGACTGAAGAGGATCAAAGCAGGCTGAAAGGGCAGAAAAAGTGGAATGATAAAATTACTAGAAGATCTCGCCAGCAGAAAAATCACTCAGAAGAATGTGAATTCTCAAAAAAGAATGATAAAACAACATCTACTAGAGACCGACACTTCACCCCTCTAAACAAATCAAAGGAAGAAGCGTTACATCTTCTGATAAGCGAAGGAAAGATTACGAAGTTGTTGCCTCCTACAGATTCAAGGACAAAGAGATATGATCCCACTAACATGTGTCTCTACCATTCTAACTCACCTGGACATGCAACTGAGGAATGTTGGGCTTTGCAACATAAAATCCAAGATCTTATTGGAAATAAAGAGCTGAAGATGGAAATGCCCATGACCAAAAAAGGCAAAAGGGAAATGAGGAGCTTAAGATTTCCACCCGAGACAGACAGTGCAAATGAAGTGCCAGCTATGGTCAGCAATCTTAACGGAGCACAAGGTGGACCGATCATAATTCAGGGATTGGCAAAGGTAACTGTAAAACCCCTCAAGAAATTCCACCGCCACTGACAATCATCTTGTTGCCCAAAGTTAGCAACCACATTTCTGATTCGACCTTCTTGGATGACGAGGAGGAAATGCTGATCCTTCCCAATGAAGAAAAAGCTAGAAAGGAAAGTTTTTTGCAAGAAATATAACAATGCGAAGAAAAATTCAAGATTAAAACATCTCAGGCCCTGGAAGAATATGGGGGAAAAGATCAAGGAAAAGGAAGTGAGGTTGTTGGAAAAGCTAACCCATCAAAGAATCAAGAGCTCATCCATTGTATCGATGGGTTCAGTTTGACCATCCTCAAGTGGGGTGCCGAATCAGAAGTTGATCAAGTTATGGTGGTGATTGAAGATATTCGCGACAAGGAAGTAACCCCCATTTCCAGCCTCGAAGGCAACATAACCACCGACAAATGAATTATCGAGCCTTAGCTAACCAGGAAAGCGTAAATTCAGAGGATACGGTTGTGAGTTCCAGAAGATGTTGGGACGTTATCATTAGCTTTATATCTTGTTTTATTTTCCATGCATTAATATGTTATGTTTTGTTTATACCAAAAAAAAATCAATCAAAAATAAAAAATAAAAAAAATCATATCAATCTCTTAGTATCCTTTGCTTGAACTACGTAATACATGATTTCCTTTCAAAGGAGTACGTAGGTAGCCAGTAATGGCGCGGTCTAATCATTACAAAAGTCCCAAAATCCCTTCAACAATTCATCAATCACAAGATACGACTCTTTAACAACTCATCAACCCTTGAAATACGAGAAGACTTGATCTCATTTTGACCTATGGAAGTACGTATGACACCGGATATAATAGCGATTATCCTTCGGGCATGGTAAACAAATAAACTCACAGGCAAAGGAAGCAAAAGAGTTACCCTAAACATAGAGAAAATTCTCTAATGCTTGAATTAATATTATCAAAACCAAAAACTGTATAATTCAACCCACAAAGCGGGTTTTATAGGTAAAAGATTTCTTTATTAGCACACAACAAAATTACTATAACTATGGTAAGAAACTTCCAATAGGAAATAATTTCCTAATAATCCTCCTATATTTATGTTAATAACTTCTAATGAATAACAACCTTCTAATAATTAAATACTACCACAAAAGATGAAAAAAATCTAAAATCTAAAAATAAGAATGCTGATGAAAATATCCAAACTTCCGAAGTCATAAAACCGAACCCGAAGAGGTCCGCCATAATTCGAAGCCAAACTCCCAACTCCTGATCCCGAAGACATCCTTCGTCGATGGAATCTAACCCTGACTACGATAATGACTGCCTTTACTACTTCTCTTGCGTTGATTCTACAATTTATGGTACTTTAATGCCAACAACGTGCTATCCGATATCTCAGCATCACCGGGCTTATATCCTCCTGCATAAGTCACCCCGGGTTGAAAAGAACTCGTTCTTGAGTTCGCATCATCAGTATCAGACTCTGCAAAACAAGGACACAAGTGTTTAACGTTGAAAACATCTAAAGTCCGCAAATGACTTGGAATACACAACCGATTGGCATTATCATTAATTATCTGCAGAATCTCGTAAGGACGAATCTTTCAATCCTTAAGCTTGTTATATGCGCCAATAAGGAATCGGTCACGAGTCAGCACTGCTCAAACAAAATCTTCAACTTCATAAAGTACCTTACGACGATGACTGTCAACCCGATCCTTATATTTAACATTATTCTCTTGAATAGATCAGTACATTTGATCATGGATACTCAAAAGGTGATATGTCATTTCATTTGATTTAGGGTGCCCTCGGCCAATCCATGGAATAAGAGCTAAATCCAGGACCTCAGAAGAATTCCAACCATAAACAACCATAAAAGGACTCATACCAGTGGTTCGGTTCATCAGCTTGTTGTAGGAAAATTTTACTTGAGGTAATGCCAAATCCCACTGCTTTGGCTTAGTACTGACCAAACACCTTAATAGGTTGCCCAAACTTCAGTTTACCACCTCGGTCTGACCATCTGTCTGAGGATGATAGGCATTACTAAAATTCAACTGTGTTCCGAGCTTCTCCCATAAACTTTTCCCGAAATTGCTCATAAACTTGGTATCACGATCTGAAGTAATAGTCTGAGGAACGCCATGCAAACGCATAATCTCCCGAAAGTATAGGTGGGTGATCCGATTAACATCCATTGTCTTTCGACAAGTGATAAAATGAGCCATCTTAGAGAACTGATCAACCACTACCATAATAGAATCTGTAGCCCTCTGGGTTCAAGGTAGACCCAATACAAAATCCATACTAACGTCATACCAAGGGAATTCAGGAATAGGTGAAGGAGTTTACCGTCCTGCAGTAATACGAACTCCTTTGGACCTCTAACAGACATAACATCGCTCCAAGACACATCGCTGGATACCTTCAACCAATAGTAGTCAACCGAAAGTAAGGCCAATGTCTTGTCTCTCCCGAAATGCCTTTTATTATGAAGTTCATAAACGAGCTACCGTCGAAGTGAAAAATCTGGAATACACAGTTGTAATCCACGAAACAAATATTCATGATGTAAAATAAAGTCATGTCATCGACCTTCATTTACCTCCCGAACTACAATGTCGAAGGAAGGATCTTTCGTGTACATGTTAACAAAGGTTTCAAAACCTGTAACCTTGCTACTTATGGTGGTAACTAGTATCTCTCGTTGGCTAAGCGCATCGGCCACTCGATTCAAGTTTTCAGCTAGATGCCTCAGTGTAAAAGTAAACTCCTGCAAATACTTCACCCACTTGGCATGTCTTCGACTCAACTTGTACTGGACATTAAGGTACTTCAAGGCCTTATGGTCGGTGACAAGAATGAACTCTTTCTGGATTAGATAGTGACACTAATACTTCAAAGACTGAACAATGACATAGAATTCCAAGTCGTAAGTAGAGTAGTTGTTCTTCGACCTTGATAACTTTTCGCTAAAGAAAGCCACTGGTCGACCCTCTTGACTGAGAACACCAATAATACCGACTCCCGATGCATCACAATTAACTTTAAATATTTTCTCAAAGTCAGGAAGTGCTAATATGGGTGCTTTGGTCATCCTTTTCTTAACCAGCTGGAAACTAATGTTGGCCTCTTCGGATCAACTAAATAGTTTACCTTTTAAGCACTCTGTGATAGATGTAATTAATGTGCTAAAGTTCCTGATGAATCAAAAATAGAAAGAAGCCAAACCATGGAAACTTCGGTGTAGGCCATGCTAATACTACATTTATCTTTGACTGATTGGCATGAACACCTTCGGTAGAAACAACAAAGCCAAGGAAGTTACCGAAGTCGTAAAGTATGAACTCTTCTTCTGATTGATAAACAAACGTTCCTTCCTTAATACATCAAAAATAGCTCGGAGGTGCTCATGATGTGACTCCCAGTTTGGATTGTAAATCAAAATATCATCAAAGTAGACTACCACACACTTCCCCATGAAAGGTCACAATACTTGGTGCATGAACCTCATAAATGTACTAGTAGCATTGGAAAGGGTGAAGGGAGTAACCATCCACTCATATAACCCATGCTAAGTTTTGAATGTCATCTTCCATTCATCTCCAAGCCTTACCCTTATTTGATGGTAACCACTCTTCAGATAAATCTTTGAAAAAACTTTTGTTCCAGACAACTGATCTAGCATATCGTCCAAACGAGGTATTGGAAATCTGTATTTCACTATAATCTTATTGATTACTCTACTATCAATGCACATTCGCCAAGAACCATCCTTCTTCGACACTAACAGTGCTGGTACTTCACATGGGCTCATACTTTCACGGATGTAGCCTTTTCCATTAACTCAACCACCTGCCTCTGTAGCTTTTTGGACTTTTTGGGACTGAGTCTGTATGCCAGTTTGTTCTGTAAACTCAACCTTAGAACAAGGTCTATTTGGTGTTGAATGTCCTTCATCGGGGACAGTCCAGGTGAAAGCTCTTTGGGTATCGGATCGACAAACTCCGATAGCAACTTCTCCACATTGGATGGTACTTCTAGGTTTCCTTTTATTGAGATGTTCCCACAAGGGAGCAGAGAATACATTACACCTTCACAATCAGCCTCCGTTAGGAATCTAGACATGGATAAGAGGTTCGCCCGAGCCGAACTAATTTCTTCCCGCCGATGTGCTAACACAACCTTCTTCCCTTTTATACGAAGGGAATATGTATTCTTCCGACCATCATGGATAACACTTCAGTCACATTACCAAGGTCGACCCAACAACACATGGTATGCGTCCATTGACACCACATCGCACCAAGCATTATCAAAGTATTTCTTACCGATTGAAAAAGACACTAAGCATTTTTTATTAACTGTTACCTCATTGCCTTTATTCAACCATGATAACTTATATGGTTTGGGATGTTGATCTATTTTCAGCTGTAATTTTTGGACTACCTCTTCCGATACTACTTTTTCACAGCTGCCACTATTAATGATCATCTTGCAGAACTTATCTACCACTGTGCAAGTTGTATGGAAGATATTAGTTCGCAACCAATTATCTCCGGAATCACCCTTAAGGGTTAACAGATTCTTACGAATGACTATAGTCTCTTGCCCATCACCATATAACATATCCTCTTCCTCATATTCATCAGATATGGGCTCTCCTAATTCTTCTGTCTCATTGACCACATCTTCTTCGATCAAAAGGTTCTTACCCATCTGGCTAACAAGTTTTCTACATTCATTCACTTTATATCCTTGTTTGACACATCTTAAACATTGAGTAGTAGGGCTGGGATTACCTTGTGGTTGTTGCGGGGGTGTTGGTCTACTACTTGTATTGTTCCTCATCACCAGTCGCCTGTTTTGTTGCTACTTGGCATCACGTGCTCGTTGGTATGCCCCAAAAATAGTCAATAGTGAATGAAGACTGAGGGCATCTTGTAGGGACTGCTTTAAACCACCCAAATACCATGCCACTAATTGTTCCTCCGATTCTGATAGGTCATTACGGGCTATAAATTAGTAGAACTCTTCTGTATATTCATCAACTAACCTGGTTCCCTACCTTAATAAGTGCAGTCACTTAAATAAAGATTAACTGTACCTAAAAGGAAGAAAATGGCCTTGCATCTTCTTCTACATCGTCTCCCAATCCATAATTTTAGACCTACCTTGTCTCTTTCGTGATCGCTTCAACTGCTCCCCCCAAGAAGATGCTCTGCCCTTGAGTTTGATGGCAACCAGTTTCACCTTGATACTGTCTGGAACTTCCTTTTATTCGAAAATACATTCAACTTCATTCATTCAATAGATGAATCCCTCGACTTGCAATGTACCCCAAAACTCCGGTAGCTCCACCTTAAAACCCCAATCTTGATGACGATCATCTCGACCACGTCATTACCAGAATTGATTCCTATTGAGATAAGGATTTTAAAAACTGGACTCAAAATCGTAATTCTCCTCTTCATGATTATCGAGATTTGCAACTAGTCTCTATAAATCCACAATCATCACGTCCTGAATGTTTCGATCACAGTGCGAGACTTCCTCAATCGGAACCTGTCCACGACGACCAAGACCACGACAACCAACCATTGAAACTAATGAAATCTGTTATTTCACAAATGTACTTATAGATTTAGAAGGGAGGTTGAATAGATCTTTTAAAACTTTTGATTGTTTATAAGATATTACCAATTGGTTGTTAATCAGATTTCTTAAGCATAGCGGAATGTGTCTTTTAAAAATCCACTTGTATATTGAAAAAGAATCTCAGTTATGAATATTTACAAGATAAATAATATAAGCAAGCAGAAGGAAGATAAGAACAGTAAAGTAAAGACACAACCAAATTTTAAGTGGTTTAAAGACTGAATAACTTCTAATCTACTATTCTACTCCACGAGTAGGAATTCCACTAAGGATTTAGTTACACAAATAAGGACACTTTGCCCTTTTCATGCCCCACAGGCTTGGCTATTTAGTCAAAAAGACAAGGACACTAAGACCTCTTCAAGCCCATCAAACTTGTTTAGTCACTAAGATAAGGACTCTCAGCTTTATGATGATCTGGTGATTGATTCTTTTGAGAGGTGCTGCTAAGATGGCGTTAAGCTTTTATTCTCAATTACTTAGCATCTTGAACTAGATATTAAGGATCGTTGAGTTCGTTCTATTTCTTTTGCAGAGTTTAGGTTTTTTGATCAGTTTTTGTCTCTATTTTCAGTTTGAATCCTTGTTGCCTTTTATAATCTGCTAAAAATCTTCCCGTTGTTGGATGCTCGTTTGCACATTTAATGCTCAGATATTCTAGGTTCCTTGATGTGGACATTTTAAACCTACGTGTTAGCTTCTTTTTAGCTTGCTTATCACATCAGTCTGCTTTCTCACCTAACACCCTTAACGTGTCACTTTCACCAACTTAGCTAGTAGACACATATTCTTATCTTCGATTTCAACCAAGGATGTTTGGTGAATGCATCGGGACCTTTAATTTGCAACGCTCCAATGTCAATCAATTTGTCAGACTTGACTACTCTACAATCCGGTTCTTCTCAACGAGCTTTGCTTGGCTATGTGATTCCTTTGTCCACTTTACGAACTGAAGTATGCTTTATGATTTTTAGTGAACTATATGATAGCTGCAAATAGCTCTGCGACCCATCTGATGTATTTTGATCATGCGCTTACTCTGCGATCCATCTTCTCATTACAAAATAGCAGAGTAACTTTATGAATATTCAAAATCCTATCAACTATACATCAGATCAACTTTTACAAGATCAACCTAACATTATTTGATCTTTCTAATCTAATTTCTTGTACATTGAATCAAATCATTAATAAGGACTTTACAAATCATACTGGTACAAATATACATTAAGCACATTCATAATCAAATTTTATTATTTTCCAGAGGTACAATAGAGATCTAGAAGGGGGGGGGGGTTGACTAGATCTTTAAAACTTCTTTTATTACTCATTTGAGTGTTACCAAATAATTAATTAATCAAAGTTATCTATACACAATAGAATATAAGTTTGAAAACCCCCTTAAAGATTTACTAAGAAATCTTAGTTCTAAGACAAGTTCTATAAATAAACAAACATATAGCAAATATGGCAGCTATAGTTGCATAATGTAAATGACGTAAAGTAGAAGACACAGAAGGTTTTAAGTGGTTCGGAGACTAAACAACTCCTACTTCACTCTTCTACTCAACGAGTAGGATATCCACGAAGGATATAGGCCCAGCAGACCAATAACACATGGTTTCATAAAATTGCATGATTTTCTCGATCTAAATCAAGCAAGTTTTACATGAAGAAGGTTTGGCTCGGGATGGTTTGTGGGTTCTGTAGAGCCAATAAAGATTTTTTTTTGATTCATCCATGGAGTTGAATACCTCATTCAAGAATTGTTTGGTTGACTGCACACTGACTTCTGCCTAGTTAGTTATTTAATTTATTGTCCGACAACCGCGATAACTGATATGATATAAGACCAAGAGTTCCTATATTTTACAAATGAACCACTAAGGTTCCTTCGAGTCACTAAGACTCGACAATTCAGTCACTAAAACCAGGATCCCCTGACCTCAATTCGGTCACACCGACCAAGATCCAACGACCTCAATTCGGTCACACTAACCAGGATCTAACGACCCCAATTCGGATTCTTCCTGTTTATTGAATGTTAGAGGTGTTGCTAAGATCACTTGTATGCTCTTCATCTTATGGTACTTAGTAGCATTGTTGATCATGTCATTGGTGCTTGCTGAACTTTTTTATTAAAGCTTAAACTCTTCTGATTATCATCAGCAACTCATGATCTGGTTGATGTGTTTTTAAGTTATTTAATTAAGCTCTACATCTTTTGTTCTTAGCAGCCTTGAACACTTTTTGGATCGTAGACTTCTGCTCCGTGCCTTCATCTGGTTGGCTCTGAGTGTTCCTGGTGAAACATAGAGTGGTGCTTGACATTTGTCTTCTGATATACCACTCTTATGTTACCAACATCAACTTCACGGCTTATTCATACTTGGACTTTTATTTATGCCATGTCCTCCAATATCTTGGCTTCACGGCTCTGGCTCTTTAGCTTTATGGCTTTTCAGCTCTTTGTCTTTGGCTCTGCTGCTCTAGCTTTTCCAAGTGCTCATCAACTTCTTGTAATCTGATGATGTGCTGTCAAGATTGCGTTTAATCTCATTCTCTTTTTGTAGTTGGCAGCCTTAAAAACATCTTCAATCATAGAGTGATACTTACTTTATGTTTTTTCATCTTTCAGCACTGTGTTCTTTTTCTATGATGATCCTCTTCTTGTATTTGTCGTTCAATTTCCCATCATCATCATTTGTTATTTCAAATGATATTTTCTTTTATAGTCCGATTGAAATCTTCCTGTTGAGAAATATCCGTTGGAACATTTAATGCTCAGATACTTCAATATCTCTGATGCTGACTTTCTGGATCTTTGTGTCAACGTACTTTTTGACTTGGGACTTTTCACATCAATCAGCAGCTTTACTTACATTTCTGACAAATCACTTTCGGCCAACTATACAGTGGATACACCTTTGATTTCTCCCAAAAATATTATTTTATACCTTTGGATCTTCTTCTCACAACGTTCTATTTGTTAGTCCTCTTTTCAGACCTTACTTGAATCTACGATCTGGTGATTAATCAATCGTAGATTTAAGCTCTACGTTCTGTTTGAACTTTCTGTTCTTCTGCCTGTTGATAGTAGAGTGAAGTAGATTGTAAACTTTTGCTCTGTATTACCACTGCTACTATAACTCCAGCTTCTGTTATGCTTTCTGATTGCTTTATGATGCTTGAACTTGATGTACATACTTTTCTTCATTCTTTTAATACTTTAGCTGTTTTGCTAAGTCGAAAAAAGCTTCCTAAATTAATTGTCCCTTTTTGCTTTCAAGTGCCAGTTGTTGCTCTACGAAATCCTGATTTCTCTATAAACTCTCACGAACTTTACAATCAGACAGAATACCTTTGCAATGTGAACTTTATAGATTCCTTTTGGAGATCTCTTATGCTGATAATTATACTTAGATATCATCAGAGTACATTCTTCTGCTATATGCTTCTTCTTGTGTGATCTTCATCTTATATCCATGGTACAAAGTAAGCTCTATGATTTCCTTTAGCTTTATGGTCAGGTTTACGAATAAAGCTTTACGATTTTAAGGCTGAATTTATGATCTTGATTTCTCTAAATGATCTTGGAGTTATCTTACGATATTTCTTTCATTCAGCATTTGCTTGGAGTATTCTATTATCAACCTTTAATGAACAAGTCTTACTTGACTTTATGATTCACTGATCACTTAGTAAGTTGGTTGTTGCTTTGCTAAGTGATGTTTATAATAATTGTGATGGCTTTTACGACTTCTTCTACAACTCTGTGATGGCCTTGCAACTTTGAGATTATCTAATCACTTTACGAGCTGATCTTCAGTTACGAGATGGAGTGAAATCTGCAATTCTCCTGAGGCTTTACGAACAACGTTAAATCTGCAAAGTATCTCCATACTACAAGTTGGTAGAGTAACTTTGCGATCAACGACCTCTTATCATCTATACATCAGATCTGTTTCAATAAGACCAACCTAACATTATTTGATCTTTCTAATCTAATTCCTTGTACATCAATTCTTTTGAAAGGACTTTACAAAACTTACTTATACAAATATACATTAATCATATTTCTCTTCAAGCACATGTAGATTACTTTGCTGACTTACTACTAATATGCAAAGTATCTTTTACAATAGATTTTATCTATTACATATGCATTAGGTTAAAGATCAACCTAACAAGTTTTATCATACTATTCTAAGTCTTTGTACATAGATATCTTAGTTAAGGATGGTACAAAACTTATCCATACAAATATACTTTAAGTGCTTCATCATCAAATCATATACATTTGGAATCTAATGAGGGTTCTAATTAATCTCCCCCTAAATAAAGCAACTTTCTAATCCATAATTAGATTCCTAAAAAATTTAAATATGCAAACTCTAACAAAATCTATTCCTAGGAAGATGCTAATGCGTTGATACCAACTGTAACGACCCTAAAATTCATACAATACAACTCTCGACATCGGTCGCTAACAATACATCGAACTTCTAACTTTCCATCATTAATCGGTATTAAACTTAATAAAATGCAGAATAATTAAAAACTTTTATATCTTTCTTTTTATATTTTCCTGAATCACAACCTTTACCAGTACATATCTTTGATTCAAATTTATTTCATGAATCGTTACATCAAAGTTATAATATGAAACCTTAAATCCCAATTCAATATCCTTTATACTTCGAATAATTCAAACTTTACAACTCAACATAAAATAAACATCATAAACCATTAAGTACACTTCTAGAACCTTAAACATGATTTATAGGAATAACAACTTTGGCTAAAATATTTAATCTTCGTGCATTCAATCTGATCCATGTCATTCAAGTAGCACATAGCATTACCTTGAATCCTTAACCTGCAAAAATGATTATTTGCAAGATTGAGCTCGACAGCTTAACAAGATCTAACAGTTTTCATGCATCACATAGCATATAATATCATTCTCAGTTCATACATCATAATCGTTTAACTAAACATATCATACATGATGTATTTTCACATCTCAATTAAAGATTGAGTTCCATAACCCAATCAGTTTAGTCATAAGTTGACTTTCATGGTGTCAAGCATCATTTATAATTTCACATACTTTCAACAGTCTAAATTACAACAATCAAATTACCAATTTCATAAAGCAAATAAGAACTGAAAGACTTGCCTGGTTTGTAGATTACCAATTACAGAAAATAGCTTACAGTTATCTGCACTTCATGAATCCTACATAATTATAAAATCATGCATATTATTTATTAGTCACATAACATTGCTTAGTAATCGTTTAAGTAACTCTACTTTACGATCTACTATCATCTTCTTTAGGTTTGATACAGAATGTTCAATTTATGTGGTTAAGTCCTGATAGGAATCCTCATTGTTTATTCGATTTATTTACTTTAAACTTTCTTTTGCTACTCATTACGTTCCCCTTTAATACACTTAATATTTAGTTAAGTCTTAGACATCGTCTTTACATCACATTAGATGTATAATATTTGTTAACATTAATTAAGTTAACTGTCGTTTCATATTTCTTTATACTTCTCTTTTAATCGACACTTAACGTTTGTTTAAGCCGACATAGTTATCATTAAATCATTGATTAATGTTAAGCATCATTATATTTTATAATAATCATATTTTATAACTTAGAACGACATCTTTTATCGTCGAAAGCACTATACTTGCGTATGTACATGCCCGACGCCCTCCGATTGTCTTCAAATACACATCAGTTACAAAGTTGGTCATTTTTAACCCTTCTAAAGAATTCAAATTAAAAAACTTAAAGAATAAAAGTTTTAGGTCTACTCGTTATATTTCCGAATCATTCTGAACCGCCTTAATCGGAGTTCGTATGAAGAAGTTATGCTTGTTTTACTACAGGAGGTCAAAACAGTTTGCATTACAACACTTAAACTACTCCGGACAGTAGCAAACCCCGTTGGGGCGGGAGTTCCTAGGCCAAAAGCCCCGCTGGGGCGGGGCCCCCTGCTGGGGGATTTTTCGGCTCGCGTACTGTGCAGAGAAATAAGCCAATTTGGCTTATTTCTTCGCACCAAAGTCCGATTTTAACTAACATAATGCACATGAAACTTTATGAAAACAAAATCTTAAACTTCTAACATGATTTTAACATACATAAATACCACAACACATAATCAAAACACTAATTTTCATGATTTTGAAGAAAACACCATTGATAAGCGTTCTTGATGAAAATCGATACTATGAGTTCGTTTTTAACCCAAATCACATAATTCAAATTGTATTAACTTTATTTCTTAACATATTATCATAATATATGATCAATTTAAACAAATATTAACAATCAAACATGAATTTTGATAATTTAAAAGACTATTTAAAAAAACCAATTCTCGATAACTTTTGATGAACATGATTTCACAATGTTCATCATGTTTACGCGAATTAACCAACTACAATAATCATACAATTCATATATAAATGTGTGTATATATATATATATATATACATAATATATATAAATCATAACCAAATAATTTCATGAAAATATTTTTATAGAGAAGTTCTTTTTATTATATGATGAACATAGAAGAACATAAAACAACAATGGGGTTAGGATTATACCCTTGATGATGAGAAGAAGATGAAGATAATGTTGATGCTTTGCTTTTTATCAAGCTTTCTCCTTCCTCTTCTTCTTCTTCTATATTCTCTCCGAGTATTTTCTCTTTGTTTTTCTTCTTTGTTTCTAACAGATTAACACTAACTATTTGTTTTTAACTAACGAATATACATATAATATAACTTACATATATTATAAGTATAAAACATAAATATAAAGTATATAACTTACAATACATAATGACCCTAATAAGTATAATAATTGCACTTAATACATAGGTTACAACATTTGAAATTTAAAAAGCCCTAAGACTTGTTTGGAAAAAATAGCTTATTTTTAAAACTAGCTTTTTAACAGTTAAGGCCATGTTTGGTAAAACAGAGTTAAAATAAGTGCAAGTGCCTTGTTTGGTAAAACTAATTTAAAACCCTTTTTTCTAAATTCTTTTAATAAATCCTTAACACATATTTTTAATGTTATACTTTAATTAATTAAATCTTAACATTCTAATTTAATTAATTAAAAGTCAACATTAATTAATCACATAAAAATTGTCACATAACAATTATAATTATTCGCTAATTATAATTTCATGTAACAATTACTACATAACTTCATCTAATTTAATTATCTCAATTAAATTAGAACTATAACATAAAATTATTACATATTAATTAAATTTAATATTAAATATTCATTTAATTAATATATTATACTTATGAAATTACTTCACAACAATCACATAAATTATTTATTTAACTCAATAAATAAATAAATTAAAATATTTATTTAATTTAATAAATATTAAAATTAATATATAAAATTCTCTTTACACCAAATCACATATTTCACAATATATAACACATATACACATACTCAAACTCGAAACATCTCATAATAAGAATTTTATTTATTAAATTCTCATTTATTAATTCTTAAAAATTCGGGTTGTCACATCCTTCCTTCCTTATAAGGATTCCGTCCTCGGAATCAACGAAACCTCTCTTACTCAATTTTTTTTTTTACTAAATCTCTTTCATAATTTAATCGTTGAATAATTTCAACACATTACCTTAACAAAAGTTTTATATATATATCCTACTCCATTCATTTCTTCAACAAAATTTAGGTTTTATTTCATAACCTTCAACTAACTCAATTATGTTTCAAATATTATACATTCTTTAACCCGTTCATTTTTTTTTCTAAGGATCATTACCATACACTCTACTCGTCGAATTCATATACTTCATAATTCACTATCTTGTAAGTATTCAGGTTATCACATTCACCCATGCTTCTAAGAATTTCGTCCTCAAAATTTTAATCTATCAATCTTTATATATTAATCTATCAAAATAGATTTTACGCTAATCTTTATTCACTGTATTGTTGCGTTCTACAACTACTTCTTTCTAAAGAATATCCTTCTTGCCATATTCACCTTCAGAATAATAAGAATCTTCCACAATTGCTCAATAATTGGGAAGCGATATAAATAACTCAGGAATTTAAGAAATTCCAAATCATGCTGAGGGGTCACAAGACTTTGAACTCATCTCTAGGTTTAATAGTGCTTCACCCCCGGTACTTCACATTATAAATCGCTCTAACAAAATGTTTAACAATCACACAGACTGTAAATATCCTACATCGATGCTCTAGGTGATCAGACTATCGCACCACTACGTCGTGCACAAACGTAGTACATCATAACGACTATATGCGTTACACTCGGAACTATTGTCTCCGATAACATGTCCCCTTTATAGAGTTGTTCACCTCAGCTTTCAACATCTGAATCCGAACCAGAGCAATCTGGTTTGGAATACTTTGTTAAGAACGCTAGAATTTCATAAACATCTTTCAATATTTGTCTAGCTGAATCAAGTAGCGTAGACTTCTAGCAACAATTCGGACATCAATAGAAATATATATATATATATATATTTAACCAACTCAATAATTTTTTTGATAGTTTAAGAAAACTAAAATAAATAAATAAATCTTTTTGTAATATCCTGATACTGTACCGTAGTAATGGTACGTTGAGGATTTCATCATTATATGACGTCGTCATGCTACAACATACCATAGTGGGCTGACGATCCTACGATCACATCCAACACTATGTTCAACTGCATTGATGACTTCCTCGATTATTGTTTCTACATCATATCAAATGATGCATAAAATATATAAAATACATTTTGAAAATTTTAAATCATTTTTGTCTAGCTGAAGCAATTAGCATATATATGTGAATAATAGCATTGTTTTAAAAGTCCATTGGTTCAATATTTTTCAAAAGACTCAGAAGTGCAATATCAGCACGAGGTCAATAAATTTCAAAAATCTAGCATAGCTAGAAGATTTAGAATGTCAAAATTTTCTCCATCAATTTAAATCTTTTACTCCACCGTTTCACCATCAATGCTTTCTATACCATAACCTTTCTATACCCAGTATAGTTCATCAAACTAACCACACTTTGGAAGTTCAGTAACTTGCCACAATAATATGAGTTTAAGAACTTGTCCTAGCAATACATAGTCCAAGAACTGATCAGGGACTGTCCATATGCTTAGGGGTTCAAAAACATATATACACGAACTTACCATAAGTATGAGTTTTAAGAACTCGTACCTAATCTTAATATCATTTAATCGAATCTTAATTGTCTCTAACTATCAAATATAAACATGGGACAAGAATCACCTTTTCACCATATATATATCAATAACGCGACACCAACATTCCAATGATTATCCATGTGATAAACCAAGTGTAAGCACAAAACTCCTGTCCATACAAAGGTTTGTACAACTCAGCCACCACATGAGTCCTCAGTTGAAATCCCACTTAACTCTATCTTGCTCATAACTTGCTCTTTGGTCGATACAAATTTTCTGTATCTCATCATTTATAACTCCTCGTGAGTTTATCTCGTACTATATCATAGTACATTTTCTTTATAGCATAACTATAACTATTCAATCATTATAGATCATCTGTCTTTTACAACTTTAAAAGATGACGTCATGATCTTATTCTATAATCATCTCCCTTATGATTCTTTTTTTATCCCATCATCGTTTTGTTTTACAACTTCTTATCTTACCTTTCATCATATCCTATTATGATTTCATTTATGCTTTTAATCTTATAGACTTTGTCTATTCATCATTATTCGTCATCTTGATTATTGGAGTTAGGTAACTCCTGATTCTTATCTTTATATTTCTTCAAGATTCTTTTTTGAATCTTCTTGTTTTTTTATCAACTCTTCCTTTAAGAATTTCTAATTTCATTTATATTGCTCAATATTTTATTCGAGTTTACATCTCGTCATTCTCATCTTCTTCTTATAATATGTCTAAGACTTAACTAATCTTATACATCCACGTATGTGCAAAGAATCACCTTTTCATCATATGTGTCCATAACCTTATGCTCAGTACACATCGAGTCTCTAACAGTGTTCAATATAATAAGCTAAGTGGTTTTCCACAAACAATCAACAAACTAGTTTTCCATTTCGTCTACACTGTCTTACACAGTGAGTTAGATCGGTTGCTAGTTCGTATTAACCGTCACCCTCTGACGGAATTGTTTAGCCCAGATACTATACATCAACCATTAAAGAGTACGATTGTACCACTACTTAAACTTAACTTCTTATAACCTAAGATCATAACCTAAGGTACTCTTACCTATGGTGTATAACCTATCAGCTCTGATACCAACTGTAACGACCCCAAAATTCATACAATACAACTCTCAACATCGGTCGTTAACAATACATCGAACTTATAACTTTACATCATTAATCGATATTAAACTTAATAAAATGCGGAATAATTAAAAACTTTTATATCTTTCTTTCTATATTTCTCTGAATCACAACCTTTACCATTACATATATTTGATTCAAATTTATTTCATGAATCGTTACATCAAAGTTATAATATGAAACCTTACATCCCAATTCAATATCTTTTATACTTCGGATAACTCAAACTTTACAACTCAACATAAAATAAAGATCATAAACCATTAAGCACACTTCTAGAACCTTAAACATAGTTTATAAGAATAACAACTTTGGCTAAAATATTTAATCTTCATGCATTCAATCTGATCCATGTCATTCAAGTAGCACATAGCATTACCTTGAATCCTTAATCTGCAAAAATGATTATTTGCAAGATTGAGCTCGACAGCTTAACAAGATCTAACAGTTTTCATGCATCACATAGCATATAATATCATTCTCAGTTCATACATCATAATCGTTTAACTAAACATATCATACATGATGTATTTTCACATCTCAATTAAAGATTGAGTTCCATAACCCAATCAGTTTAGTCATAAGTTGACTTTCATGGTGTCAAGCATCATTTATAATTTCACATACTTTCAACAGTCTAAATTACAACAATCAAATTACCAATTTCATAAAGCAAATAAGAACTGAAAGACTTGCCTGGTTTGTAGATTACCAATTACAGAAAATAGCTTACAGTTATCTGCACTTCATGAATCCTACATAATTATAAAATCATGCATATTATTTATTAGTCACATAACATTGCTTAGTAATCGTTTAAGTAACTCTACTTTACGATCTACTATCATCTTCTTTAGGTTTGATACAGAATGTTCAATTTATGTGGTTAAGTCCTGATAGGAATCCTCATTGTTTATTCGATTTATTTACTTTAAACTTTCTTTTGCTACTCATTACGTTCCCCTTTAATACACTTAATATTTAGTTAAGTCTTAGACATCGTCTTTACATCACATTAGATGTATAATATTTGTTAACATTAATTAAGTTAACTGTCGTTTCATATTTCTTTATACTTCTCTTTTAATCGACACTTAACGTTTGTTTAAGCCGACATAGTTATCATTAAATCATTGATTAATGTTAAGCATCATTATATTTTATAATAATCATATTTTATAACTTAGAACGACATCTTTTATCGTCGAAAGCACTATACTTGCGTATGTACATGCCCGACGCCCTCCGATTGTCTTCAAATACACATCAGTTACAAAGTTGGTCATTTTTAACCCTTCTAAAGAATTCAAATTAAAAAACTTAAAGAATAAAAGTTTTAGGTCTACTCGTTATATTTCCGAATCATTCTGAACCGCCTTAATCGGAGTTCGTATGAAGAAGTTATGCTTGTTTTACTACAGGAGGTCAAAACAGTTTGCATTACAACACTTAAACTACTCCGGACAGTAGCAAACCCCGTTGGGGCGGGAGTTCCTAGGCCAAAAGCCCCGCTGGGGCGGGGCCCCCTGCTGGGGGATTTTCCGGCTCGCGTACTGTGCAGAGAAATAAGCCAATTTGGCTTATTTCTTCGCACCAAAGTCCGATTTTAACTAACATAATGCACATGAAACTTTATGAAAACAAAATCTTAAACTTCTAACATGATTTTAACATACATAAATACCACAACACATAATCAAAACACTAATTTTCATGATTTTGAAGAAAACACCATTGATAAGCGTTCTTGATGAAAATCGATACTATGAGTTCGTTTTTAACCCAAATCACATAATTCAAATTGTATTAACTTTATTTCTTAACATATTATCATAATATATGATCAATTTAAACAAATATTAACAATCAAACATGAATTTTGATAATTTAAAAGACTATTTAAAAAAACCAATTCTCGATAACTTTTGATGAACATGATTTCACAATGTTCATCATGTTTACGCGAATTAACCAACTACAATAATCATACAATTCATATATAAATGTGTGTGTATATATATATATATATATACATAATATATATAAATCATAACCAAATAATTTCATGAAAATATTTTTATAGAGAAGTTCTTTTTATTATATGATGAACATAGAAGAACATAAAACAACAATGGGGTGAGGATTATACCCTTGATGATGAGAAGAAGATGAAGATAATGTTGATGCTTTGCTTTTTATCAAGCTTTCTCCTTCCTCTTCTTCTTCTTCTATATTCTCTCCGAGTATTTTCTCTTTGTTTTTCTTCTTTGTTTCTAACAGATTAACACTAACTATTTGTTTTTAACTAACGAATATACATATAATATAACTTACATATATTATAAGTATAAAACATAAATATAAAGTATATAACTTACAATACATAATGACCCTAATAAGTATAATAATTGCACTTAATACATAGGTTACAACATTTGAAATTTAAAAAGCCCTAAGACTTGTTTGGAAAAAATAGCTTATTTTTAAAACTAGCTTTTTAACAGTTAAGGCCATGTTTGGTAAAACAGAGTTAAAATAAGTGCAAGTGCCTTGTTTGGTAAAACTAATTTAAAACCCTTTTTTCTAAATTCTTTTAATAAATCCTTAACACATATTTTTAATGTTATACTTTAATTAATTAAATCTTAACATTCTAATTTAATTAATTAAAAGTCAACATTAATTAATCACATAAAAATTGTCACATAACAATTATAATTATTCGCTAATTATAATTTCATGTAACAATTACTACATAACTTCATCTAATTTAATTATCTCAATTAAATTAGAACTATAACATAAAATTATTACATATTAATTAAATTTAATATTAAATATTCATTTAATTAATATATTATACTTATGAAATTACTTCACAACAATCACATAAATTATTTATTTAACTCAATAAATAAATAAATTAAAATATTTATTTAATTTAATAAATATTAAAATTAATATATAAAATTCTCTTTACACCAAATCACATATTTCACAATATATAACACATATACACATACTCAAACTCGAAACATCTCATAATAAGAATTTTATTTATTAAATTCTCATTTATTAATTCTTAAAAATTCGGGTTGTCACATCCTTCCTTCCTTATAAGGATTCCGTCCTCGGAATCAACGAAACCTCTCTTACTCGATCTTTTTTTTTACTAAATCTCTTTCATAATTTAATCGTTGAATAATTTCAACACATTACCTTAACAAAAGTTTTATATATATATCCTACTCCATTCATTTCTTCAACAAAATTTAGGTTTTATTTCATAACCTTCAACTAACTCAATTATGTTTCAAATATTATACATTCTTTAACCCGTTCATTTTTTTTTCTAAGGATCATTACCATACACTCTACTCGTCGAATTCATATACTTCATAATTCACTATCTTGTAAGTATTCAGGTTATCACATTCACCCATGCTTCTAAGAATTTCGTCCTCAAAATTTTAATCTATCAATCTTTATATATTAATCTATCAAAATAGATTTTACGCTAATCTTTATTCACTGTATTGTTGCGTTCTACAACTACTTCTTTCTAAAGAATATCCTTCTTGCCATATTCACCTTCAGAATAATAAGAATCTTCCACAATTGCTCAATAATTGGGAAGCGATATAAATAACTCAGGAATTTAAGAAATTCCAAATCATGCTGAGGGGTCACAAGACTTTGAACTCATCTCTAGGTTTAATAGTGCTTCACCCCCGGTACTTCACATTATAAATCGCTCTAACAAAATGTTTAACAATCACACAGACTGTAAATATCCTACATCGATGCTCTAGGTGATCAGACTATCGCACCACTACGTCGTGCACAAACGTAGTACATCATAACGACTATATGCGTTACACTCGGAACTATTGTCTCCGATAACATGTCCCCTTTATAGAGTTGTTCACCTCAGCTTTCAACATCTGAATCCGAACCAGAGCAATCTGGTTTGGAATACTTTGTTAAGAACGCTAGAATTTCATAAACATCTTTCAATATTTGTCTAGCTGAATCAAGTAGCGTAGACTTCTAGCAACAATTCGGACATCAATAGAAATATATATATATATATATATTTAACCAACTCAATAATTTTTTTGATAGTTTAAGAAAACTAAAATAAATAAATAAATCTTTTTGTAATATCCTGATACTGTACCGTAGTAATGGTACGTTGAGGATTTCATCATTATATGACGTCGTCATGCTACAACATACCATAGTGGGCTGACGATCCTACGATCACATCCAACACTATGTTCAACTGCATTGATGACTTCCTCGATTATTGTTTCTACATCATATCAAATGATGCATAAAATATATAAAATACATTTTGAAAATTTTAAATCATTTTTGTCTAGCTGAAGCAATTAGCATATATATGTGAATAATAGCATTGTTTTAAAAGTCCATTGGTTCAATATTTTTCAAAAGACTCAGAAGTGCAATATCAGCACGAGGTCAATAAATTTCAAAAATCTAGCATAGCTAGAAGATTTAGAATGTCAAAATTTTCTCCATCAATTTAAATCTTTTACTCCACCGTTTCACCATCAATGCTTTCTATACCATAACCTTTCTATACCCAGTATAGTTCATCAAACTAACCACACTTTGGAAGTTCAGTAACTTGCCACAATAATATGAGTTTAAGAACTTGTCCTAGCAATACATAGTCCAAGAACTGATCAGGGACTGTCCATATGCTTAGGGGTTCAAAAACATATATACACGAACTTACCATAAGTATGAGTTTTAAGAACTCGTACCTAATCTTAATATCATTTAATCGAATCTTAATTGTCTCTAACTATCAAATATAAACATGGGACAAGAATCACCTTTTCACCATATATATCAATAACGCGACACCAACATTCCAATGATTATCCATGTGATAAACCAAGTGTAAGCACAAAACTCCTGTCCATACAAAGGTTTGTACAACTCAGCCACCACATGAGTCCTCAGTTGAAATCCCACTTAACTCTATCTTGCTCATAACTTGCTCTTTGGTCGATACAAATTTTCTGTATCTCATCATTTATAACTCCTCGTGAGTTTATCTCGTACTATATCATAGTACATTTTCTTTATAGCATAACTATAACTATTCAATCATTATAGATCATCTGTCTTTTACAACTTTAAAAGATGACGTCATGATCTTATTCTATAATCATCTCCCTTATGATTCTTTTTTTATCCCATCATCGTTTTGTTTTACAACTTCTTATCTTACCTTTCATCATATCCTATTATGATTTCATTTATGCTTTTAATCTTATAGACTTTGTCTATTCATCATTATTCGTCATCTTGATTATTGGAGTTAGGTAACTCCTGATTCTTATCTTTATATTTCTTCAAGATTCTTCTTTGAATCTTCTTGTTTTTTTATCAACTCTTCCTTTAAGAATTTCTAATTTCATTTATATTGCTCAATATTTTATTCGAGTTTACATCTCGTCATTCTCATCTTCTTCTTATAATATGTCTAAGACTTAACTAATCTTATACATCCACGTATGTGCAAAGAATCACCTTTTCATCATATGTGTCCATAACCTTATGCTCAGTACACATCGAGTCTCTAACAGTGTTCAATATAATAAGCTAAGTGGTTTTCCACAAACAATCAACAAACTAGTTTTCCATTTCGTCTACACTGTCTTACACAGTGAGTTAGATCGGTTGCTAGTTCGTATTAACCGTCACCCTCTGACGGAATTGTTTAGCCCAGATACTATACATCAACCATTAAAGAGTACGATTGTACCACTACTTAAACTTAACTTCTTATAACCTAAGATCATAACCTAAGGTACTCTTACCTATGGTGTATAACCTATCAGCTCTGATACCAACTGTAACGACCCCAAAATTCATACAATACAACTCTCAACATCGGTCGTTAACAATACATCGAACTTATAACTTTACATCATTAATCGATATTAAACTTAATAAAATGCGGAATAATTAAAAACTTTTATATCTTTCTTTCTATATTTCTCTGAATCACAACCTTTACCATTACATATATTTGATTCAAATTTATTTCATGAATCGTTACATCAAAGTTATAATATGAAACCTTACATCCCAATTCAATATCTTTTATACTTCGGATAACTCAAACTTTACAACTCAACATAAAATAAAGATCATAAACCATTAAGCACACTTCTAGAACCTTAAACATAGTTTATAAGAATAACAACTTTGGCTAAAATATTTAATCTTCATGCATTCAATCTGATCCATGTCATTCAAGTAGCACATAGCATTACCTTGAATCCTTAATCTGCAAAAATGATTATTTGCAAGATTGAGCTCGACAGCTTAACAAGATCTAACAGTTTTCATGCATCACATAGCATATAATATCATTCTCAGTTCATACATCATAATCGTTTAACTAAACATATCATACATGATGTATTTTCACATCTCAATTAAAGATTGAGTTCCATAACCCAATCAGTTTAGTCATAAGTTGACTTTCATGGTGTCAAGCATCATTTATAATTTCACATACTTTCAACAGTCTAAATTACAACAATCAAATTACCAATTTCATAAAGCAAATAAGAACTGAAAGACTTGCCTGGTTTGTAGATTACCAATTACAGAAAATAGCTTACAGTTATCTGCACTTCATGAATCCTACATAATTATAAAATCATGCATATTATTTATTAGTCACATAACATTGCTTAGTAATCGTTTAAGTAACTCTACTTTACGATCTACTATCATCTTCTTTAGGTTTGATACAGAATGTTCAATTTATGTGGTTAAGTCCTGATAGGAATCCTCATTGTTTATTCGATTTATTTACTTTAAACTTTCTTTTGCTACTCATTACGTTCCCCTTTAATACACTTAATATTTAGTTAAGTCTTAGACATCGTCTTTACATCACATTAGATGTATAATATTTGTTAACATTAATTAAGTTAACTGTCGTTTCATATTTCTTTATACTTCTCTTTTAATCGACACTTAACGTTTGTTTAAGCCGACATAGTTATCATTAAATCATTGATTAATGTTAAGCATCATTATATTTTATAATAATCATATTTTATAACTTAGAACGACATCTTTTATCGTCGAAAGCACTATACTTGCGTATGTACATGCCCGACGCCCTCCGATTGTCTTCAAATACACATCAGTTACAAAGTTGGTCATTTTTAACCCTTCTAAAGAATTCAAATTAAAAAACTTAAAGAATAAAAGTTTTAGGTCTACTCGTTATATTTCCGAATCATTCTGAACCGCCTTAATCGGAGTTCGTATGAAGAAGTTATGCTTGTTTTACTACAGGAGGTCAAAACAGTTTGCATTACAACACTTAAACTACTCCGGACAGTAGCAAACCCCGTTGGGGCGGGAGTTCCTAGGCCAAAAGCCCCGCTGGGGCGGGGCCCCCTGCTGGGGGATTTTCCGGCTCGCGTACTGTGCAGAGAAATAAGCCAATTTGGCTTATTTCTTCGCACCAAAGTCCGA
Organism: Panax stipuleanatus; assembly: GCA_020205555.1. Lineage (NCBI taxonomy): Eukaryota > Viridiplantae > Streptophyta > Magnoliopsida > Apiales > Araliaceae > Panax > Panax stipuleanatus. The sequence continues at coordinate 7,998,951 of CM035115.1, forward strand.
TTTTAACTAACATAATGCACATGAAACTTTATGAAAACAAAATCTTAAACTTCTAACATGATTTTAACATACATAAATACCACAACACATAATCAAAACACTAATTTTCATGATTTTGAAGAAAACACCATTGATAAGCGTTCTTGATGAAAATCGATACTATGAGTTCGTTTTTAACCCAAATCACATAATTCAAATTGTATTAACTTTATTTCTTAACATATTATCATAATATATGATCAATTTAAACAAATATTAACAATCAAACATGAATTTTGATAATTTAAAAGACTATTTAAAAAAACCAATTCTCGATAACTTTTGATGAACATGATTTCACAATGTTCATCATGTTTACGCGAATTAACCAACTACAATAATCATACAATTCATATATAAATGTGTGTGTATATATATATATATATACATAATATATATAAATCATAACCAAATAATTTCATGAAAATATTTTTATAGAGAAGTTCTTTTTATTATATGATGAACATAGAAGAACATAAAACAACAATGGGGTGAGGATTATACCCTTGATGATGAGAAGAAGATGAAGATAATGTTGATGCTTTGCTTTTTATCAAGCTTTCTCCTTCCTCTTCTTCTTCTTCTATATTCTCTCCGAGTATTTTCTCTTTGTTTTTCTTCTTTGTTTCTAACAGATTAACACTAACTATTTGTTTTTAACTAACGAATATACATATAATATAACTTACATATATTATAAGTATAAAACATAAATATAAAGTATATAACTTACAATACATAATGACCCTAATAAGTATAATAATTGCACTTAATACATAGGTTACAACATTTGAAATTTAAAAAGCCCTAAGACTTGTTTGGAAAAAATAGCTTATTTTTAAAACTAGCTTTTTAACAGTTAAGGCCATGTTTGGTAAACAGAGTTAAAATAAGTGCAAGTGCCTTGTTTGGTAAAACTAATTTAAAACCCTTTTTTCTAAATTCTTTTAATAAATCCTTAACACATATTTTTAATGTTATACTTTAATTAATTAAATCTTAACATTCTAATTTAATTAATTAAAAGTCAACATTAATTAATCACATAAAAATTGTCACATAACAATTATAATTATTCGCTAATTATAATTTCATGTAACAATTACTACATAACTTCATCTAATTTAATTATCTCAATTAAATTAGAACTATAACATAAAATTATTACATATTAATTAAATTTAATATTAAATATTCATTTAATTAATATATTATACTTATGAAATTACTTCACAACAATCACATAAATTATTTATTTAACTCAATAAATAAATAAATTAAAATATTTATTTAATTTAATAAATATTAAAATTAATATATAAAATTCTCTTTACACCAAATCACATATTTCACAATATATAACACATATACACATACTCAAACTCGAAACATCTCATAATAAGAATTTTATTTATTAAATTCTCATTTATTAATTCTTAAAAATTCGGGTTGTCACATCCTTCCTTCCTTATAAGGATTCCGTCCTCGGAATCAACGAAACCTCTCTTACTCGATCTTTTTTTTTACTAAATCTCTTTCATAATTTAATCGTTGAATAATTTCAACACATTACCTTAACAAAAGTTTTATATATATATCCTACTCCATTCATTTCTTCAACAAAATTTAGGTTTTATTTCATAACCTTCAACTAACTCAATTATGTTTCAAATATTATACATTCTTTAACCCGTTCATTTTTTTTCTAAGGATCATTACCATACACTCTACTCGTCGAATTCATATACTTCATAATTCACTATCTTGTAAGTATTCAGGTTATCACATTCACCCATGCTTCTAAGAATTTCGTCCTCAAAATTTTAATCTATCAATCTTTATATATTAATCTATCAAAATAGATTTTACGCTAATCTTTATTCACTGTATTGTTGCGTTCTACAACTACTTCTTTCTAAAGAATATCCTTCTTGCCATATTCACCTTCAGAATAATAAGAATCTTCCACAATTGCTCAATAATTGGGAAGCGATATAAATAACTCAGGAATTTAAGAAATTCCAAATCATGCTGAGGGGTCACAAGACTTTGAACTCATCTCTAGGTTTAATAGTGCTTCACCCCCGGTACTTCACATTATAAATCGCTCTAACAAAATGTTTAACAATCACACAGACTGTAAATATCCTACATCGATGCTCTAGGTGATCAGACTATCGCACCACTACGTCGTGCACAAACGTAGTACATCATAACGACTATATGCGTTACACTCGGAACTATTGTCTCCGATAACATGTCCCCTTTATAGAGTTGTTCACCTCAGCTTTCAACATCTGAATCCGAACCAGAGCAATCTGGTTTGGAATACTTTGTTAAGAACGCTAGAATTTCATAAACATCTTTCAATATTTGTCTAGCTGAATCAAGTAGCGTAGACTTCTAGCAACAATTCGGACATCAATAGAAATATATATATATATATATATTTAACCAACTCAATAATTTTTTTGATAGTTTAAGAAAACTAAAATAAATAAATAAATCTTTTTGTAATATCCTGATACTGTACCGTAGTAATGGTACGTTGAGGATTTCATCATTATATGACGTCGTCATGCTACAACATACCATAGTGGGCTGACGATCCTACGATCACATCCAACACTATGTTCAACTGCATTGATGACTTCCTCGATTATTGTTTCTACATCATATCAAATGATGCATAAAATATATAAAATACATTTTGAAAATTTTAAATCATTTTTGTCTAGCTGAAGCAATTAGCATATATATGTGAATAATAGCATTGTTTTAAAAGTCCATTGGTTCAATATTTTTCAAAAGACTCAGAAGTGCAATATCAGCACGAGGTCAATAAATTTCAAAAATCTAGCATAGCTAGAAGATTTAGAATGTCAAAATTTTCTCCATCAATTTAAATCTTTTACTCCACCGTTTCACCATCAATGCTTTCTATACCATAACCTTTCTATACCCAGTATAGTTCATCAAACTAACCACACTTTGGAAGTTCAGTAACTTGCCACAATAATATGAGTTTAAGAACTTGTCCTAGCAATACATAGTCCAAGAACTGATCAGGGACTGTCCATATGCTTAGGGGTTCAAAAACATATATACACGAACTTACCATAAGTATGAGTTTTAAGAACTCGTACCTAATCTTAATATCATTTAATCGAATCTTAATTGTCTCTAACTATCAAATATAAACATGGGACAAGAATCACCTTTTCACCATATATATATCAATAACGCGACACCAACATTCCAATGATTATCCATGTGATAAACCAAGTGTAAGCACAAAACTCCTGTCCATACAAAGGTTTGTACAACTCAGCCACCACATGAGTCCTCAGTTGAAATCCCACTTAACTCTATCTTGCTCATAACTTGCTCTTTGGTCGATACAAATTTTCTGTATCTCATCATTTATAACTCCTCGTGAGTTTATCTCGTACTATATCATAGTACATTTTCTTTATAGCATAACTATAACTATTCAATCATTATAGATCATCTGTCTTTTACAACTTTAAAAGATGACGTCATGATCTTATTCTATAATCATCTCCCTTATGATTCTTTTTTTATCCCATCATCGTTTTGTTTTACAACTTCTTATCTTACCTTTCATCATATCCTATTATGATTTCATTTATGCTTTTAATCTTATAGACTTTGTCTATTCATCATTATTCGTCATCTTGATTATTGGAGTTAGGTAACTCCTGATTCTTATCTTTATATTTCTTCAAGATTCTTCTTTGAATCTTCTTGTTTTTTTATCAACTCTTCCTTTAAGAATTTCTAATTTCATTTATATTGCTCAATATTTTATTCGAGTTTACATCTCGTCATTCTCATCTTCTTCTTATAATATGTCTAAGACTTAACTAATCTTATACATCCACGTATGTGCAAAGAATCACCTTTTCATCATATGTGTCCATAACCTTATGCTCAGTACACATCGAGTCTCTAACAGTGTTCAATATAATAAGCTAAGTGGTTTTCCACAAACAATCAACAAACTAGTTTTCCATTTCGTCTACACTGTCTTACACAGTGAGTTAGATCGGTTGCTAGTTCGTATTAACCGTCACCCTCTGACGGAATTGTTTAGCCCAGATACTATACATCAACCATTAAAGAGTACGATTGTACCACTACTTAAACTTAACTTCTTATAACCTAAGATCATAACCTAAGGTACTCTTACCTATGGTGTATAACCTATCAGCTCTGATACCAACTGTAACGACCCCAAAATTCATACAATACAACTCTCAACATCGGTCGTTAACAATACATCGAACTTATAACTTTACATCATTAATCGATATTAAACTTAATAAAATGCGGAATAATTAAAAACTTTTATATCTTTCTTTCTATATTTCTCTGAATCACAACCTTTACCATTACATATATTTGATTCAAATTTATTTCATGAATCGTTACATCAAAGTTATAATATGAAACCTTACATCCCAATTCAATATCTTTTATACTTCGGATAACTCAAACTTTACAACTCAACATAAAATAAAGATCATAAACCATTAAGCACACTTCTAGAACCTTAAACATAGTTTATAAGAATAACAACTTTGGCTAAAATATTTAATCTTCATGCATTCAATCTGATCCATGTCATTCAAGTAGCACATAGCATTACCTTGAATCCTTAATCTGCAAAAATGATTATTTGCAAGATTGAGCTCGACAGCTTAACAAGATCTAACAGTTTTCATGCATCACATAGCATATAATATCATTCTCAGTTCATACATCATAATCGTTTAACTAAACATATCATACATGATGTATTTTCACATCTCAATTAAAGATTGAGTTCCATAACCCAATCAGTTTAGTCATAAGTTGACTTTCATGGTGTCAAGCATCATTTATAATTTCACATACTTTCAACAGTCTAAATTACAACAATCAAATTACCAATTTCATAAAGCAAATAAGAACTGAAAGACTTGCCTGGTTTGTAGATTACCAATTACAGAAAATAGCTTACAGTTATCTGCACTTCATGAATCCTACATAATTATAAAATCATGCATATTATTTATTAGTCACATAACATTGCTTAGTAATCGTTTAAGTAACTCTACTTTACGATCTACTATCATCTTCTTTAGGTTTGATACAGAATGTTCAATTTATGTGGTTAAGTCCTGATAGGAATCCTCATTGTTTATTCGATTTATTTACTTTAAACTTTCTTTTGCTACTCATTACGTTCCCCTTTAATACACTTAATATTTAGTTAAGTCTTAGACATCGTCTTTACATCACATTAGATGTATAATATTTGTTAACATTAATTAAGTTAACTGTCGTTTCATATTTCTTTATACTTCTCTTTTAATCGACACTTAACGTTTGTTTAAGCCGACATAGTTATCATTAAATCATTGATTAATGTTAAGCATCATTATATTTTATAATAATCATATTTTATAACTTAGAACGACATCTTTTATCGTCGAAAGCACTATACTTGCGTATGTACATGCCCGACGCCCTCCGATTGTCTTCAAATACACATCAGTTACAAAGTTGGTCATTTTTAACCCTTCTAAAGAATTCAAATTAAAAAACTTAAAGAATAAAAGTTTTAGGTCTACTCGTTATATTTCCGAATCATTCTGAACCGCCTTAATCGGAGTTCGTATGAAGAAGTTATGCTTGTTTTACTACAGGAGGTCAAAACAGTTTGCATTACAACACTTAAACTACTCCGGACAGTAGCAAACCCCGTTGGGGCGGGAGTTCCTAGGCCAAAAGCCCCGCTGGGGCGGGGCCCCCTGCTGGGGGATTTTCCGGCTCGCGTACTGTGCAGAGAAATAAGCCAATTTGGCTTATTTCTTCGCACCAAAGTCCGATTTTAACTAACATAATGCACATGAAACTTTATGAAAACAAAATCTTAAACTTCTAACATGATTTTAACATACATAAATACCACAACACATAATCAAAACACTAATTTTCATGATTTTGAAGAAAACACCATTGATAAGCGTTCTTGATGAAAATCGATACTATGAGTTCGTTTTTAACCCAAATCACATAATTCAAATTGTATTAACTTTATTTCTTAACATATTATCATAATATATGATCAATTTAAACAAATATTAACAATCAAACATGAATTTTGATAATTTAAAAGACTATTTAAAAAAACCAATTCTCGATAACTTTTGATGAACATGATTTCACAATGTTCATCATGTTTACGCGAATTAACCAACTACAATAATCATACAATTCATATATAAATGTGTGTGTATATATATATATATATACATAATATATATAAATCATAACCAAATAATTTCATGAAAATATTTTTATAGAGAAGTTCTTTTTATTATATGATGAACATAGAAGAACATAAAACAACAATGGGGTGAGGATTATACCCTTGATGATGAGAAGAAGATGAAGATAATGTTGATGCTTTGCTTTTTATCAAGCTTTCTCCTTCCTCTTCTTCTTCTTCTATATTCTCTCCGAGTATTTTCTCTTTGTTTTTCTTCTTTGTTTCTAACAGATTAACACTAACTATTTGTTTTTAACTAACGAATATACATATAATATAACTTACATATATTATAAGTATAAAACATAAATATAAAGTATATAACTTACAATACATAATGACCCTAATAAGTATAATAATTGCACTTAATACATAGGTTACAACATTTGAAATTTAAAAAGCCCTAAGACTTGTTTGGAAAAAATAGCTTATTTTTAAAACTAGCTTTTTAACAGTTAAGGCCATGTTTGGTAAAACAGAGTTAAAATAAGTGCAAGTGCCTTGTTTGGTAAAACTAATTTAAAACCCTTTTTCTAAATTCTTTTAATAAATCCTTAACACATATTTTTAATGTTATACTTTAATTAATTAAATCTTAACATTCTAATTTAATTAATTAAAAGTCAACATTAATTAATCACATAAAAATTGTCACATAACAATTATAATTATTCGCTAATTATAATTTCATGTAACAATTACTACATAACTTCATCTAATTTAATTATCTCAATTAAATTAGAACTATAACATAAAATTATTACATATTAATTAAATTTAATATTAAATATTCATTTAATTAATATATTATACTTATGAAATTACTTCACAACAATCACATAAATTATTTATTTAACTCAATAAATAAATAAATTAAAATATTTATTTAATTTAATAAATATTAAAATTAATATATAAAATTCTCTTTACACCAAATCACATATTTCACAATATATAACACATATACACATACTCAAACTCGAAACATCTCATAATAAGAATTTTATTTATTAAATTCTCATTTATTAATTCTTAAAAATTCGGGTTGTCACATCCTTCCTTCCTTATAAGGATTCCGTCCTCGGAATCAACGAAACCTCTCTTACTCGATCTTTTTTTTTACTAAATCTCTTTCATAATTTAATCGTTGAATAATTTCAACACATTACCTTAACAAAAGTTTTATATATATATCCTACTCCATTCATTTCTTCAACAAAATTTAGGTTTTATTTCATAACCTTCAACTAACTCAATTATGTTTCAAATATTATACATTCTTTAACCCGTTCATTTTTTTTTCTAAGGATCATTACCATACACTCTACTCGTCGAATTCATATACTTCATAATTCACTATCTTGTAAGTATTCAGGTTATCACATTCACCCATGCTTCTAAGAATTTCGTCCTCAAAATTTTAATCTATCAATCTTTATATATTAATCTATCAAAATAGATTTTATGCTAATCTTTATTCACTGTATTGTTGCGTTCTACAACTACTTCTTTCTAAAGAATATCCTTCTTGCCATATTCACCTTCAGAATAATAAGAATCTTCCACAATTGCTCAATAATTGGGAAGCGATATAAATAACTCAGGAATTTAAGAAATTCCAAATCATGCTGAGGGGTCACAAGACTTTGAACTCATCTCTAGGTTTAATAGTGCTTCACCCCCGGTACTTCACATTATAAATCGCTCTAACAAAATGTTTAACAATCACACAGACTGTAAATATCCTACATCGATGCTCTAGGTGATCAGACTATCGCACCACTACGTCGTGCACAAACGTAGTACATCATAACGACTATATGCGTTACACTCGGAACTATTGTCTCCGATAACATGTCCCCTTTATAGAGTTGTTCACCTCAGCTTTCAACATCTGAATCCGAACCAGAGCAATCTGGTTTGGAATACTTTGTTAAGAACGCTAGAATTTCATAAACATCTTTCAATATTTGTCTAGCTGAATCAAGTAGCGTAGACTTCTAGCAACAATTCGGACATCAATAGAAATATATATATATATATATTTAACCAACTCAATAATTTTTTTGATAGTTTAAGAAAACTAAAATAAATAAATAAATCTTTTTGTAATATCCTGATACTGTACCGTAGTAATGGTACGTTGAGGATTTCATCATTATATGACGTCGTCATGCTACAACATACCATAGTGGGCTGACGATCCTACGATCACATCCAACACTATGTTCAACTGCATTGATGACTTCCTCGATTATTGTTTCTACATCATATCAAATGATGCATAAAATATATAAAATACATTTTGAAAATTTTAAATCATTTTTGTCTAGCTGAAGCAATTAGCATATATATGTGAATAATAGCATTGTTTTAAAAGTCCATTGGTTCAATATTTTTCAAAAGACTCAGAAGTGCAATATCAGCACGAGGTCAATAAATTTCAAAAATCTAGCATAGCTAGAAGATTTAGAATGTCAAAATTTTCTCCATCAATTTAAATCTTTTACTCCACCGTTTCACCATCAATGCTTTCTATACCATAACCTTTCTATACCCAGTATAGTTCATCAAACTAACCACACTTTGGAAGTTCAGTAACTTGCCACAATAATATGAGTTTAAGAACTTGTCCTAGCAATACATAGTCCAAGAACTGATCAGGGACTGTCCATATGCTTAGGGGTTCAAAAACATATATACACGAACTTACCATAAGTATGAGTTTTAAGAACTCGTACCTAATCTTAATATCATTTAATCGAATCTTAATTGTCTCTAACTATCAAATATAAACATGGGACAAGAATCACCTTTTCACCATATATATATCAATAACGCGACACCAACATTCCAATGATTATCCATGTGATAAACCAAGTGTAAGCACAAAACTCCTGTCCATACAAAGGTTTGTACAACTCAGCCACCACATGAGTCCTCAGTTGAAATCCCACTTAACTCTATCTTGCTCATAACTTGCTCTTTGGTCGATACAAATTTTCTGTATCTCATCATTTATAACTCCTCGTGAGTTTATCTCGTACTATATCATAGTACATTTTCTTTATAGCATAACTATAACTATTCAATCATTATAGATCATCTGTCTTTTACAACTTTAAAAGATGACGTCATGATCTTATTCTATAATCATCTCCCTTATGATTCTTTTTTATCCCATCATCGTTTTGTTTTACAACTTCTTATCTTACCTTTCATCATATCCTATTATGATTTCATTTATGCTTTTAATCTTATAGACTTTGTCTATTCATCATTATTCGTCATCTTGATTATTGGAGTTAGGTAACTCCTGATTCTTATCTTTATATTTCTTCAAGATTCTTCTTTGAATCTTCTTGTTTTTTTATCAACTCTTCCTTTAAGAATTTCTAATTTCATTTATATTGCTCAATATTTTATTCGAGTTTACATCTCGTCATTCTCATCTTCTTCTTATAATATGTCTAAGACTTAACTAATCTTATACATCCACGTATGTGCAAAGAATCACCTTTTCATCATATGTGTCCATAACCTTATGCTCAGTACACATCGAGTCTCTAACAGTGTTCAATATAATAAGCTAAGTGGTTTTCCACAAACAATCAACAAACTAGTTTTCCATTTCGTCTACACTGTCTTACACAGTGAGTTAGATCGGTTGCTAGTTCGTATTAACCGTCACCCTCTGACGGAATTGTTTAGCCCAGATACTATACATCAACCATTAAAGAGTACGATTGTACCACTACTTAAACTTAACTTCTTATAACCTAAGATCATAACCTAAGGTACTCTTACCTATGGTGTATAACCTATCAGCTCTGATACCAACTGTAACGACCCCAAAATTCATACAATACAACTCTCAACATCGGTCGTTAACAATACATCGAACTTATAACTTTACATCATTAATCGATATTAACTTAATAAAATGCGGAATAATTAAAAACTTTTATATCTTTCTTTCTATATTTCTCTGAATCACAACCTTTACCATTACATATATTTGATTCAAATTTATTTCATGAATCGTTACATCAAAGTTATAATATGAAACCTTACATCCCAATTCAATATCTTTTATACTTCGGATAACTCAAACTTTACAACTCAACATAAAATAAAGATCATAAACCATTAAGCACACTTCTAGAACCTTAAACATAGTTTATAAGAATAACAACTTTGGCTAAAATATTTAATCTTCATGCATTCAATCTGATCCATGTCATTCAAGTAGCACATAGCATTACCTTGAATCCTTAATCTGCAAAAATGATTATTTGCAAGATTGAGCTCGACAGCTTAACAAGATCTAACAGTTTTCATGCATCACATAGCATATAATATCATTCTCAGTTCATACATCATAATCGTTTAACTAACATATCATACATGATGTATTTTCACATCTCAATTAAAGATTGAGTTCCATAACCCAATCAGTTTAGTCATAAGTTGACTTTCATGGTGTCAAGCATCATTTATAATTTCACATACTTTCAACAGTCTAAATTACAACAATCAAATTACCAATTTCATAAAGCAAATAAGAACTGAAAGACTTGCCTGGTTTGTAGATTACCAATTACAGAAAATAGCTTACAGTTATCTGCACTTCATGAATCCTACATAATTATAAAATCATGCATATTATTTATTAGTCACATAACATTGCTTAGTAATCGTTTAAGTAACTCTACTTTACGATCTACTATCATCTTCTTTAGGTTTGATACAGAATGTTCAATTTATGTGGTTAAGTCCTGATAGGAATCCTCATTGTTTATTCGATTTATTTACTTTAAACTTTCTTTTGCTACTCATTACGTTCCCCTTTAATACACTTAATATTTAGTTAAGTCTTAGACATCGTCTTTACATCACATTAGATGTATAATATTTGTTAACATTAATTAAGTTAACTGTCGTTTCATATTTCTTTATACTTCTCTTTTAATCGACACTTAACGTTTGTTTAAGCCGACATAGTTATCATTAAATCATTGATTAATGTTAAGCATCATTATATTTTATAATAATCATATTTTATAACTTAGAACGACATCTTTTATCGTCGAAAGCACTATACTTGCGTATGTACATGCCCGACGCCCTCCGATTGTCTTCAAATACACATCAGTTACAAAGTTGGTCATTTTTAACCCTTCTAAAGAATTCAAATTAAAAAACTTAAAGAATAAAAGTTTTAGGTCTACTCGTTATATTTCCGAATCATTCTGAACCGCCTTAATCGGAGTTCGTATGAAGAAGTTATGCTTGTTTTACTACAGGAGGTCAAAACAGTTTGCATTACAACACTTAAACTACTCCGGACAGTAGCAAACCCCGTTGGGGCGGGAGTTCCTAGGCCAAAAGCCCCGCTGGGGCGGGGCCCCCTGCTGGGGGATTTTCCGGCTCGCGTACTGTGCAGAGAAATAAGCCAATTTGGCTTATTTCTTCGCACCAAAGTCCGATTTTAACTAACATAATGCACATGAAACTTTATGAAAACAAAATCTTAAACTTCTAACATGATTTTAACATACATAAATACCACACACATAATCAAAACACTAATTTTCATGATTTTGAAGAAAACACCATTGATAAGCGTTCTTGATGAAAATCGATACTATGAGTTCGTTTTTAACCCAAATCACATAATTCAATTGTATTAACTTTATTCTTAACATATTATCATAATATATGATCATTTAAACAAATATTAACAATCAAACATGAATTTTGATAATTTAAAAGACTATTTAAAAAAACCAATTCTCGATAACTTTGATGAACATGATTTCACAATGTTCATCATGTTTACGCGAATTAACCAACTACAATAATCATACAATTCATATATAAATGTGTGTATATATATATATATATTACATAATATATATAAATCATAACCAAATAATTTCATGAAAATATTTTTATAGAGAAGTTCTTTTTATTATATGATGAACATAGAAGAACATAAAACAACAATGGGGGTTAGGATTATACCCTTGATGATGAGAAGAAGATGAAGATAATGTTGATGCTTTGCTTTTTATCAAGCTTTCTCCTTCCTCTTCTTCTTCTTCTATATTCTCTCCGAGTATTTCTCTTTGTTTTTCTTCTTTGTTTCTAACAGATTAACACTAACTATTTGTTTTTAACTAACGAATATACATATAATATAACTTACATATATTATAAGTATAAAACATAAATATAAAGTATATAACTTACAATACATAATGACCCTAATAAGTATAATAATTGCACTTAATACATAGGTTACAACATTTGAAATTTAAAAAGCCCTAAGACTTGTTTGGAAAAAATAGCTTATTTTTAAAACTAGCTTTTTAACAGTTAAGGCCATGTTTGGTAAAACAGAGTTAAAATAAGTGCAAGTGCCTTGTTTGGTAAAACTAATTTAAAACCCTTTTTTCTAAATTCTTTAATAAATCCTTAACACATATTTTTAATGTTATACTTTAATTAATTAAATCTTAACATTCTAATTTAATTAATTAAAAGTCAACATTAATTAATCACATAAAAATTGTCACATAACAATTATAATTATTCGCTAATTATAATTTCATGTAACAATTACTACATAACTTCATCTAATTTAATTATCTCAATTAAATTAGAACTATAACATAAAATTATTACATATTAATTAAATTTAATATTAAATATTCATTTAATTAATATATTATACTTATGAAATTACTTCACAACAATCACATAAATTATTTATTTAACTCAATAAATAAATAAATTAAAATATTTATTTAATTTAATAAATATTAAAATTAATATATAAAATTCTCTTTACACCAAATCACATATTTCACAATATATAACACATATACACATACTCAAACTCGAAACATCTCATAATAAGAATTTTATTTATTAAATTCTCATTTATAATTCTTAAAAATTCGGGTTGTCACATCCTTCCTTCCTTATAAGGATTCCGTCCTCGGAATCAACGAAACCTCTCTTACTCGATCTTTTTTTTTACTAAATCTCTTTCATAATTTAATCGTTGAATAATTTCAACACATTACCTTAACAAAAGTTTTATATATATATCCTACTCCATTCATTTCTTCAACAAATTTAGGTTTTATTTCATAACCTTCAACTAACTCAATTATGTTTCAAATATTATACATTCTTTAACCCGTTCATTTTTTTTCTAAGGATCATTACCATACACTCTACTCGTCGAATTCATATACTTCATAATTCACTATCTTGTAAGTATTCAGGTTATCACATTCACCCATGCTTCTAAGAATTTCGTCCTCAAAATTTTAATCTATCAATCTTTATATATTAATCTATCAAAATAGATTTTACGCTAATCTTTATTCACTGTATTGTTGCGTTCTACAACTACTTCTTTCTAAAGAATATCCTTCTTGCCATATTCACCTTCAGAATAATAAGAATCTTCCACAATTGCTCAATAATTGGGAAGCGATATAAATAACTCAGGAATTTAAGAAATTCCAAATCATGCTGAGGGTCACAAGACTTTGAACTCATCTCTAGGTTTAATAGTGCTTCACCCCGGTACTTCACATTATAAATCGCTCTAACAAAATGTTTAACAATCACACAGACTGTAAATATCCTACATCGATGCTCTAGGTGATCAGACTATCGCACCACTACGTCGTGCACAAACGTAGTACATCATAACGACTATATGCGTTACACTCGGAACTATTGTCTCCGATAACATGTCCCCTTTATAGAGTTGTTCACCTCAGCTTTCAACATCTGAATCCGAACCAGAGCAATCTGGTTTGGAATACTTTGTTAAGAACGCTAGAATTTCATAAACATCTTTCAATATTTGTCTAGCTGAATCAAGTAGCGTAGACTTCTAGCAACAATTCGGACATCAATAGAAATATATATATATATATATATTTAACCAACTCAATAATTTTTTTGATAGTTTAAGAAAACTAAAATAAATAAATAAATCTTTTGTAATATCCTGATACTGTACCGTAGTAATGGTACGTTGAGGATTTCATCATTATATGACGTCGTCATGCTACAACATACCATAGTGGGCTGACGATCCTACGATCACATCCAACACTATGTTCAACTGCATTGATGACTTCCTCGATTATTGTTTCTACATCATATCAAATGATGCATAAAATATATAAAATACATTTTGAAAATTTTAAATCATTTTTGTCTAGCTGAAGCAATTAGCATATATATGTGAATAATAGCATTGTTTTAAAAGTCCATTGGTTCAATATTTTTCAAAAGACTCAGAAGTGCAATATCAGCACGAGGTCAATAAATTTCAAAAATCTAGCATAGCTAGAAGATTTAGAATGTCAAAATTTTCTCCATCAATTTAAATCTTTTACTCCACCGTTTCACCATCAATGCTTTCTATACCATAACCTTTCTATACCCAGTATAGTTCATCAAACTAACCACACTTTGGAAGTTCAGTAACTTGCCACAATAATATGAGTTTAAGAACTTGTCCTAGCAATACATAGTCCAAGAACTGATCAGGGACTGTCCATATGCTTAGGGGTTCAAAAACATATATACACGAACTTACCATAAGTATGAGTTTTAAGAACTCGTACCTAATCTTAATATCATTTAATCGAATCTTAATTGTCTCTAACTATCAAATATAAACATGGGACAAGAATCACCTTTTCACCATATATATATCAATAACGCGACACCAACATTCCAATGATTATCCATGTGATAAACCAAGTGTAAGCACAAAACTCCTGTCCATACAAGGTTTGTACAACTCAGCCACCACATGAGTCCTCAGTTGAAATCCCACTTAACTCTATCTTGCTCATAACTTGCTCTTTGGTCGATACAAATTTTCTGTATCTCATCATTTATAACTCCTCGTGAGTTTATCTCGTACTATATCATAGTACATTTTCTTTATAGCATAACTATAACTATTCAATCATTATAGATCATCTGTCTTTTACAACTTTAAAAGATGACGTCATGATCTTATTCTATAATCATCTCCCTTATGATTCTTTTTTTATCCCATCATCGTTTGTTTTACAACTTCTTATCTTACCTTTCATCATATCCTATTATGATTTCATTTATGCTTTAATCTTATAGACTTTGTCTATTCATCATTATTCGTCATCTTGATTATTGGAGTTAGGTAACTCCTGATTCTTATCTTTATATTTCTTCAAGATTCTTCTTTGAATCTTCTTGTTTTTTTATCAACTCTTCCTTTAAGAATTTCTAATTTCATTTATATTGCTCAATATTTATTCGAGTTTACATCTCGTCATTCTCATCTTCTTCTTATAATATGTCTAAGACTTAACTAATCTTATACATCCACGTATGTGCAAAGAATCACCTTTTCATCATATGTGTCCATAACCTTATGCTCAGTACACATCGAGTCTCTAACAGTGTTCAATATAATAAGCTAAGTGGTTTTCCACAAACAATCAACAAACTATTTTCCATTTCGTCTACACTGTCTTACACAGTGAGTTAGATCGGTTGCTAGTTCGTATTAACCGTCACCCTCTGACGGAATTGTTTAGCCCAGATACTATACATCAACCATTAAAGAGTACAATTGTACCACTACTTAAACTTAACTTCTTATAACCTAAGATCATAACCTAAGGTACTCTTACCTATGGTGTATAACCTATCAGCTCTGATACCAACTGTAACGACCCCAAAATTCATACAATACAACTCTCAACATCGGTCGTTAACAATACATCGAACTTATAACTTTACATCATTAATCGATATTAAACTTAATAAAATGCGGAATAATTAAAAACTTTTATATCTTTCTTTCTATATTTCTCTGAATCACAACCTTTACCATTACATATATTTGATTCAAATTATTTCATGAATCGTTACATCAAAGTTATAATATGAAACCTTACATCCCAATTCAATATCTTTATACTTCGGATAACTCAAACTTTACAACTCAACATAAAATAAAGATCATAAACCATTAAGCACACTTCTAGAACCTTAAACATAGTTTATAAGAATAACAACTTTGGCTAAAATATTTAATCTTCATGCATTCAATCTGATCCATGTCATTCAAGTAGCACATAGCATTACCTTGAATCCTTAATCTGCAAAAATGATTATTTGCAAGATTGAGCTCGACAGCTTAACAAGATCTAACAGTTTTCATGCATCACATAGCATATAATATCATTCTCAGTTCATACATCATAATCGTTTAACTAAACATATCATACATGATGTATTTCACATCTCAATTAAGATTGAGTTCCATAACCCAATCAGTTTAGTCATAAGTTGACTTTCATGGTGTCAAGCATCATTTATAATTTCACATACTTTCAACAGTCTAAATTACAACAATCAAATTACCAATTTCATAAAGCAAATAAGAACTGAAAGACTTGCCTAGTTTGTAGATTACCAATTACAGAAAATAGCTTACAGTTATCTGCACTTCATGAATCCTACATAATTATAAAATCATGCATATTATTTATTAGTCACATAACATTGCTTAGTAATCGTTTAAGTAACTCTACTTTACGATCTACTATCATCTTCTTTAGGTTTGATACAGAATGTTCAATTTATGTGGTTAAGTCCTGATAGGAATCCTCATTGTTTATTCGATTTATTTACTTAAACTTTCTTTTGCTACTCATTACGTTCCCCTTTAATACACTTAATATTTAGTTAAGTCTTAGACATCGTCTTTACATCACATTAGATGTATAATATTTGTTAACATTAATTAAGTTAACTGTCGTTTCATATTTCTTTATACTTCTCTTTTAATCGACACTTAACGTTTGTTTAAGCCGACATAGTTATCATTAAATCATTGATTAATGTTAAGCATCATTATATTTTATAATAATCATATTTTATAACTTAGAACGACATCTTTTATCGTCGAAAGCACTATACTTGCGTATGTACATGCCCGACGCCCTCCGATTGTCTTCAAATACACATCAGTTACAAAGTTGGTCATTTTTAACCCTTCTAAAGAATTCAAATTAAAAAACTTAAAGAATAAAAGTTTTAGGTCTACTCGTTATATTTCCGAATCATTCTGAACAGCCTTAATCGGAGTTCGTATGAAGAAGTTATGCTTGTTTTACTACAGGAGGTCAAAACAGCTTTGCATTACAACACTTAAACTACTCCGGACAGTAGCAAACCCCGTTGGGGCGGGAGTTCCTAGGCCAAAAGCCCCGCTGGGGCGGGGCCCCCTGCTGGGGGATTTTTCCGGCTCGCGTACTGTTGCAGAGAAATAAGCCATTTGGCTTATTTCTTCGCACCAAAGTCCGATTTTAACTAACATAATGCACATGAAACTTTATGAAAACAAAATCTTAAACTTCTAACATGATTTAACATACATAAATACCACAACACATAATCAAAATACTAATTTTATGATTTTGAAAAAAACACCATTGATAAGCGTTCTTGATGAAAATCGATACTATGAGTTCGTTTTTTAACCCAAATCACATAATTCAAATTGTATTAACTTTATTTCTTAACATATTATCATAATATATGATCAATTTAAACAATATTAACAATCAAACATGAATTTTGATAATTTAAAAGACTATTTAAAAAAAACCAATTCTCGATAAACTTTTGATGAACATGATTTCACAATGTTCATCATGTTTACGCGAATTAACCAACTACAATAATCATACAATTCATATATAAATGTATATATATATATATATATATATATTATATATATATACATAATATATATAAATCATAACCAAATAATTTCATGAAAATATTTTTATAGAGAAGTTCTTTTTATTATATGATGAACATAGAAGAACATAAAGCAACAATGGGGTTAGGATTATACCCTTGATGATGAGAAGAAGATGAAGATAATGTTGATGCTTTGCTTTTTATCAAGCTTTCTCCTTCCTCTTCTTCTTCTTCTATATTCTCCTCCGAGTATTTTCTCTTTGTTTTTCTTCTTTGTTTCTAACAGATTAACACTAACTCTTTGTTTTAACTAACGAATATACATATATATAACTTACATATATTATAAGTATAAAACATAAATATAAAGTATATAACTTACAATACATAATGACCCTAATAAGTATAATAATTGCACTTAATACATAGGTTACAACATTTGAAATTTAAAAAGCCCTAAGACTTGTTGGCAAAAATAACTTTATTTTAAAACTAGCTTTTTAACTAGCTAAGGCCATGTTTGGTAAAACAGAGTTAAAATAAGGTGCAAGGGCCTTGTTTGGTAAACTAATTTAAAACCTCTTTTTTCTAAATTCTTTTAATAAATCCTTTAACACATATTTTTAATGTTATACTTTAATTAATTAAATCTTAACATTCCAATTTAATTAATTAAAAGTTAACATCAATTAATCACATAAAAATTACCACATAACAATTATAATTACTCGCTAATTTTAATTTCATATAACAATTACTACATAACTTCATCGAATTTAATTATCTCAATTAATTAGAACTATAACATAAAATCATTATATATTAATTAAATTTAATATAAATATTATTTAATTAATATATTACACTTAATCAAATTACTTAACAACAATCACATAAATTATTTATTTAACTCAATAAATAAATAAATTAAAATATTTATTTAATTTAATAAATATTAAAATTAATATATAACAATTCTCTTCACACCAAATCAAGATATTTCACAATATATAAACATATACACATACTCAAACTCGAACATCTCATAATAAGAATTTTATTTATTAAATTCTCATTTATTAATTCTTAAAAATTCGGGTTGTCACATCCTTCCTTCCTTATAAGGATTCCGTCCTCGGAATCAACGAAACCTCTCTTACTCGATCTTTTTTTTACTAAATCTCTTTCATAATTTAATCGTTGAATAATTTCAACACATTACCTTAACAAAAGTTTTATATATATCCTACTCCATTCATTTCTTCAACAAAATTTAGGTTTTATTTCATAACCTTCAACTAACTCAATTATGTTTCAAATATTATACATTCTTTAACCCGTTCATTTTTTTTTCTAAGGATCATTACCATACACTCTACTCGTCGAATTCATATACTTCATAATTCACTATCTTGTAAGTATTCAGGTTATCACATTCACCCATGCTTCTAAGAATTTCGTCCTCAAAATTTTAATCTATCAATCTTTAATATTAATCTATCAAAATAGATTTTACGCTAATCTTTATTCACTGTATTGTTGCGTTCTACAACTACTTCTTTCTAAAGAATATCCTTCTTGCCATATTCACCTTCAGAATAATAAGAATCTTCCACAATTGCTCAATAATTGGGAAGCGATATAAATAACTCAGGAATTTAAGAAATTCCAAATCATGCTGAGGGGTCACAAGACTTTGAACTCATCTCTAGGTTTAATAGTGCTTCACCCCCGGTACTTCACATTATAAATCGCTCTAACAAAATGTTTAACAATCACACAGACTGTAAATATCCTACATCGATGCTCTAGGTGATCAGACTATCGCACACACTACGTCGTGCACAAACGTAGTACATCATAACGACTATATGCGTTACACTCGGAACTATTGTCTCCGATAACATGTCCCCTTTATAGAGTTGTTCACCTCAGCTTTCAACATCTGAATCCGAACCAGAGCAATCTGGTTTGGAATACTTTGTTAAGAACGCTAGAATTTCATAAACATCTTTCAATATTTGTCTAGCTGAATCAAGTAGCGTAGACTTCTAGCAACAATTCGGACATCAATAGAAATATATATATATATATATATTTAACCAACTCAATAATTTTTTTGATAGTTTAAGAAAACTAAAATAAATAAATAAATCTTTTTGTAATATCCTGATAGTACCGTAGTAATGAGAGAGCATCATTATATGACGTCGATCAAAACTACCATAGTGGGCTGACGATCCTACGATCACATCCAACACTATGTTCAACTGCATTGATGACTTCCTCGATTATTGTTTCTACATCATATCAAATGATGCATAAAATATATAAAATACATTTTGAAAATTTTAAATCATTTTGTCTAGCTGAAGCAATTAGCATATATATGTGAATAATAGCATTGTTTTAAAAGTCCATTGGTTCAATATTTTTCAAAAGACTCAGAAGTGCAATATCAGCACGAGGTCAATAAATTTCAAAAATCTAGCATAGCTAGAAGATTTAGAATGTCAAAATTTTCTCCATCAATTTAAATCTTTTACTCCACCGTTTCACCATCAATGCTTTCTATACCATAACCTTTCTATACCCAGTATAGTTCATCAAACTAACCACACTTTGGAAGTTCAGTAACTTGCCACAATAATATGAGTTTAAGAACTTGTCCTAGCAATACATAGTCCAAGAACTGATCAGGGACTGTCCATATGCTTAGGGGTTCAAAAACATATATACACGAACTTACCATAAGTATGAGTTTTAAGAACTCGTACCTAATCTTAATATCATTTAATCGAATCTTAATTGTCTCTAACTATCAAATATAAACATGGGACAAGAATCACCTTTTCACCATATATATATCAATAACGCGACACCAACATTCCAATGATTATCCATGTGATAAACCAAGTGTAAGCACAAAACTCCTGTCCATACAAAGGTTTGTACAACTCAGCCACCACATGAGTCCTCAGTTGAAATCCCACTTAACTCTATCTTGCTCATAACTTGCTCTTTGGTCGATACAAATTTTCTGTATCTCATCATTTATAACTCCTCGTGAGTTTATCTCGTACTATATCATAGTACATTTTCTTTATAGCATAACTATAACTATTCAATCATTATAGATCATCTGTCTTTTACAACTTTAAAAGATGACGTCATGATCTTATTCTATAATCATCTCCCTTATGATTCTTTTTTATCCCATCATCGTTTTGTTTTACAACTTCTTATCTTACCTTTCATCATATCCTATTATGATTTCATTTATGCTTTTAATCTTATAGACTTTGTCTATTCATCATTATTCGTCATCTTGATTATTGGAGTTAGGTAACTCCTGATTCTTATCTTTATATTTCTTCAAGATTCTTCTTTGAATCTTCTTGTTTTTTTATCAACTCTTCCTTTAAGAATTTCTAATTTCATTTATATTGCTCAATATTTTATTCGAGTTTACATCTCGTCATTCTCATCTTCTTCTTATAATATGTCTAAGACTTAACTAATCTTATACATCCACGTATGTGCAAAGAATCACCTTTTCATCATATGTGTCCATAACCTTATGCTCAGTACACATCGAGTCTCTAACAGTGTTCAATATAATAAGCTAAGTGGTTTTCCACAAACAATCAACAAACTAGTTTTCCATTTCGTCTACACTGTCTTACACAGTGAGTTAGATCGGTTGCTAGTTCGTATTAACCGTCACCCTCTGACGGAATTGTTTAGCCCAGATACTATACATCAACCATTAAAGAGTACGATTGTACCACTACTTAAACTTAACTTCTTATAACCTAAGATCATAACCTAAGGTACTCTTACCTATGGTGTATAACCTATCAGCTCTGATACCAACTGTAACGACCCCAAAATTCATACAATACAACTCTCAACATCGGTCGTTAACAATACATCGAACTTATAACTTTACATCATTAATCGATATTAAACTTAATAAAATGCGGAATAATTAAAAACTTTTATATCTTTCTTTCTATATTTCTCTGAATCACAACCTTTACCATTACATATATTTGATTCAAATTTATTTCATGAATCGTTACATCAAAGTTATAATATGAAACCTTACATCCCAATTCAATATCTTTTATACTTCGGATAACTCAAACTTTACAACTCAACATAAAATAAAGATCATAAACCATTAAGCACACTTCTAGAACCTTAAACATAGTTTATAAGAATAACAACTTTGGCTAAAATATTTAATCTTCATGCATTCAATCTGATCCATGTCATTCAAGTAGCACATAGCATTACCTTGAATCCTTAATCTGCAAAAATGATTATTTGCAAGATTGAGCTCGACAGCTTAACAAGATCTAACAGTTTTCATGCATCACATAGCATATAATATCATTCTCAGTTCATACATCATAATCGTTTAACTAAACATATCATACATGATGTATTTTCACATCTCAATTAAAGATTGAGTTCCATAACCCAATCAGTTTAGTCATAAGTTGACTTTCATGGTGTCAAGCATCATTTATAATTTCACATACTTTCAACAGTCTAAATTACAACAATCAAATTACCAATTTCATAAAGCAAATAAGAACTGAAAGACTTGCCTGGTTTGTAGATTACCAATTACAGAAAATAGCTTACAGTTATCTGCACTTCATGAATCCTACATAATTATAAAATCATGCATATTATTTATTAGTCACATAACATTGCTTAGTAATCGTTTAAGTAACTCTACTTTACGATCTACTATCATCTTCTTTAGGTTTGATACAGAATGTTCAATTTATGTGGTTAAGTCCTGATAGGAATCCTCATTGTTTATTCGATTTATTTACTTTAAACTTTCTTTTGCTACTCATTACGTTCCCCTTTAATACACTTAATATTTAGTTAAGTCTTAGACATCGTCTTTACATCACATTAGATGTATAATATTTGTTAACATTAATTAAGTTAACTGTCGTTTCATATTTCTTTATACTTCTCTTTTAATCGACACTTAACGTTTGTTTAAGCCGACATAGTTATCATTAAATCATTGATTAATGTTAAGCATCATTATATTTTATAATAATCATATTTTATAACTTAGAACGACATCTTTTATCGTCGAAAGCACTATACTTGCGTATGTACATGCCCGACGCCCTCCGATTGTCTTCAAATACACATCAGTTACAAAGTTGGTCATTTTTAACCCTTCTAAAGAATTCAAATTAAAAAACTTAAAGAATAAAAGTTTTAGGTCTACTCGTTATATTTCCGAATCATTCTGAACCGCCTTAATCGGAGTTCGTATGAAGAAGTTATGCTTGTTTTACTACAGGAGGTCAAAACAGTTTGCATTACAACACTTAAACTACTCCGGACAGTAGCAAACCCCGTTGGGGCGGGAGTTCCTAGGCCAAAAGCCCCGCTGGGGCGGGGCCCCCTGCTGGGGGATTTTCCGGCTCGCGTACTGTGCAGAGAAATAAGCCAATTTGGCTTATTTCTTCGCACCAAAGTCCGATTTTAACTAACATAATGCACATGAAACTTTATGAAAACAAAATCTTAAACTTCTAACATGATTTTAACATACATAAATACCACAACACATAATCAAAACACTAATTTTCATGATTTTGAAGAAAACACCATTGATAAGCGTTCTTGATGAAAATCGATACTATGAGTTCGTTTTTAACCCAAATCACATAATTCAAATTGTATTAACTTTATTTCTTAACATATTATCATAATATATGATCAATTTAAACAAATATTAACAATCAAACATGAATTTTGATAATTTAAAAGACTATTTAAAAAAACCAATTCTCGATAACTTTTGATGAACATGATTTCACAATGTTCATCATGTTTACGCGAATTAACCAACTACAATAATCATACAATTCATATATAAATGTGTGTGTATATATATATATATATATACATAATATATATAAATCATAACCAAATAATTTCATGAAAATATTTTTATAGAGAAGTTCTTTTTATTATATGATGAACATAGAAGAACATAAAACAACAATGGGGTGAGGATTATACCCTTGATGATGAGAAGAAGATGAAGATAATGTTGATGCTTTGCTTTTTATCAAGCTTTCTCCTTCCTCTTCTTCTTCTTCTATATTCTCTCCGAGTATTTTCTCTTTGTTTTTCTTCTTTGTTTCTAACAGATTAACACTAACTATTTGTTTTTAACTAACGAATATACATATAATATAACTTACATATATTATAAGTATAAAACATAAATATAAAGTATATAACTTACAATACATAATGACCCTAATAAGTATAATAATTGCACTTAATACATAGGTTACAACATTTGAAATTTAAAAAGCCCTAAGACTTGTTTGGAAAAAATAGCTTATTTTTAAAACTAGCTTTTTAACAGTTAAGGCCATGTTTGGTAAAACAGAGTTAAAATAAGTGCAAGTGCCTTGTTTGGTAAAACTAATTTAAAACCCTTTTTTCTAAATTCTTTTAATAAATCCTTAACACATATTTTTAATGTTATACTTTAATTAATTAAATCTTAACATTCTAATTTAATTAATTAAAAGTCAACATTAATTAATCACATAAAAATTGTCACATAACAATTATAATTATTCGCTAATTATAATTTCATGTAACAATTACTACATAACTTCATCTAATTTAATTATCTCAATTAAATTAGAACTATAACATAAAATTATTACATATTAATTAAATTTAATATTAAATATTCATTTAATTAATATATTATACTTATGAAATTACTTCACAACAATCACATAAATTATTTATTTAACTCAATAAATAAATAAATTAAAATATTTATTTAATTTAATAAATATTAAAATTAATATATAAAATTCTCTTTACACCAAATCACATATTTCACAATATATAACACATATACACATACTCAAACTCGAAACATCTCATAATAAGAATTTTATTTATTAAATTCTCATTTATTAATTCTTAAAAATTCGGGTTGTCACATCCTTCCTTCCTTATAAGGATTCCGTCCTCGGAATCAACGAAACCTCTCTTACTCGATCTTTTTTTTTACTAAATCTCTTTCATAATTTAATCGTTGAATAATTTCAACACATTACCTTAACAAAAGTTTTATATATATATCCTACTCCATTCATTTCTTCAACAAAATTTAGGTTTTATTTCATAACCTTCAACTAACTCAATTATGTTTCAAATATTATACATTCTTTAACCCGTTCATTTTTTTTCTAAGGATCATTACCATACACTCTACTCGTCGAATTCATATACTTCATAATTCACTATCTTGTAAGTATTCAGGTTATCACATTCACCCATGCTTCTAAGAATTTCGTCCTCAAAATTTTAATCTATCAATCTTTATATATTAATCTATCAAAATAGATTTTACGCTAATCTTTATTCACTGTATTGTTGCGTTCTACAACTACTTCTTTCTAAAGAATATCCTTCTTGCCATATTCACCTTCAGAATAATAAGAATCTTCCACAATTGCTCAATAATTGGGAAGCGATATAAATAACTCAGGAATTTAAGAAATTCCAAATCATGCTGAGGGGTCACAAGACTTTGAACTCATCTCTAGGTTTAATAGTGCTTCACCCCCGGTACTTCACATTATAAATCGCTCTAACAAAATGTTTAACAATCACACAGACTGTAAATATCCTACATCGATGCTCTAGGTGATCAGACTATCGCACCACTACGTCGTGCACAAACGTAGTACATCATAACGACTATATGCGTTACACTCGGAACTATTGTCTCCGATAACATGTCCCCTTTATAGAGTTGTTCACCTCAGCTTTCAACATCTGAATCCGAACCAGAGCAATCTGGTTTGGAATACTTTGTTAAGAACGCTAGAATTTCATAAACATCTTTCAATATTTGTCTAGCTGAATCAAGTAGCGTAGACTTCTAGCAACAATTCGGACATCAATAGAAATATATATATATATATATTTAACCAACTCAATAATTTTTTTGATAGTTTAAGAAAACTAAAATAAATAAATAAATCTTTTTGTAATATCCTGATACTGTACCGTAGTAATGGTACGTTGAGGATTTCATCATTATATGACGTCGTCATGCTACAACATACCATAGTGGGCTGACGATCCTACGATCACATCCAACACTATGTTCAACTGCATTGATGACTTCCTCGATTATTGTTTCTACATCATATCAAATGATGCATAAAATATATAAAATACATTTTGAAAATTTTAAATCATTTTTGTCTAGCTGAAGCAATTAGCATATATATGTGAATAATAGCATTGTTTTAAAAGTCCATTGGTTCAATATTTTTCAAAAGACTCAGAAGTGCAATATCAGCACGAGGTCAATAAATTTCAAAAATCTAGCATAGCTAGAAGATTTAGAATGTCAAAATTTTCTCCATCAATTTAAATCTTTTACTCCACCGTTTCACCATCAATGCTTTCTATACCATAACCTTTCTATACCCAGTATAGTTCATCAAACTAACCACACTTTGGAAGTTCAGTAACTTGCCACAATAATATGAGTTTAAGAACTTGTCCTAGCAATACATAGTCCAAGAACTGATCAGGGACTGTCCATATGCTTAGGGGTTCAAAAACATATATACACGAACTTACCATAAGTATGAGTTTTAAGAACTCGTACCTAATCTTAATATCATTTAATCGAATCTTAATTGTCTCTAACTATCAAATATAAACATGGGACAAGAATCACCTTTTCACCATATATATATCAATAACGCGACACCAACATTCCAATGATTATCCATGTGATAAACCAAGTGTAAGCACAAAACTCCTGTCCATACAAAGGTTTGTACAACTCAGCCACCACATGAGTCCTCAGTTGAAATCCCACTTAACTCTATCTTGCTCATAACTTGCTCTTTGGTCGATACAAATTTTCTGTATCTCATCATTTATAACTCCTCGTGAGTTTATCTCGTACTATATCATAGTACATTTTCTTTATAGCATAACTATAACTATTCAATCATTATAGATCATCTGTCTTTTACAACTTTAAAAGATGACGTCATGATCTTATTCTATAATCATCTCCCTTATGATTCTTTTTTTATCCCATCATCGTTTTGTTTTACAACTTCTTATCTTACCTTTCATCATATCCTATTATGATTTCATTTATGCTTTTAATCTTATAGACTTTGTCTATTCATCATTATTCGTCATCTTGATTATTGGAGTTAGGTAACTCCTGATTCTTATCTTTATATTTCTTCAAGATTCTTCTTTGAATCTTCTTGTTTTTTTATCAACTCTTCCTTTAAGAATTTCTAATTTCATTTATATTGCTCAATATTTTATTCGAGTTTACATCTCGTCATTCTCATCTTCTTCTTATAATATGTCTAAGACTTAACTAATCTTATACATCCACGTATGTGCAAAGAATCACCTTTTCATCATATGTGTCCATAACCTTATGCTCAGTACACATCGAGTCTCTAACAGTGTTCAATATAATAAGCTAAGTGGTTTTCCACAAACAATCAACAAACTAGTTTTCCATTTCGTCTACACTGTCTTACACAGTGAGTTAGATCGGTTGCTAGTTCGTATTAACCGTCACCCTCTGACGGAATTGTTTAGCCCAGATACTATACATCAACCATTAAAGAGTACGATTGTACCACTACTTAAACTTAACTTCTTATAACCTAAGATCATAACCTAAGGTACTCTTACCTATGGTGTATAACCTATCAGCTCTGATACCAACTGTAACGACCCCAAAATTCATACAATACAACTCTCAACATCGGTCGTTAACAATACATCGAACTTATAACTTTACATCATTAATCGATATTAAACTTAATAAAATGCGGAATAATTAAAAACTTTTATATCTTTCTTTCTATATTTCTCTGAATCACAACCTTTACCATTACATATATTTGATTCAAATTTATTTCATGAATCGTTACATCAAAGTTATAATATGAAACCTTACATCCCAATTCAATATCTTTTATACTTCGGATAACTCAAACTTTACAACTCAACATAAAATAAAGATCATAAACCATTAAGCACACTTCTAGAACCTTAAACATAGTTTATAAGAATAACAACTTTGGCTAAAATATTTAATCTTCATGCATTCAATCTGATCCATGTCATTCAAGTAGCACATAGCATTACCTTGAATCCTTAATCTGCAAAAATGATTATTTGCAAGATTGAGCTCGACAGCTTAACAAGATCTAACAGTTTTCATGCATCACATAGCATATAATATCATTCTCAGTTCATACATCATAATCGTTTAACTAAACATATCATACATGATGTATTTTCACATCTCAATTAAAGATTGAGTTCCATAACCCAATCAGTTTAGTCATAAGTTGACTTTCATGGTGTCAAGCATCATTTATAATTTCACATACTTTCAACAGTCTAAATTACAACAATCAAATTACCAATTTCATAAAGCAAATAAGAACTGAAAGACTTGCCTGGTTTGTAGATTACCAATTACAGAAAATAGCTTACAGTTATCTGCACTTCATGAATCCTACATAATTATAAAATCATGCATATTATTTATTAGTCACATAACATTGCTTAGTAATCGTTTAAGTAACTCTACTTTACGATCTACTATCATCTTCTTTAGGTTTGATACAGAATGTTCAATTTATGTGGTTAAGTCCTGATAGGAATCCTCATTGTTTATTCGATTTATTTACTTTAAACTTTCTTTTGCTACTCATTACGTTCCCCTTTAATACACTTAATATTTAGTTAAGTCTTAGACATCGTCTTTACATCACATTAGATGTATAATATTTGTTAACATTAATTAAGTTAACTGTCGTTTCATATTTCTTTATACTTCTCTTTTAATCGACACTTAACGTTTGTTTAAGCCGACATAGTTATCATTAAATCATTGATTAATGTTAAGCATCATTATATTTTATAATAATCATATTTTATAACTTAGAACGACATCTTTTATCGTCGAAAGCACTATACTTGCGTATGTACATGCCCGACGCCCTCCGATTGTCTTCAAATACACATCAGTTACAAAGTTGGTCATTTTTAACCCTTCTAAAGAATTCAAATTAAAAAACTTAAAGAATAAAAGTTTTAGGTCTACTCGTTATATTTCCGAATCATTCTGAACCGCCTTAATCGGAGTTCGTATGAAGAAGTTATGCTTGTTTTACTACAGGAGGTCAAAACAGTTTGCATTACAACACTTAAACTACTCCGGACAGTAGCAAACCCCGTTGGGGCGGGAGTTCCTAGGCCAAAAGCCCCGCTGGGGCGGGGCCCCCTGCTGGGGGATTTTCCGGCTCGCGTACTGTGCAGAGAAATAAGCCAATTTGGCTTATTTCTTCGCACCAAAGTCCGATTTTAACTAACATAATGCACATGAAACTTTATGAAAACAAAATCTTAAACTTCTAACATGATTTTAACATACATAAATACCACAACACATAATCAAAACACTAATTTTCATGATTTTGAAGAAAACACCATTGATAAGCGTTCTTGATGAAAATCGATACTATGAGTTCGTTTTTAACCCAAATCACATAATTCAAATTGTATTAACTTTATTTCTTAACATATTATCATAATATATGATCAATTTAAACAAATATTAACAATCAAACATGAATTTTGATAATTTAAAAGACTATTTAAAAAAACCAATTCTCGATAACTTTTGATGAACATGATTTCACAATGTTCATCATGTTTACGCGAATTAACCAACTACAATAATCATACAATTCATATATAAATGTGTGTGTATATATATATATATATACATAATATATATAAATCATAACCAAATAATTTCATGAAAATATTTTTATAGAGAAGTTCTTTTTATTATATGATGAACATAGAAGAACATAAAACAACAATGGGGTGAGGATTATACCCTTGATGATGAGAAGAAGATGAAGATAATGTTGATGCTTTGCTTTTTATCAAGCTTTCTCCTTCCTCTTCTTCTTCTTCTATATTCTCTCCGAGTATTTTCTCTTTGTTTTTCTTCTTTGTTTCTAACAGATTAACACTAACTATTTGTTTTTAACTAACGAATATACATATAATATAACTTACATATATTATAAGTATAAAACATAAATATAAAGTATATAACTTACAATACATAATGACCCTAATAAGTATAATAATTGCACTTAATACATAGGTTACAACATTTGAAATTTAAAAAGCCCTAAGACTTGTTTGGAAAAAATAGCTTATTTTTAAAACTAGCTTTTTAACAGTTAAGGCCATGTTTGGTAAAACAGAGTTAAAATAAGTGCAAGTGCCTTGTTTGGTAAAACTAATTTAAAACCCTTTTTTCTAAATTCTTTTAATAAATCCTTAACACATATTTTTAATGTTATACTTTAATTAATTAAATCTTAACATTCTAATTTAATTAATTAAAAGTCAACATTAATTAATCACATAAAAATTGTCACATAACAATTATAATTATTCGCTAATTATAATTTCATGTAACAATTACTACATAACTTCATCTAATTTAATTATCTCAATTAAATTAGAACTATAACATAAAATTATTACATATTAATTAAATTTAATATTAAATATTCATTTAATTAATATATTATACTTATGAAATTACTTCACAACAATCACATAAATTATTTATTTAACTCAATAAATAAATAAATTAAAATATTTATTTAATTTAATAAATATTAAAATTAATATATAAAATTCTCTTTACACCAAATCACATATTTCACAATATATAACACATATACACATACTCAAACTCGAAACATCTCATAATAAGAATTTTATTTATTAAATTCTCATTTATTAATTCTTAAAAATTCGGGTTGTCACATCCTTCCTTCCTTATAAGGATTCCGTCCTCGGAATCAACGAAACCTCTCTTACTCGATCTTTTTTTTTACTAAATCTCTTTCATAATTTAATCGTTGAATAATTTCAACACATTACCTTAACAAAAGTTTTATATATATATCCTACTCCATTCATTTCTTCAACAAAATTTAGGTTTTATTTCATAACCTTCAACTAACTCAATTATGTTTCAAATATTATACATTCTTTAACCCGTTCATTTTTTTTTCTAAGGATCATTACCATACACTCTACTCGTCGAATTCATATACTTCATAATTCACTATCTTGTAAGTATTCAGGTTATCACATTCACCCATGCTTCTAAGAATTTCGTCCTCAAAATTTTAATCTATCAATCTTTATATATTAATCTATCAAAATAGATTTTATGCTAATCTTTATTCACTGTATTGTTGCGTTCTACAACTACTTCTTTCTAAAGAATATCCTTCTTGCCATATTCACCTTCAGAATAATAAGAATCTTCCACAATTGCTCAATAATTGGGAAGCGATATAAATAACTCAGGAATTTAAGAAATTCCAAATCATGCTGAGGGGTCACAAGACTTTGAACTCATCTCTAGGTTTAATAGTGCTTCACCCCCGGTACTTCACATTATAAATCGCTCTAACAAAATGTTTAACAATCACACAGACTGTAAATATCCTACATCGATGCTCTAGGTGATCAGACTATCGCACCACTACGTCGTGCACAAACGTAGTACATCATAACGACTATATGCGTTACACTCGGAACTATTGTCTCCGATAACATGTCCCCTTTATAGAGTTGTTCACCTCAGCTTTCAACATCTGAATCCGAACCAGAGCAATCTGGTTTGGAATACTTTGTTAAGAACGCTAGAATTTCATAAACATCTTTCAATATTTGTCTAGCTGAATCAAGTAGCGTAGACTTCTAGCAACAATTCGGACATCAATAGAAATATATATATATATATATATTTAACCAACTCAATAATTTTTTTGATAGTTTAAGAAAACTAAAATAAATAAATAAATCTTTTTGTAATATCCTGATACTGTACCGTAGTAATGGTACGTTGAGGATTTCATCATTATATGACGTCGTCATGCTACAACATACCATAGTGGGCTGACGATCCTACGATCACATCCAACACTATGTTCAACTGCATTGATGACTTCCTCGATTATTGTTTCTACATCATATCAAATGATGCATAAAATATATAAAATACATTTTGAAAATTTTAAATCATTTTTGTCTAGCTGAAGCAATTAGCATATATATGTGAATAATAGCATTGTTTTAAAAGTCCATTGGTTCAATATTTTTCAAAAGACTCAGAAGTGCAATATCAGCACGAGGTCAATAAATTTCAAAAATCTAGCATAGCTAGAAGATTTAGAATGTCAAAATTTTCTCCATCAATTTAAATCTTTTACTCCACCGTTTCACCATCAATGCTTTCTATACCATAACCTTTCTATACCCAGTATAGTTCATCAAACTAACCACACTTTGGAAGTTCAGTAACTTGCCACAATAATATGAGTTTAAGAACTTGTCCTAGCAATACATAGTCCAAGAACTGATCAGGGACTGTCCATATGCTTAGGGGTTCAAAAACATATATACACGAACTTACCATAAGTATGAGTTTTAAGAACTCGTACCTAATCTTAATATCATTTAATCGAATCTTAATTGTCTCTAACTATCAAATATAAACATGGGACAAGAATCACCTTTTCACCATATATATATCAATAACGCGACACCAACATTCCAATGATTATCCATGTGATAAACCAAGTGTAAGCACAAAACTCCTGTCCATACAAAGGTTTGTACAACTCAGCCACCACATGAGTCCTCAGTTGAAATCCCACTTAACTCTATCTTGCTCATAACTTGCTCTTTGGTCGATACAAATTTTCTGTATCTCATCATTTATAACTCCTCGTGAGTTTATCTCGTACTATATCATAGTACATTTTCTTTATAGCATAACTATAACTATTCAATCATTATAGATCATCTGTCTTTTACAACTTTAAAAGATGACGTCATGATCTTATTCTATAATCATCTCCCTTATGATTCTTTTTTTATCCCATCATCGTTTTGTTTTACAACTTCTTATCTTACCTTTCATCATATCCTATTATGATTTCATTTATGCTTTTAATCTTATAGACTTTGTCTATTCATCATTATTCGTCATCTTGATTATTGGAGTTAGGTAACTCCTGATTCTTATCTTTATATTTCTTCAAGATTCTTCTTTGAATCTTCTTGTTTTTTTATCAACTCTTCCTTTAAGAATTTCTAATTTCATTTATATTGCTCAATATTTTATTCGAGTTTACATCTCGTCATTCTCATCTTCTTCTTATAATATGTCTAAGACTTAACTAATCTTATACATCCACGTATGTGCAAAGAATCACCTTTTCATCATATGTGTCCATAACCTTATGCTCAGTACACATCGAGTCTCTAACAGTGTTCAATATAATAAGCTAAGTGGTTTTCCACAAACAATCAACAAACTAGTTTTCCATTTCGTCTACACTGTCTTACACAGTGAGTTAGATCGGTTGCTAGTTCGTATTAACCGTCACCCTCTGACGGAATTGTTTAGCCCAGATACTATACATCAACCATTAAAGAGTACGATTGTACCACTACTTAAACTTAACTTCTTATAACCTAAGATCATAACCTAAGGTACTCTTACCTATGGTGTATAACCTATCAGCTCTGATACCAACTGTAACGACCCCAAAATTCATACAATACAACTCTCAACATCGGTCGTTAACAATACATCGAACTTATAACTTTACATCATTAATCGATATTAAACTTAATAAAATGCGGAATAATTAAAAACTTTTATATCTTTCTTTCTATATTTCTCTGAATCACAACCTTTACCATTACATATATTTGATTCAAATTTATTTCATGAATCGTTACATCAAAGTTATAATATGAAACCTTACATCCCAATTCAATATCTTTTATACTTCGGATAACTCAAACTTTACAACTCAACATAAAATAAAGATCATAAACCATTAAGCACACTTCTAGAACCTTAAACATAGTTTATAAGAATAACAACTTTGGCTAAAATATTTAATCTTCATGCATTCAATCTGATCCATGTCATTCAAGTAGCACATAGCATTACCTTGAATCCTTAATCTGCAAAAATGATTATTTGCAAGATTGAGCTCGACAGCTTAACAAGATCTAACAGTTTTCATGCATCACATAGCATATAATATCATTCTCAGTTCATACATCATAATCGTTTAACTAAACATATCATACATGATGTATTTTCACATCTCAATTAAAGATTGAGTTCCATAACCCAATCAGTTTAGTCATAAGTTGACTTTCATGGTGTCAAGCATCATTTATAATTTCACATACTTTCAACAGTCTAAATTACAACAATCAAATTACCAATTTCATAAAGCAAATAAGAACTGAAAGACTTGCCTGGTTTGTAGATTACCAATTACAGAAAATAGCTTACAGTTATCTGCACTTCATGAATCCTACATAATTATAAAATCATGCATATTATTTATTAGTCACATAACATTGCTTAGTAATCGTTTAAGTAACTCTACTTTACGATCTACTATCATCTTCTTTAGGTTTGATACAGAATGTTCAATTTATGTGGTTAAGTCCTGATAGGAATCCTCATTGTTTATTCGATTTATTTACTTTAAACTTTCTTTTGCTACTCATTACGTTCCCCTTTAATACACTTAATATTTAGTTAAGTCTTAGACATCGTCTTTACATCACATTAGATGTATAATATTTGTTAACATTAATTAAGTTAACTGTCGTTTCATATTTCTTTATACTTCTCTTTTAATCGACACTTAACGTTTGTTTAAGCCGACATAGTTATCATTAAATCATTGATTAATGTTAAGCATCATTATATTTTATAATAATCATATTTTATAACTTAGAACGACATCTTTTATCGTCGAAAGCACTATACTTGCGTATGTACATGCCCGACGCCCTCCGATTGTCTTCAAATACACATCAGTTACAAAGTTGGTCATTTTTAACCCTTCTAAAGAATTCAAATTAAAAAACTTAAAGAATAAAAGTTTTAGGTCTACTCGTTATATTTCCGAATCATTCTGAACCGCCTTAATCGGAGTTCGTATGAAGAAGTTATGCTTGTTTTACTACAGGAGGTCAAAACAGTTTGCATTACAACACTTAAACTACTCCGGACAGTAGCAAACCCCGTTGGGGCGGGAGTTCCTAGGCCAAAAGCCCCGCTGGGGCGGGGCCCCCTGCTGGGGGATTTTCCGGCTCGCGTACTGTGCAGAGAAATAAGCCAATTTGGCTTATTTCTTCGCACCAAAGTCCGATTTTAACTAACATAATGCACATGAAACTTTATGAAAACAAAATCTTAAACTTCTAACATGATTTTAACATACATAAATACCACAACACATAATCAAAACACTAATTTTCATGATTTTGAAGAAAACACCATTGATAAGCGTTCTTGATGAAAATCGATACTATGAGTTCGTTTTTAACCCAAATCACATAATTCAAATTGTATTAACTTTATTTCTTAACATATTATCATAATATATGATCAATTTAAACAAATATTAACAATCAAACATGAATTTTGATAATTTAAAAGACTATTTAAAAAAACCAATTCTCGATAACTTTTGATGAACATGATTTCACAATGTTCATCATGTTTACGCGAATTAACCAACTACAATAATCATACAATTCATATATAAATGTGTGTATATATATATATATATACATAATATATATAAATCATAACCAAATAATTTCATGAAAATATTTTTATAGAGAAGTTCTTTTTATTATATGATGAACATAGAAGAACATAAAACAACAATGGGGTTAGGATTATACCCTTGATGATGAGAAGAAGATGAAGATAATGTTGATGCTTTGCTTTTTATCAAGCTTTCTCCTTCCTCTTCTTCTTCTTCTATATTCTCTCCGAGTATTTTCTCTTTGTTTTTCTTCTTTGTTTCTAACAGATTAACACTAACTATTTGTTTTTAACTAACGAATATACATATAATATAACTTACATATATTATAAGTATAAAACATAAATATAAAGTATATAACTTACAATACATAATGACCCTAATAAGTATAATAATTGCACTTAATACATAGGTTACAACATTTGAAATTTAAAAAGCCCTAAGACTTGTTTGGAAAAAATAGCTTATTTTTAAAACTAGCTTTTTAACAGTTAAGGCCATGTTTGGTAAAACAGAGTTAAAATAAGTGCAAGTGCCTTGTTTGGTAAAACTAATTTAAAACCCTTTTTTCTAAATTCTTTTAATAAATCCTTAACACATATTTTTAATGTTATACTTTAATTAATTAAATCTTAACATTCTAATTTAATTAATTAAAAGTCAACATTAATTAATCACATAAAAATTGTCACATAACAATTATAATTATTCGCTAATTATAATTTCATGTAACAATTACTACATAACTTCATCTAATTTAATTATCTCAATTAAATTAGAACTATAACATAAAATTATTACATATTAATTAAATTTAATATTAAATATTCATTTAATTAATATATTATACTTATGAAATTACTTCACAACAATCACATAAATTATTTATTTAACTCAATAAATAAATAAATTAAAATATTTATTTAATTTAATAAATATTAAAATTAATATATAAAATTCTCTTTACACCAAATCACATATTTCACAATATATAACACATATACACATACTCAAACTCGAAACATCTCATAATAAGAATTTTATTTATTAAATTCTCATTTATTAATTCTTAAAAATTCGGGTTGTCACATCCTTCCTTCCTTATAAGGATTCCGTCCTCGGAATCAACGAAACCTCTCTTACTCGATCTTTTTTTTTACTAAATCTCTTTCATAATTTAATCGTTGAATAATTTCAACACATTACCTTAACAAAAGTTTTATATATATATCCTACTCCATTCATTTCTTCAACAAAATTTAGGTTTTATTTCATAACCTTCAACTAACTCAATTATGTTTCAAATATTATACATTCTTTAACCCGTTCATTTTTTTTTCTAAGGATCATTACCATACACTCTACTCGTCGAATTCATATACTTCATAATTCACTATCTTGTAAGTATTCAGGTTATCACATTCACCCATGCTTCTAAGAATTTCGTCCTCAAAATTTTAATCTATCAATCTTTATATATTAATCTATCAAAATAGATTTTACGCTAATCTTTATTCACTGTATTGTTGCGTTCTACAACTACTTCTTTCTAAAGAATATCCTTCTTGCCATATTCACCTTCAGAATAATAAGAATCTTCCACAATTGCTCAATAATTGGGAAGCGATATAAATAACTCAGGAATTTAAGAAATTCCAAATCATGCTGAGGGGTCACAAGACTTTGAACTCATCTCTAGGTTTAATAGTGCTTCACCCCCGGTACTTCACATTATAAATCGCTCTAACAAAATGTTTAACAATCACACAGACTGTAAATATCCTACATCGATGCTCTAGGTGATCAGACTATCGCACCACTACGTCGTGCACAAACGTAGTACATCATAACGACTATATGCGTTACACTCGGAACTATTGTCTCCGATAACATGTCCCCTTTATAGAGTTGTTCACCTCAGCTTTCAACATCTGAATCCGAACCAGAGCAATCTGGTTTGGAATACTTTGTTAAGAACGCTAGAATTTCATAAACATCTTTCAATATTTGTCTAGCTGAATCAAGTAGCGTAGACTTCTAGCAACAATTCGGACATCAATAGAAATATATATATATATATATATTTAACCAACTCAATAATTTTTTTGATAGTTTAAGAAAACTAAAATAAATAAATAAATCTTTTTGTAATATCCTGATACTGTACCGTAGTAATGGTACGTTGAGGATTTCATCATTATATGACGTCGTCATGCTACAACATACCATAGTGGGCTGACGATCCTACGATCACATCCAACACTATGTTCAACTGCATTGATGACTTCCTCGATTATTGTTTCTACATCATATCAAATGATGCATAAAATATATAAAATACATTTTGAAAATTTTAAATCATTTTTGTCTAGCTGAAGCAATTAGCATATATATGTGAATAATAGCATTGTTTTAAAAGTCCATTGGTTCAATATTTTTCAAAAGACTCAGAAGTGCAATATCAGCACGAGGTCAATAAATTTCAAAAATCTAGCATAGCTAGAAGATTTAGAATGTCAAAATTTTCTCCATCAATTTAAATCTTTTACTCCACCGTTTCACCATCAATGCTTTCTATACCATAACCTTTCTATACCCAGTATAGTTCATCAAACTAACCACACTTTGGAAGTTCAGTAACTTGCCACAATAATATGAGTTTAAGAACTTGTCCTAGCAATACATAGTCCAAGAACTGATCAGGGACTGTCCATATGCTTAGGGGTTCAAAAACATATATACACGAACTTACCATAAGTATGAGTTTTAAGAACTCGTACCTAATCTTAATATCATTTAATCGAATCTTAATTGTCTCTAACTATCAAATATAAACATGGGACAAGAATCACCTTTTCACCATATATATATCAATAACGCGACACCAACATTCCAATGATTATCCATGTGATAAACCAAGTGTAAGCACAAAACTCCTGTCCATACAAAGGTTTGTACAACTCAGCCACCACATGAGTCCTCAGTTGAAATCCCACTTAACTCTATCTTGCTCATAACTTGCTCTTTGGTCGATACAAATTTTCTGTATCTCATCATTTATAACTCCTCGTGAGTTTATCTCGTACTATATCATAGTACATTTTCTTTATAGCATAACTATAACTATTCAATCATTATAGATCATCTGTCTTTTACAACTTTAAAAGATGACGTCATGATCTTATTCTATAATCATCTCCCTTATGATTCTTTTTTTATCCCATCATCGTTTTGTTTTACAACTTCTTATCTTACCTTTCATCATATCCTATTATGATTTCATTTATGCTTTTAATCTTATAGACTTTGTCTATTCATCATTATTCGTCATCTTGATTATTGGAGTTAGGTAACTCCTGATTCTTATCTTTATATTTCTTCAAGATTCTTCTTTGAATCTTCTTGTTTTTTTATCAACTCTTCCTTTAAGAATTTCTAATTTCATTTATATTGCTCAATATTTTATTCGAGTTTACATCTCGTCATTCTCATCTTCTTCTTATAATATGTCTAAGACTTAACTAATCTTATACATCCACGTATGTGCAAAGAATCACCTTTTCATCATATGTGTCCATAACCTTATGCTCAGTACACATCGAGTCTCTAACAGTGTTCAATATAATAAGCTAAGTGGTTTTCCACAAACAATCAACAAACTAGTTTTCCATTTCGTCTACACTGTCTTACACAGTGAGTTAGATCGGTTGCTAGTTCGTATTAACCGTCACCCTCTGACGGAATTGTTTAGCCTAGATACTATACATCAACCATTAAAGAGTACAATTGTACCACTACTTAAACTTAACTTCTTATAACCTAAGATCATAACCTAAGGTACTCTTACCTATGGTGTATAACCTATCAGCTCTGATACCAACTGTAACGACCCCAAAATTCATACAATACAACTCTCAACATCGGTCGTTAACAATACATCGAACTTATAACTTTACATCATTAATCGCTATTAAACTTAATAAAATGCGGAATAATTAAAAACTTTTATATCTTTCTTTCTATATTTCTCTGAATCACAACCTTTACCATTACATATATTTGATTCAAATTTATTTCATGAATCGTTACATCAAAGTTATAATATGAAACCTTACATCCCAATTCAATATCTTTTATACTTCGGATAACTCAAACTTTACAACTCAACATAAAATAAAGATCATAAACCATTAAGCACACTTCTAGAACCTTAAACATAGTTTATAAGAATAACAACTTTGGCTAAAATATTTAATCTTCATGCATTCAATCTGATCCATGTCATTCAAGTAGCACATAGCATTACCTTGAATCCTTAATCTGCAAAAATGATTATTTGCAAGATTGAGCTCGACAGCTTAACAAGATCTAACAGTTTTCATGCATCACATAGCATATAATATCATTCTCAGTTCATACATCATAATCGTTTAACTAAACATATCATACATGATGTATTTTCACATCTCAATTAAAGATTGAGTTCCATAACCCAATCAGTTTAGTCATAAGTTGACTTTCATGGTGTCAAGCATCATTTATAATTTCACATACTTTCAACAGTCTAAATTACAACAATCAAATTACCAATTTCATAAAGCAAATAAGAACTGAAAGACTTGCCTAGTTTGTAGATTACCAATTACAGAAAATAGCTTACAGTTATCTGCACTTCATGAATCCTACATAATTATAAAATCATGCATATTATTTATTAGTCACATAACATTGCTTAGTAATCGTTTAAGTAACTCTACTTTACGATCTACTATCATCTTCTTTAGGTTTGATACAGAATGTTCAATTTATGTGGTTAAGTCCTGATAGGAATCCTCATTGTTTATTCGATTTATTTACTTTAAACTTTCTTTTGCTACTCATTACGTTCCCCTTTAATACACTTAATATTTAGTTAAGTCTTAGACATCGTCTTTACATCACATTAGATGTATAATATTTGTTAACATTAATTAAGTTAACTGTCGTTTCATATTTCTTTATACTTCTCTTTTAATCGACACTTAACGTTTGTTTAAGCCGACATAGTTATCATTAAATCATTGATTAATGTTAAGCATCATTATATTTTATAATAATCATATTTTATAACTTAGAACGACATCTTTTATCGTCGAAAGCACTATACTTGCGTATGTACATGCCCGACGCCCTCCGATTGTCTTCAAATACACATCAGTTACAAAGTTGGTCATTTTTAACCCTTCTAAAGAATTCAAATTAAAAAACTTAAAGAATAAAAGTTTTAGGTCTACTCGTTATATTTCCGAATCATTCTGAACCGCCTTAATCGGAGTTCGTATGAAGAAGTTATGCTTGTTTTACTACAGGAGGTCAAAACAGTTTGCATTACAACACTTAAACTACTCCGGACAGTAGCAAACCCCGTTGGGGCGGGAGTTCCTAGGCCAAAAGCCCCGCTGGGGCGGGGCCCCCTGCTGGGGGATTTTCCGGCTCGCGTACTGTGCAGAGAAATAAGCCAATTTGGCTTATTTCTTCGCACCAAAGTCCGATTTTAACTAACATAATGCACATGAAACTTTATGAAAACAAAATCTTAAACTTCTAACATGATTTTAACATACATAAATACCACAACACATAATCAAAATACTAATTTTTATGATTTTGAAAAAAACACCATTGATAAGCGTTCTTGATGAAAATCGATACTATGAGTTCGTTTTTAACCCAAATCACATAATTCAAATTGTATTAACTTTATTTCTTAACATATTATCATAATATATGATCAATTTA
This sequence comes from Panax stipuleanatus, assembly GCA_020205555.1. NCBI lineage: Eukaryota > Viridiplantae > Streptophyta > Magnoliopsida > Apiales > Araliaceae > Panax > Panax stipuleanatus. The sequence goes on from CM035115.1 coordinate 8,040,723, forward strand.
AACAAATATTAACAATCAAACATGAATTTTGATAATTTAAAAGACTATTTAAAAAAACCAATTCTCGATAACTTTTGATGAACATGATTTCACAATGTTCATCATGTTTACGCGAATTAACCAACTACAATAATCATACAATTCATATATAAATGTATATATATATATATATATATATATATATATATATATATATACATAATATATATAAATCATAACCAAATAATTTCATGAAAATATTTTTATAGAGAAGTTCTTTTTATTATATGATGAACATGGAAGAACATAAAGCAACAATGGGGTTAGGATTATACCCTTGATGATGAGAAGAAGATGAAGATAATGTTGATGCTTTGCTTTTTATCAAGCTTTCTCCTTCCTCTTCTTCTTCTTCTATATTCTCTCCGAGTATTTTCTCTTTGTTTTTCTTCTTTGTTTCTAACAGATTAACACTAACTCTTTGTTTTTAACTAACGAATATACATATAATATAACTTACATATATTATAAGTATAAAACATAAATATAAAGTATATAACTTACAATACATAATGACCCTAATAAGTATAATAATTGCACTTAATACATAGGTTACAACATTTGAAATTTAAAAAGCCCTAAGACTTGTTTGGCAAAAATAACTTATTTTTAAAACTAGCTTTTTAATAGCTAAGGCCATGTTTGGTAAAACAGAGTTAAAATAGGTGCAAGGGCCTTGTTTGGTAAAACTAATTTAAAACCTCTTTTTTTAAATTCTTTTAATAAATCCTTTAACACATATTTTTAATGTTATACTTTAATTAATTAAATCTTAACATTCCAATTTAATTAATTAAAAGTTAACATCAATTAATCACATAAAAATTACCACATAACAATTATAATTACTCGCTAATTTTAATTTCATATAACAATTACCACATAACTTCATCGAATTTAATTATCTCAATTAAATTAGAACTATAACATAAAATCATTATATATTAATTAAATTTAATATTAAATATTTATTTAATTAATATATTACACTTAATCAAATTACTTAACAACAATCACATAAATTATTTATTTAACTCAATAAATAAATAAATTAAAATATTTATTTAATTTAATAAATATTAAAATTAATATATAAAATTCTCTTCACACCAAATCATATATTTCACAATATATAACACATATACACATACTCAAACTCGAAACATCTCATAATAAGAATTTTATTTATTAAATTCTCATTTATTAATTCTTGAAAATCCGGGTTGTCACAGATACAAACTGACGCTGGGTAGAATAACGATTATCTTGATAGGCAAAGGAAGCAAAATAATTACCCTAAACACAGAGAAAATTCTCTAATGCTTGAATTAATATTATCAAAACGAAAAACTGTATAATTCAAACCACAAGCTGGGTTTTATAGCTAAAAGATTTCTTTATCAACACGCAACAGAATTCTATAACTATGGTAAGAAACTTCCAATAGGAAACAACTTCCTAATAATCCTCCTATATTTATGGTAACAACTTCTAATGAATAACAACATTTTAATAATTAAAATACTACCATAAAAGATGAAACAAATCTAAAATCTAAAAATAAGAATGCTGATAAAAAATATTCGAACTTTCGAAGTCATAAAGCTGAACCCGAAGATTTTCGCCACAAATCCAAAGCCGAACTCCCAACTCTTGATCCCAAAGACATCTTTCGTCGATGACATCCAACCCCGACGACGTTAATGACTGCCTTTACCATTTCTCTTGCGTCGATCCTCCAATTCATAGTACTTTAATTCCCACAACGTGCTATCCGACATCTCAGCATCATTGGGCTTATATCCTCATGCATCAACGTAGGCGGCCATCGTGGCAAATTCTATCTCATACCCAACGACCTCTTCCCCGAGATAAAACCCACAAGCCTTATAGATCGAGCCAAACCTGATTAAAGTCATCGCTTCATAAACCAAGTTGAGCTTTTAAATCCAATTCAGTGGAATCCGAAGGCACCTCGACATCAATCATCAAAGTAGAAGCGATAACATGAGAAACACAACGATATAACAAGCACGATAATTAGCTAGGATAGATACAACCTAAGATAATAAAGATCATAACAAATATTAACTTAACGATGCAAAGTAACTATCTAGTGACCCCTCTCATGAACCTTAAAGAGTCAACACCCTCAATCACAAGCCTTCATCAAATCAGAAGAAAAAGGTCACTGAAGCCAAGTGCGCCTACAAGTAAGAAGCGGTGATTGGGGAACCCGAACATCAAAGCTCACCTCTACCTAATCACCTTGTGGGTCATAAGGTAAAATACTCTTGCGATCTCAGCATCTTATCAGCCTATCTATTAAACATATAACAAAGCGACTACCCTGACGACAAATAAGACTGGAGCAATTTTTAAAACTACAATAACTTGACACTGGGGAATTAATTGACCATCCCAAAAATAAAAATAAAAATCGGCACCCATAGTGCGATCCCATCAACATGCGCCGTCATCATCAGAGCTTCCCTCATACCATTTCATTGGTGATCCGGTACGATTATTTGGTCTTTTTCAATTATAATTTTCTCAAAATACAATGACCCACATGTGAGATACCATTTTTTCATATCTTTATGTGTTTTCTGTCTCCATTTACATGCATTTACGATGATACACATTTTAAGTAGAGATAAATCTTGCATTAGAATCTTAGAAAAAGTGTTGGAAAAAGAAAATCTTATTTGACTTGTTATGAATTGGATTAATTCTGATAAGCATCCGTGGAACAAGAATCGCAAGTATGATTAGAGAATTAAGATTATTTAACCTTTTGATTAGGTACAACCTAGTTCAAAGCGCTATTTGGAGCAGAATTGACCTCATATGCATGTCCGTACTTTGCGGTTGCCTTGATTCTTAGTTGTGGGGTATAAAACTACGATGACAACGATGACAATTAATGTAAAGTTAGAGGGTAAATAGTGGCCAATTTAATTTCTTAAATCATGGCTTGGGTTACTCGAGTAATTAAACATGAAGGGTGTTTTTACACCTGGTGCCCTAAAGTCATTTGGTTTGGGAGTCATCATCCCAACGCTCGCTACATGAGTAACTTATAGCTTAAGAAAATGAACATTGTGAATGGGGAAGATGTTGAAAAAATAAGAGACTTAAGCAGATCCGAATCGTGGCTTGGGTTACTCGAGTAATTAAGCCTGAGGGGTGTCTTTACGTCTGGTGCCCTAAATCTATCTGGTTTGGGAGTCACCAGACCAACACTCGTTACATGGGTAATATAAGCTTAAGAAATCAAATTTTGTGTAAGGTCAAGCGAGGAACAAATAGAGTAGACCACTTGATTTATCTCGAAGTGTGGCCTTTGTTACTCGAGCAAGTAAACCCGTAGGGGTGTCTTTACACCTAGTGCTCTAAAACTGTTTGGTTTGAGAGTCATTGGTCCAAATCTCGTTAAATGGGTAACTTTGAATAGCCCAAGAAAATGAGACAAGTTAAGTGAGATGAAAAAGAGAGAAAAGAAAATATAGAGTTAAAATGATGAAAATTTTTGCAAGATGAGATCATCAAAAGTTATAGAAGAGATTATTGAAGGTTGTGTCACTCATAGTGCACATGTCATATATATGATGTTAATTCTACGAAGAATAACATAGAATGAAGATGAAGTATCTTTAATAAAGAGAGATAGATCTTTTAAATTTGATCTTACTCATGAACAATGACCATGGATGCTTAAAAGTTTTCTTGCGATTTCTTAACTTGTTAAATGGAAAATTTGACAAAATAAAAAAGAAACAAAAATAACTTTGAAATTAGGACATACATGGCACATCATTCACGGTTCATAACTTGTTTAAGAAAAATTCATTCTAATCCATTTCAAAATCTTTAGCGATAAGATAAAAACACAACGAATACAAGTTAAGTGGCGGACCCGATGAGCAATCAATTTCATGCACTTTAACTTAATATGCCTCATTGACGAGATCATGCAATCAAATCACATAAATAGGGCGGAAGCGTAAAAACTAGGTTTTCAAAATTTATACAAACCCATAACCATGATCATGCTTTGTGCTTGTTATCAATAACAGAAAAGAGAGAACGTGGAATTATACCTTTGAAGATCTAAGCTTTCTCAGGTACAAGTTCTACTCCTTTGATTCTTTTGATTCCTCTGATAGTGGCTCCTTCCCTTGAATAATGTCAGCCACCCAAATGTTTGGCCTCTAACGGTGATCCACCAAGGAAGATGAAGAACTCAAGAAGATGGGTTATTGGCTTAACCCTTGTTTCTATCTCTATAGAATATGTGTACTCCCAACTCTTGGAAAATTTCACATCCCTTATTTCTGATATAAGACTCTCTTATATAGATATTAGGTTAACCCTCCTAATCCAATTAGAATAGGGTTTTATTTAATTAATTAATTAAATACTTTTAATTAATTTATATCCTAATCTTTATTAGGATTGAGAGAGAGTACTGATATTATATTAATTCCTAAACTCCTTTAGAATTAAGATAATAATAATAATAATAATATTAATAAGACTCCTCTTATTAATTTATATTTAATATTTCTAAAATATTAAATAATAAATATTAAGTTATTTAATTTATTCTATCATCATAGATTAAATTAATTATACTTAATGCATTATTACTATCATGCCATTTTCTTCTTAAATAATTCTTCTTCCTTTTATGGTGTGACCCTTTAGGTTCTCCATATTAAACCGGTTGTGAATAAATCAATTAGAACAATTCTAATCTTATTTAAATAAACAAATTAAACTAATAATCTATTTAAATAAATAACATTTATTCTACAATAGGGATAAGCCTCCCTAGCGATCAACGACTTTCCAGATAATATAGATTTCAACATTAATCATAAAAGAACCTGTGAGTTAATAGTTACCGTACAATTCAATCATTCCACCATACAATATCCCAATTAAATATAAGACATGGATTTACTGTCAAGTCTTAATTTATTTAATCATATGTATTTCGATTAGAAAATGCACAACTCCAAATAATGCAAATTAGAAACCTCTTTCTAATTTCATTCTACCTTGGCCAAGGATTCATTCTACCTTGGCCAAGGATTCCTGGGTTGTCATTTAACGAATCACATAGGACATATCTCCTCTTTTACTAGAGGTGGTAGATTCTTTATTGATCATTCATTATCTCCATATGTAACTCATTACACCCAAGCATACCCTATATATGCCTTAAAAGGCCTTAAGGAATTAGTCAAAGTATAATTTGTTACATACAAGATACTATGATGATCTCAAGTCCAAGGATCACATGTACTACTATCACATTAGGAATTCCTATTGACAGGCGAGTAAAACTCCATTAGGTATTCCATAGCGAGTCACGCTCAGTGAACTTATTCTCCAATAAGCACCTACATACTTGCTGTAGTGTCTCCACACAAATGACCATGAGATCAGTCATCCTCATCCAATGAGCAAGCAACATATGTACCAATCTATCCGGATTTACTAATCCCCTTTTTAGTAATCCCACGATTGGGAACTATTTTAGTTTTAAAGCTTTCTAAGAATTTAGATCTCATTAGCATGATCAACATCATGATTCTAAAAGCATTGCTTAAAACTATGGGTTATTTACATATTATAAAAACAGCACCATGTAGATAATTAAATGCCTTTAATAAATAAATATTTTATTAATAAATAAATAAGATTGTTTACAAAGTATGTGCTTTATCATCATACATGATTGGCTTGTATGCACACTACTATCAATCTCCCACTTGCACTAAAGCCAATCGCCATGGTATCTCATACCCATCTTCTCTAAGTGACGATCAAACTGCTGTTGTGTTAAAGCTTTAGTAAATGGATCTGCAATGTTGTCTTGAGAGTCTACACGCTCCAAGGTGACGTCTCCTCTTTCAATGATCTCCCTGATCAAGTGAAATCACCGCAACACGTGTTTAGATTTCTGATGAGACCTGGGTTCCTTAGCCTGTGCAACCGCTCCGGTGTTGTCACAGTATACGGGAACTGCTTCTCCAATGCTAGGAACCACACCAAGTTCAGTTATGAACTTCTTCATCCAAACAGCTTCCTTTGCAGCTTCACTTGCAGCTATATACTCTGCCTCTGTCACTGAATCAGCAACCGTTTGCTGCTTGGAACTCTTCCAACTCACTGCACCTCCGTTCAAGGTAAACACATACCCTGAAATAGATTTACTGTCATCTTGGTCTGTTTGAAAACTTGAGTCCGTGAATCCCTCGAGTTTTAATTCAGACCCACCGTAGACAAGAAAAATATCTTTAGTCCTTCTCAAGTACTTTAGGATATTTTTCACTACCTTCCAGTGCTCTTCTCCTGGATTCGACTGGTATCTGCTTGTTACACTAAGTGCGTGAGCAACATCCGGTCTAGTACATATCATACCGTACATGATAGATTCTATTGCAGAAGCATAAGGGATCTTACTCATACGGTCTCTCTCCTCAGGTGTCTTTGGGGCCTGTTTCTTGGAGAGATGTATTCCATGGTTCATCGGCATGAGACCTCTTTTGGAATCTTCCATGCTAAACCTCTTTAGCATTGTATCAATGTACGTTCCTTGGGATAAGCCGAGCATCCTTTTAGATCTATCTCTATAGATCTTTATCCCCAAAATATAGGATGCTTCACCCAAGTCCTTCATGGAGAAGTTTTTAGATAACCAAATTTTAATGGATTGTAACATAGGAATGTCATTCCCTATCAGTAATATATCATCAACATATAATACAAGGAATGATACTGCGCTCCCACTAACCTTCTTGTATACACATGGTTCATCCTCGTTTTTGATAAAATCAAACTCTTTGATTGTCTCATCAAAACGAATGTTCCATCTACGAGAAGCTTGCTTCAACCCATAAATGGATCGTTGTAGCTTACAGACTTGATTTGTTCCAACTTTTGAAATAAATCCCTCTGGCTGTGTCATATACACATCCTCCTCAAGTTTCCCATTGAGGAAGGCCGTTTTCACGTCCATCTGCCAGATCTCATAGTCGTTGTAAGCTGCAATCGCAAGCAAAATCCGAATGGACTTGAGCATGGCTACTGGTGAGAAGGTTTCATCATAGTCAACTCCTTGTCTTTGTTTGAAACCTTTTGCAACCAGTCGGGCCTTATAGGTCTCTACCTTTCCGTCTGCTCCAGTCTTTTTCTTAAAAACCCATTTACACCCAATAGGTTTAATACCTTCAGGTGGTGAAACCAAAAACCATACTTTGTTTTCATACATGGAGTCCATTTCAGATTTCATGGCTTCAAGCCATTTCCCTGAGTCTTTATTACTCATAGCCTGTTCGTAATTTAATGGATCATCATCATTCATGATGTGTACCTCATCGTCATCCTCTATAACGAATCCATACCTCTCAGGTATCTTCGGTACTCTTCCAGATTCACGAACATGGTGTGGTACAGTAGGTTCATCTACTTGGTTTGGTACCTGACTTTGATCCGTGGTAACTTGTGGTTCTTGAACTTCTTCAAGATATATCTTACTCCCACTGACCCCTTCATGGATAAACTCTTTCTCCAAGAAGGTAGCATGTTTCGCAACAAACACCTTTTGATCAGTTGGATGATAGAAATAATACCCTACGGTTTCTTTAGGGTATCCCACAAATCTACACTTATCGGATTTAGTCTGTAGCTTATCATTTTCAAATTTTTTGACATAAGCTGGACAACCCCAAGTCTTAACATGCTTAAGATTTGGTTTCCTCCCTTTCCACATCTCATATGGAGTCTTTGGGGCGGATTTGGTAGGTACCTTGTTAAGTAGGTATGCAGCCGTTTCTAGGGCATATCCCCAGAAGGAAATTGGAAGGTCGGTAAAACTCATCATGGATCGAACCATGTCCAACATTGTTCGATTTCTCCTTTCAGATACTCCATTTAACTGTGGTGTACCTAGAGGAGTCCATTGTGAGATTATACCATTTTCTCTGAGACAATTGAGAAACTCACGGCTTAAGTATTCTCCACCTCGATCTGATCGAAGTATCTTAATACTCTTGCCCGTTTGTTTCTCTACTTCACTTCTGAACTCTTTGAACTTTTCAAATGATTCTGATTTGTATTTCATTAAATACACATATCCAAATCTTGAGTGATCATCAGTGAAAGTAATAAAATAAGAATACCCACCCCGTGCACTTGTTGTCATAGGTCCACAAACGTCTATGTGAATCAATGCCAACAACTCTGTAACTCTCTCCCCTTTTCCACTAAAAGGAGATTTAGTCATATTACCCATGAGACAAGATTCACAAGTTGGAAATGATTCATAATCAGATAGCTCGAGGAGCCCATCTTTATGCAACTTGGATAATCTTGTTTCATTGATATGACCGAGTCTACAGTGCCACATATAGGTATAATTAATATCATCTCTTTTCCTTTTCTTAATTTGTTCAATTTGAAATATATTTTCTTGCAAGTCAAGTGTATAAAGTCCATTTCGCAAATTTCCAATACCATATAAAACATCGTCTTTATAAATAGAACAACCATTGTTCTTTATAATAACGTCAAAACCTTCCATATCCAATACAGAAATTGAAATAATGTTTTTAATAATATTCGGAACATAATAACAATTATTAAGATAAATGGATTTGCCTGAAGGCATTGCTAAACAATAAGTTCCTACAGCTAATGCAGCAACTTTTGCTCCATTTCTCACTCGTAGGATCACCTCATCATTGTTCAGCTTTCTACTTCTGACCAGTCCCTGCACAGTATTACATATGTGAGAATCACAGCCGGTATCCAATACCCAAGTAGAATTATGACTTTCAGAAAAATTAATTTCAATCATAAACAAACCTTGATTGGAAGTCGAAGCTTCTCCAAGCTTCTTCTCTGCTAGAAACTTCTTGCAGTTCCTCTTCCAATGTCCCGGCTCATTGCAATGAAAGCACATTCCTTTAGCTGGTTCAGGTTTTTTTTGCTCCTTTTCTTTCCCTTTTCCCTTAGCCTTCTTAGATTTCTTCCTTTCAGAAGACACCTTGGGCCTCGTCCTTTTATTGGAAGAATCCACAATCAAGACATGGTTCTTCTTGGATGAGAAGTGACCTTCTGCAGTTTTCAGCATGTTAAGCAGCTCAGGTAAGCTGACATCTAGCTTATTCATGTGAAAATTAACCACAAACTGCGAGAAGGTCTCAGGGAGTGACTGCAAGACCAAGTCTTGACTCAACTCCCCATCCATGACGAACCCAAGCTGTCCAAGGCGTTCAATCAAATTGATTACCTTCAGAACATGAGTCTCGACGGTAGTGCCCTCGGTCATCCGAGATCGAAAGAGCTCCTTAGATATCTCATATCTAGCAGTCCTACTCTGTTCACCATACAACTCCTTGAGGTGAAGCAGCATAGCAGGAGCATCCATTTTTTTCGTGCTGACGCTGAAGCTCGTTATTCTTGGATGCGAGCATGATGCACTGAGCCACAGATGCATCATCTTGCCACTTATTGAAAGTGGCAATCTCTTCCTCAGAGGCTGTTTCTGAAACAGATTCAGGGATAGTGGAATTTAGGACATAAGAAATCTTTTCAGCAGTGAGAACAATTCTCAGATTTCTTAGCCAGTCCTCATAATTCGGGCCGGTAAGCTTATTTGCATCAAGTATGCTTCGTAGTGAGATTAGTGATTTTGACATTTTTAAAATTCTGCATGTGAAAAGACAACATTTTAGCAAACATTCATTTTATTAACTTTGCATACCAAAATAAATTTAGGTCTTTATTTTAAATTGGTATCTCCCACTATTTTCATCAAACTATATTACCCTCACTCATATAGTTCGGCAACATCTAATTAAAGATTTGCTAGTGAGATTAAGGATCCCATTTCAAATGTATATAACCTTGTGTATAGCACAACAAGCGATATACAAATAAATAGGTAGACAACTCTTGTCAATTACATCACCATGTAACTCCTTTTATTTTGCCTCTTAAATCATAATGGTCATGTGTGTGCACATCCGAACTAAAATGATTTAAGTTAAGTCCAGCCTAGCACTTCCATAAATTCAAAAAAGAAAAATTTTCGTCCTTGTGGATAGCACAACAAGACTAGATCGTTCAATTTTCTTGATAAGCATCAAATGTGATTAATTAACATCTTAAATATTCAATACTCGCCTTGTGGATAGCACAACAAACTCATATTAAATATTTAATACTCTATTAACTAATCATGCTAGAAGGCGACGTTCGATATTCCAAATATCATTTGAACGCTTCAGACTTAATATTATTTCTTTGAGGGGTTTGTTATTATTTGTCTCATCTTTTTAAGCGCGCATGCACATATATATATAAAATACGCGTCATTTTATTTAAACATGCGAAGCATGTTTGTATAAAATATAATATGTATAATATTTAGCATGCAATATAGAATACTATATTCTACCCGGATTGATTATGGACTTTTATTCTAGTTTGGTTCACTAGAGCCATCAAGTGAACAAAAAGGTCAAACCTAGGAGTGCAAGAATTTAAATTTTAAATGTAACTATTACATTTAAACCCGGGCTCCATACAAACGGGTCTTCACGCGCTCCTCGCTCCTTGGTCTCCAATTTCTTTAAAATAATTCTAACTATCTCTATTACATTAACTATTTAAAATTAAATAGAAACCTTGATCAGCAGTCAAGGGGAAGTACATAGAAAGGAGATAGAATTTACATCGAGAATAAAACTAGAGAAGACGAGGTACGCAGACCCCATTTTATAAAACCCATACATTCAAGCATTCATCCAAAATAAAATCCAATCACATTGGTCATAGTCCATAATCAACCCCATTTATTATCATACACATCAATATATGCATCAATAAATATCCATTCATCTCATGAATAACAATGCTATTCCATATATGGATCGATGTTATTTAATGGACAAAAGTTTTGCTAAATTTTATTTTTGAAACAAAATAAACTCTTTTTATTTTAATCAAAAATAAATCCAAATTAAACTCCTTTAATTTTAGCATTCTGAAATCATATTTCAGATAAAATAAACTTCTTTATTTTAAAACTTTATCAATTAAATAAACAGTTTACTTAATTAATTAAAATCAATTTTCAGGGTCTGTCCAGGTACCGGCGCAGCTGCGCTAGTAATGAACTGGGAAGCTGCGCAGGTAGACGGAAGCAGCAGTTTTTGCAGACCGGCGCAGCTGCGCCAATAATGAACTGGGCAGCTGCGCAGTTCGTCGCAGAAACTTGCAGAAAACGATTTTTGTCCAGAAAAACGATCCAATTCTCACATCAATTCATACATGGAATTATAAAATTGATAATTAGCACAAAGTTAGGCTCTGATACCACTGTTGGGTTTGTATGTAACGCAATCATCCAATCAAATCACATAAATAGGGCGGAAGCGTAAAAACTAGGTTTTCAAAATTTATACAAACCCATAACCATGATCATGCTTTGTGCTTGTTATCAATAACAGAAAAGAGAGAACGTGGAATTATACCTTTGAAGATCTAAGCTTCCTCAGGTACAAGTTCTACTCCTTTGATTCCTTTGATTCCTCTGATAGTGGCTCCTTCCCTTGAATAATGTCAGCCACTCAAATGTTTGGCCTCTAACGGTGATCCACCAAGGAAGATGAAGAACTCAAGAAGATGGGTTATTGGCTTAACCCTTGTTTCTATCTCTATAGAATATGTGTACTCCCAACTCTTGGAAAATTTCACATCCCTTATTTCTGATATAAGACTCTCTTATATAGATATTAGGTTAACCCTCCTAATCCAATTAGAATAGGGTTTTATTTAATTAATTTATATCCTAATCTTTATTAGGATTGAGAGAGAGTACTGATATTATATTAATTCCTAAACTCCTTTAGAATTAAAATAATAATAATAATAATAATAATATTAATAAGACTCCTCTTATTAATTTATATTTAATATTTCTAAAATATTAAATAATAAACATTAAGCTATTTAATTTATTCTATCATCATAGATTAAATTAATTATACTTAAATAATTATTCTATTATTATTATTATTATTTTAATTCTAAAGGAGTTTAGGAATTAGTATAATATCAGTACTCTCTCTCAATCCTAATAAAGATTAGGATATAAATTAATTAAATAAAACCCTATTCTAATTGGATTAGGAGGGTTAACCTAATATCTATATAAGAGAGTCTTATATCAGAAATAATGTATGTGAAATTTTTCAAGAGTTGGGAGTACACATATTCTATAGAGATAGAAACAAGGGTTAAGCCAATAACCCATCTTCTTGAGTTCTTCATCTTCCTTGGTGGATCACCGTTAGAGGCCAAACATTTGGGTGGCTGACATTATTCAAGGGAAGGAGCCACTATCAGAGGAATCAAAGGAATCAAAGGAGTAGAACTTGTACCTGAGGAAGCTTAGATCTTCAAAGGTATAATTCCACGTTCTCTCTTTTCTGTTATTGATAACAAGCACAAAGCATGATCATGGTTATGGGTTTGTATAAATTTTGAAAACCTAGTTTTTATGCTTCCGCCCTATTTATGTGATTTGATTGCATGATTGCGTTACATACAAACCCAACAGTGGTATCAGAGCCTAACTTTGTGCTAATTATCAATTTTATAATTCCATGTATGAATTGATGTGAGAATTGGATCGTTTTTCTGGACAAAAATCGTTTTCTGCAAGTTTCTGCGACGAACGGCGCAGCTGCGCAGCTGCCCAGTTCATTACTGGCGCAGCTGCGCAGCTGCCCAGTTCATTACTGGCGCAGCTGCGCCGGTCTGCAAAAACTGCTGCTTCCGTCTACCTGCGCAGCTGCGCAGCTTCCCAGTTCATTACTGGCGCAGCTGCGCCGGTACCTGGACAGACCCTGAAAATTGATTTTAATTAATTAAGTAAACTGTTTATTTAATTGATAAAGTTTTAAAATAAAGAAGTTTATTTTATCTGAAATATGATTTCAGAATGCTAAAATTAAAGGAGTTTAATTTGGATTTATTTTTGATTAAAATAAAAAGAGTTTATTTTGTTTCAAAAATAAAATTTAGCAAAACTTTTGTCCATTAAATAACATCGATCCATATATGGAATAGCATTGTTATTCATGAGATGAATGGATATTTATTGATGCATATGTTGATGTGTATGATAATAAATGGGGTTGATTATGGACTATGACCAATGTGATTGGATTTTATTTTGGATGAATGCTTGAATGTATGGGTTTTATAAAATGGGGTCTGCGTACCTCGTCTTCTCTAGTTTTATTCTCGATGTAAATTCTATCTCCTTTCTATGTACTTCCCCTTGACTGCTGATCAAGGTTTCTATTTAATTTTAAATAGTTAATGTAATAGAGATAGTTAGAATTATTTTGAAGAAATTGGAGACCAAGGAGCGAGGAGCGCGTGAAGACCCGTTTGTATGGAGCCCGGGTTTAAATGTAATAGTTACATTTAAAATTTAAATTCTTGCACTCCTAGTTTGACCTTTTGGTTCACTTGGTGGCTCTAGTGAACCAAACTAGAATAAAAGTCCATAATCAATCCGGGTAGAATATAGTATTCTATATTGCATGCTAAATATTATATATATTATATTTTATACAAACATGCTTCGCATGTTTAATAAAATGACGCGTATTTTATATATATACGTGCATGCGCGCTTAAAAAGATGAGACAAATAATAACAAACCCCTCAAAGAAATAATATTAAGTCTGAAGCGTTCAAATGATATTTGGAATATCGAACGTCGCCTTCTAGCATGATTAGTTAATAGAGTATTAAATATTTAATATGAGTTTGTTGTGCTATCCACAAGGCGAGTATTGAATATTTAAGATGTTAATTAATCACATTTGATGCTTATCAAGAAAATTGAACGATCTAGTCTTGTTGTGCTATCCACAAGGACGAAAATTTTTCTTTTTTGAATTTATGGAAGTGCTAGGCTGGACTTAACTTAAATCATTTTAGTTCGGATGTGCACACACATGACCATTATGATTTAAGAGGCAAAATAAAAGGAGTTACATGGTGATGAAATTGACAAGAGTTGTCTACCTATTTATTTGTATATCGCTTGTTGTGCTATCCACAAGGTTATATACATTTGAAATGGGATCCTTAATCTCACTAGCAAATCTTTAATTAGATGTTGCCAAACTATATGAGTGAGGGTAATATAGTTTGATGAAAATAGTGGGAGATACCAATTTAAAATAAAGACCTAAATTTATTTTGGTATGCAAAGTTAATAAAATGAATGTTTGCTAAAATGTTGTCTTTTCACATGCAGAATTTTAAAAATGTCAAAATCACTAATCTCACTACGAAGCATACTTGATGCAAATAAGCTTACCGGCCCGAATTATGAGGACTGGCTAAGAAATCTGAGAATTGTTCTCACTGCTGAAAAGATTTCTTATGTCCTAAATTCCACTATCCCTGAATCTGTTTCAGAAACAGCCTCTGAGGAAGAGATTGCCACTTTCAATAAGTGGCAAGATGATGCATCTGTGGCTCAATGCATCATGCTCGCATACAAGAATAACGAGCTTCAGCGTCAGCACGAAAAAAATGGATGCTCCTGCTATGCTGCTTCACCTCAAGGAGTTGTATGGTGAACAGAGTAGGACTGCTAGATATGAGATATCTAAGGAGCTCTTTCGATCTCGGATGACCGAGGGCACTACCGTCGAGACTCATGTTCTGAAGGTAATCAATTTGATTGAACGCCTTGGACAGCTTGGGTTCGTCATGGATGGGGAGTTGAGTCAAGACTTGGTCTTGCAGTCACTCCCTGAGACCTTCTCGCAGTTTGTGGTTAATTTTCACATGAATAAGCTAGATGTCAGCTTACCTGAGCTGCTTAACATGCTGAAAACTGCAGAAGGTCACTTCTCATCCAAGAAGAACCATGTCTTGATGGTGGATTCTTCCAATAAAAGGAAGATGCCCAAGGTGTCTTCTGAAAGGAAGAAATCTAAGAAGGCTAAGGGAAAAGGGAAAGAAAAGGAGCAAAAGAAACCTGAACCAGCTAAAGGAATGTGCTTTCATTGCAATGAGCCGGGACATTGGAAGAGGAACTGCAAGAAGTTTCTAGCAGAGAAGAAGCTTGGAGAAGCTTCGACTTCCAATCAAGGTTTGTTTATGATTGAAATTAATTTTTCTGAAAGTCATAATTCTACTTGGGTATTGTATACCGGCTGTGGTTCTCACATATGTAATACTGTGCAGGGACTGGTCAGAAGTAGAAAGCTGAACAATGGTAAGGTGATCCTACGAGTGGGAAATGGAGCAAAAGTTGCTGCATTAGCTGTAGGAACTTATTGTTTAGCAATGCCTTCGGGCAAATCCATTTATCTTAATAATTGTTATTATGTTCCGAATATTATTAAAAACATTATTTCAATTTCTGTATTGGATATGGAAGGTTTTGACGTTATTATAAAGAACAATGGTTGTTCTATTTATAAAGACGATGTTTTATATGGTATTGAAAATTTGCGAAATGGACTTTATACACTTGACTTGCAAGAAAATATATTTCAAATTGAACAAATTAAGAAAAGGAAAAGAGATGATATTAATTATACCTATATGTGGCACTGTAGACTCGGTCATATCAATGAAACAAGATTATCCAAGTTGCATAAAGATGGGCTCCTCGAGCTATCTGATTATGAATCATATCCAACTTGTGAATCTTGTCTCATGGGTAAAATGACTAAATCTCCTTTTAGTGGAAAAGGGGAGAGAGTTACAGAGTTGTTGGCATTGATTCACACAGATGTTTGTGGACCTATGACAACAAATGCACGGGGTGGGTATTCTTATTTTATTACTTTCACTGATGATCACTCAAGATTTGGATATGTGTATTTAATGAAATACAAATCAGAATCATTTGAAAAGTTCAAAGAGTTCAGAAGTGAAGTAGAGAAACAAACGGGCAAGAGTATTAAGATACTTCGATCAGATCGAGGTGGAGAATACTTAAGCAGTGAGTTTCTCAATTGTCTCAGAGAAAATGGCATAATCTCACAATGGACTCCTCCAGGTACACCACAGTTAAATGGAGTATCTGAAAGGAGAAATCGAACACTGTTGGACATGGTTCGATCCATGATGAGTTTTACCGACCTTCCAATTTCCTTCTGGGGATATGCCCTAGAAACGGCTGCATACCTACTTAACAAGGTACCTACCAAATCCGCCCCAAAGACTCCATATGAGATGTGGAAAGGGAGGAAACCAAATCTTAAGCATGTTAAGACTTGGGGTTGTCCAGCTTATGTCAAAAAGTTTGAAAATGATAAGCTACAGACTAAATCCGATAAGTGTAGATTTGTGGGATACCCTAAAGAAACCGTAGGGTATTATTTCTATCATCCAACTGATCAAAAGGTGTTTGTTGCGAAACATGCTACCTTCTTGGAGAAAGAGTTTATCCATGAAGGGGCCAGTGGGAGTAAGATATATCTTGAAGAAGTTCAAGAACCACAAGTTACCACGGATCAAAGTCAGGTACCTAACCAAGTAGAAGAACCTACTGTACCACACCATGTTCGTAAATCTGGAAGAGTACCGAAGATACCTGAGAGGTATGGATTCGTTATAGAGGATGACGATGAGGTACACATCATGAATAATGATGATCCATTGAATTACGAACAGGCTATGAGTAATAAAGACTCAGGGAAATGGCTTGAAGCCATGAAATCTGAAATGGACTCCATGTATGAAAACAAAGTATGGTCTTTGGTTTCACCACCTGAAGGTATTAAACCTATTGGGTGTAAATGGGTTTTTAAGAAAAAGACTGGAGCAGACGGAAAGGTAGAGACCTATAAGGCCCGACTGGTTGCAAAAGGTTTCAAACAAAGACAAGGAGTTGACTATGATGAAACCTTCTCACCAGTAGCCATGCTCAAGTCCATTCGGATTTTGCTTGCGATTGCAGCTTACAACGACTATGAGATCTGGCAGATGGACGTGAAAACGGCCTTCCTCAATGGGAAACTTGAGGAGGATGTGTATATGACACAGCCAGAGGGATTTATTTCAAAAGTTGGAACAAATCAAGTCTGTAAGCTACAACGATCCATTTATGGGTTGAAGCAAGCTTCTCGTAGATGGAACATTCGTTTTGATGAGACAATCAAGAGTTTGATTTTATCAAAAACGAGGATGAACCATGTGTATACAAGAAGGTTAGTGGGAGCGCAGTATCATTCCTTGTATTATATGTTGATGATATATTACTGATAGGGAATGACATTCCTATGTTACAATCCATTAAAATTTGGTTATCTAAAAACTTCTCCATGAAGGACTTGGGTGAAGCATCCTATATTTTGGGGATAAAGATCTATAGAGATAGATCTAAAAGGATGCTCGGCTTATCCCAAGGAACGTACATTGATACAATGCTAAAGAGGTTTAGCATGGAAGATTCCAAAAGAGGTCTCATGCCGATGAACCATGGAATACATCTCTCCAAGAAACAGGCCCCAAAGACACCTGAGGAGAGAGACCGTATGAGTAAGATCCCTTATGCTTCTGCAATAGGATCTATCATGTACGGTTTGATATGTACTAGACCGGATGTTGCTCACGCACTTAGTGTAACAAGCAGATACCAGTCGAATCCAGGAGAAGAGCACTGGAAGGTAGTGAAAAATATCCTAAAGTACTTGAGAAGGACTAAAGATATTTTTCTTGTCTACGGTGGGTCTGAATTAAAACTCGAGGGATTCACGGACTCAAGTTTTCAAACAGACCAAGATGACAGTAAATCTATTTCAGGGTATGTGTTTACCTTGAACGGAGGTGCAGTGAGTTGGAAGAGTTCCAAGCAGCAAACGGTTGCTGATTCAGTGACAGAGGCAGAGTATATAGCTGCAAGTGAAGCTGCAAAGGAAGCTGTTTGGATGAAGAAGTTCATAACTGAACTTGGTGTGGTTCCTAGCATTGGAGAAGTAGTTCCCGTATACTGTGACAACACCGGAGCGGTTGCACAGGCTAAGGAACCCAGGTCTCATCAGAAATCTAAACACGTGTTGCGGCGATTTCACTTGATCAGGGAGATCATTGAAAGAGGAGACGTCACCTTGGAGCGTGTAGACTCTCAAGACAACATTGCAGATCCATTTACTAAAGCTTTAACACAACAGCAGTTTGATCGTCACTTAGAGAAGATGGGTATGAGATACCATGGCGATTGGCTTTAGTGCAAGTGCGAGATTGATAGTAGTGTGCATACAAGCCAATTATGTATGATGATAAAGCACATACTTTGTAAACAATCTTATTTATTTATTAATAAAATATTTATTTATTAAAGGCATTTAATTATCTACATGGTGCTGTTTTTATAATATGTAAATAACCCATAGTTTTAAGCAATGCTTTTAGAATCATGATGTTGATCATGCTAATGAGATCTAAATTCTTAGAAAGCTTTAAAACTAAAATAGTTCCCAATCGTGGGATTACTAAAAAGGGGATTAGTAAATCCGGATAGATTGGTACATATGTTGCTTGCTCATTGGATGAGGATGACTGATCTCATGGTCATTTGTGTGGAGACACTAAAGCCAGTATGTAGGTGCTTATTGGAGAATAAGTTCACTGAACGTGACTCGCTATGGAATACCTAATGGAGTTTTACTCACCTGTCAATAGGAATTCCTAATGTGATAGTAGTACATGTGATCCTTGGACTTGAGATCATCATAGTATCTTGTATGTAACAAATTATACTTTGACTAATTCCTTAAGGCCTTTTAAGGCATATATAGGGTATGCTTGGGTGTAATGAGTTACATATGGAGATAATGAATGATCAATAAAGAATCTACCACCTCTAGTAAAAGAGGAGATATGTCCTATGTGATTCGTTAAATGACAACCCAGGAATCCTTGGCCAATGTAGAATGAAATTAGAAAGAGGTTTCTAATTTGCATTATTTGGAGTTGTGCATTTTCTAATCGAAATACATATGATTAAATAAATTAAGACTTGACAGTAAATCCATGTCTTATATTTAATTGGGACATTGTATGGTGGAAGGATTGAATTGTACGGTAACTATTAACTCACAGGTTCTTTTATGATTAATGTTGAAATCTATATTATCTGGAAAGTCGTTGAACGCTAGGGAGGCTTATCCCTATTGTAGAATAAATGTTATTTATTTAAATAGATTATTAGTTTAATTTATTTATTTAAATAAGATTAGAATTGTTCTAATTGATTTATTCACAACCGGTTTAATATGGAGAACCTAAAGGGTCACACCATAAAAGGAAGAAGAATTATTTAAGAAGAAAATGGCATGATAGTAATAATGCATTAAGTATAATTAATTTAATCTACGATGATAGAATAAATTAAATAGCTTAATGTTTATTATTTAATATTTTAGAAATATTAAATATAAATTAATAAGAGGAGTCTTATTAATAATAATAATATTATTATTATCTTAATTCTAAAGGAGTTTAGGAATTAATATAATATCAGTACTCTCTCTCAATCCTAATAAATATTAGGATATAAATTAATTAAATAAAACCCTATTCTAATTGGATTAGGAGGGTTAACCTAATATCTATATAAGAGTGTCTTATATCAGAAATAATGTATGTGAAATTTTCCAAGAGTTGGGAGTACACATATTCTCTAGAGATAGAAACAAGGGTTAAGCCAATAACCCATCTTCTTGAGTTCTTCATCTTCCTTGGTGGATCACCGTTAGAGGCCAAACATTTGGGTGGCTGACATTATTCAAGGGAAGGAGCCACTATCAGAGGAATCAAAGGAATCAAAGGAGTAGAACTTGTACCTGAGGAAGCTTAGATCTTCAAAGGTATAATTCCACGTTCTCTCTTTTCTGTTATTGATAACAAGCACAAAGCATGATCATGGTTATGGGTTTGTATAAATTTTGAAAACCTAGTTTTTACGCTTCCGCCCTATTTATGTGATTTGATTGCATGATTGCGTTACATACAAACCCAACAATTTTATTATTCGTTTGATGTGTAGTATAATGCTCACTATTGGTAACTTGACGTGGTCCACAAAGCGAGTTTCTTATATGAATTCCCATAACAACATGCGAAAAGGCTGGGGCATTTTTGAGATTCAATGAAATAGAAGGAGCCTAAGGTTGGATCAAGCTTCTCATCAAAATAAATGGGGGAATCCAAAAAGAAATTACCAAAAAGTAAGCTCGGTACATCAAAGGAAGGGAAAAGATGAAATTCTCAACCCAAGAGAATCCTTAACTCAAAAATAATTGCCTCATCGATAAAAATAGTATCACAAAGGCCACACAAAGGTCAATTATAACCGAATATATAGAGCATGCATCATGATGAACAATAATAGAGCATATTCGATAAACAAAAGTGGCTAACAGAATCATATATATGTGCAAATCGTACATCAATTTTTATATCAACATCATCTACACATACATGTGAAAAGAAAAATATATATAAAAAGTACAAGGAAATGGGTATAGGCGCCCCAAAGACTAACAAAAGGCCTGACAAATGAAGTTTACATCATCTATGAAGGTGTTGGCATCATCAAATCTATCAACCTGGGCCAAGTCCTCACGAGTCGGAGCCTCTATGCTGAAGTTCAGTTTTAGGCAACAAAAGAACGGGTCGCCTCCTTCAGGGACGTCATTGACACCCGGGCCAACAATTAAGATGGTACCTAATCCAGCGGGGTCACAAGCAAAAAGTTTATTTCTTTTATAATCAATGATGAAATCCGTTAGAGACAATACCCGGCGAAGGCATCAAAAATAATACCCAGTGGTGATGAAATCCGTTGGAGACAATACCCAGCAAAGGCATCGAAGATAATACCTGGTGGTGATGCAATCCGTTGGAGACAATACCCAGTGAAGGTATCGAAGAAAATACCGATGGTGATGAAATCCATTGTTGACAATACCTAGCAAAGACATTGAAGAAAATACCAGGTGGTGATGAAATTTGTTGGAGACAATTCCCATTGAAGGCATCAATGTCAATTCCCGATGGTAATCAATTCGTTAGAGATAATACCCTATAAAAACATCGGCGTCAATCCTCGATGGTAATCAATCCATTGGAGTCAATACCCAACAAAGGCATCGGCGTCAATCCCTGATGGTGATCAATTCATTGGAGTCAATACTCGACGAAGGCATCGACGTCAATCCCCGATGATAATCAATCTATTTAAGTGAATACCCGAGGAAGGCATCAACGTTAATCCGTGATGATAATCAATGCTCGAATAAGGCATCGATGTCAATCCCCGATGATAGTCAATCCATTGGAGTTAATACCCGATGAAGGCATCAGCGTCAATCCCCGATGGTAATCAATCCGTTGGAGTCAATATCTGACGAAGGCATCAATGTTAATCCCCGATGGTAATTAATTCGTTGGAGTCAATATCTGGCAAAGGCATCGACGTTAATCCTTAATGGTAATTAATCCGTTGGAGGCAATACCTGACAAAGGCATAGAATATAATACCCGGTAGTGATAATGCAACAATTATCCTCCCCAGCAGACGAGATTAATATTACAACTTAACATTCATATCATCATTCAGTAAATTTCATTAAATCATTGATATACCCTATCATGCATCAGGTGTCTATTATCTTTTTCATGTTCATTTCACTGTATTGCATAAACATGACAAAGAGGGGCATCTGTAGAAACTCAAAAATTTTCTTTCCTTGTACTAACCCTGTAGGAGGACAAGAGCATAATTTCACCCCGGCGGCAACCTAATGGGAGGGAAAAAGGGTAATTTCACCCCAACAACAAAATGTTTAACCAAGGATCTCAAAGCTGAGGATGAGGTCATAAGAAGTCATCACAACAATTCTCGAGCAACAAACTATTCAAGGTAAGAAGGTTAACTAGCTGGCGAATTCAGAAAGATACTTTTTCACTTTTTTTCTCTATCTTCCCAGACCCAGAATATGTTAAAATTGATGTCATTGCATAATAGAAGCTGAGAACAAGTATATGAAGCTCCCACAAAGGCCTCCAATCAACCGACTACGCAAAGCAAGGCGAATGACTAGCTAATATCTACTAAGGGATGGTATTTCCTATTTTATCTATCTTTTCGAACTTGGAATTGGAAAAATCTTATATCAGTGGAAAGCTCTCGGAAAGAGCTTTTCGGAATGGTATGACACATCTCCTAACTCCTCCCGGATTGAAAGTTATGGATGATCCAACAGACAAGATGAAAAGTCGATTGTGCAACACGAAAGTCGAGGCAGGTGGGGCCCACTTGCGCCAACCATAAATGTATCCACGGCCAGCCGTAGGTATAATGGATTTTTCCCCAAAATACCTTTAAATGGACGAGATCAGATCATTTTTTAGGGGGATAGCTCATTTGTTTAGATTTTAAAGAGAGAAAAAACATTCTAGAGAGAGGCTTGGGTTTTTAAGCATAAAATCTCTAGATTTCATACAAATTTAGTATTTGTTAGGTAGATCTCTCATATATTTGAGTGCAATAGCATAGATCCAAAGCTAAGGTGCTAGCTCCTTCATTTCCCAAGGTGAAAAAATCCAACCTTTGTGCATTTCATTGTAAATCTCTTAGATCTAGTTTAATACAATGCTTAGATCCATTTAAATTTGCAATCTTTATATATATATATATATATATATATTGGTTGTTTATTTATAGATTTATCTTTTTTACGAATATTTTTCTTATACCTAGTTAAAGATCGAATCTTTTCACTAGATCTAGCCAGATCTAGCCCTTAACCGGTTCCATGGCTCCAAAGCTTGAACCTTTATGTTAGATTGGCTCAGATTTATGTTGTATCTAGTCATTTTTAATGTTTTTAATCCATTTTAAGTACTCCGCAAAACCCTAAATCCATATCTAGTGGGGAGGAGGTCCTAACTATTCGCTTTAGGGATTCTAACAAGTGAATCACTTGATAGTGGGTTTAGAATACGTTTTTTATATACTTTCATTTATATCATGGTCGTGTCATTGTGCGGATCTGAGGTATCTTAGATCTACAGATTTATATCCTAGATTCTAAGTCCCTTTCCATAGATCTTGTCAATACACACAGTCCCTCGAATGTTGGCTTCGATGATGTAATCTAAAATTCAAGGTCACGGGAGCCCGCTTTTAGATCTCTTTTTGCTTATGTTTTAATATATTAAGATGTGAGCCTATGAATATTGGAGTCGAGATCTATGATTCGAATCTCGACTAAATTCCCACGATGGACATAATTTTGATTGTAATAATAAACTATCCAAACCATTGTACATGTAATTCCGTGCCTTAAAACGACGTCGAGGGCCTTGTCCCGAGAGACAGGATTTAAGATCCCGTGATAGTGAAAATTATGATTTTGGGTGCTCGGGTCTACCTATATGGCTTTCATGCCCACGGGTGGCCCGCCCTTTTCGATGCTTTATTTAATGTATTATCACCAAAAACGATTTTCAAACAAAATAATAACAAAGATCTTCTAAAATACAAATCGCTCTGGGGATAGACAAACTTAAGGCTTAAAATAAAAATGACAAATAATAGGACAAAAACACCACGTTTTCCAAATCATCATCTCAAAAGACTTTTTATCAATGTTCAAAGTAAAATCAAACAACAAGGATTAGAACGACTTGTAAAACCAACGCACTTAACACAATTTCGATTCAAAGATATCTAAGGCTTTCTCAAAACACACACACACACACACATTTTACACTTAGGAAAATAATGAGATGCGGTAACCGTGTTTTCACGGTAGTCAGGGGTGCCTTACACCTTCTCCTCGCTTAAGCAAGCCCCCAAACTCTATGAATCTCGATTTCAAGACCAATTTTACAGAGTCACATATTGCGAAAACCTCAAAAATTCGGATGAGTTGATACATCCATTTAAACTTGTACCAACTGGCGGCTCTGTCTAATTGGTCCATCATTAAAATTAACATTATCAAATTCTTCGACATTTATGTCGGTCTTTTCCTAAAATATCATCCTTTAAAATAAATTAATCGACATAGCGAAATACAAAGGGTAGAAACAACACATTTTGGAAAGAAAATCTTTTTTTGACAAATATAAAAAAGAAAGATTTTTGTACAAGTACTATACAAATTTATAATAATTAAATATATATTATTCAAATTTGTAAAGTATTCAAAAGAAACCCAACTAATCTCTAATAGAAAAAGTAAATTTAAAAAGTTTTTTTTGGTTTTACCAATTCAATTACGATTTTTTTATCACACTTTTATGTAATTAATTATGATAATATAACACATTATACTATATATTACCTAAATTTATTAAAAATTGAAATTATACCAAATCACACAATTAATTGTATTAATAATATATGTGATTTTTTTAAAACATAATAATTGTAAAATTAGTTTAAAAATTATAGCGAATTCATTACTAAATAATTGTTATAACTAAATTAAAACTTATTAGAGTTTGAGTTTCATAATTTTATTCGAATTAAAATTTCAAGTAAATTTTGTCAATATAAACACTAATATATAATTCCATTACAAACTTAAATAAAATTAAAATCATTATTTTCTTACAATCATAGCTAAATTAATATTCACTTCATTTAAATGTTTATATTAATAATTGACCGAAGTAACTTACAATATGTAATTTGGTATTTATTATTTAAATACATATTTAATAATTTAATAACTACAGTAATCTTCTCAAAATTCTAATTAATATTTATATATTTAATAATATAATAAACCATTATCTATGACCGCTCGTCCTTCACACAGGATTGATGAGCTTGTACATATTGAATTTGGGAGAAAAGTTTGGTGAGACTAATGGACCGAAAGGAGGTTTTGTGAGACCAAGAGAAGCACAAGATCTGTTATTAATTTACTACTTGTGATATTGAATCAAAAAGAAATTATTATATTTTATCATTAATTTCTAATGGTTTAACCAATATAGTTGGTGTTGGGGTATGATTATTTGGGCCTGAATTATATGGTAGGTCAAAGTTCACGTGGAGATATCTTAGCCCACGTGGGAACTCTTTTTGACAAGTTGAGTATTTTATGGAATCATAGATTCCCAATTATATTTGGTTTCTAAAAGGGGGTGTTAGGATATAATCCAACTACCTTTCTTTTAGGAGATTTCATATAATCCCATTAAAGAATTGTACCTAATGAGGAATCCCAATTCTACACGGGGGAGGATTCTATCGAGGTGGTGAGATCACTATAAATACAAGACTTTACTCTAATTTTAAGGTACACATAATATTATTTTTCAGCACTAGAGCATTAAGCCTCCATTGTTAAATCTTATTCAGCCTGTACTTATTATTACACCGGAGTTATCCCCCCGCGGCCCAAGCCGCCAAGCTTTGCGTGTGTTTCGTTTCTGTGCAAAATTGGACGCGCTTTGGTGATTGGGGCGCATGAACGAATCTTGGCGTTAACATTGGTGCTAAAAGGAGGGCATTCTAGTGTTGTGTAGTTTTCAATCACAAAGTAGTTATCGGTTGGAGTCATAGCGGATAGTAAGACTATTACTGGAATGGGGAATTCAACGGCTGATGGATCCACCCGACCAAAAAGATTGGTCAGAGACAGGTTGGGGCCATCCAAGAGCAACCAAGACTGACTGGGTGACCCCATAGCCAATCATTCGGACAAAAAGACATTGATAGGGAGGATGTCAGGCGAAGGCTGTTCTTGACAGCCAGTAAGGAAGCAAAAGCCAGGGGTTGAGGATGGGACACACCGTCCCAAACGCAACTCCCTGGCCATGACGAAAAGAGGTCCATTTTGGCGAAAAGGGCACAGGAAACTGACGACGCGTTGAAGACACTGCTATTGCAAAAATAGGAGATTGATAAACAGATGGTGCTCTTGATCGGAGGGAACGGGGATGGTGCCTCCATCCATAACAGAAGGCGGGGGCGATCAGCAGGGTATCAGTCTAGAACACATCGTCCGGACGATTCTTGGCAGACTGAGAGCAGACTCCGAAGTTGCTCTCAGGATAGGAGCAGGCGTAAAAGCAGATCAAGAGATCGATCACCCGACAACCAGTCCAGGACTCATTATCCGGACGGTTCTCGGCACACTGGGAGCAGACACCAAAGTCGTTCCAGGGCAGCAAGTTCAGAAGGTAGGGGTCGGTCAGACCAAAGAAGCCATATGGACCAACCTAAGAGGGATAAACCTCCAAAGATTGACGGTGTAGAGGCACTGGCTAAAAAACTTGAGGAAATACAGAAGCAGTTAACCAAAGTCAGGAGGGAGAAAGAGAGCACAACCAAAACATCATCACCGTTCTCGCAGGAAATCATTCAGGAAAAAACAAATATGAGCAAAAAACTCCCTCACATGGAGAGTTATGATGGTCAGGGAGACCCTTATGAGCACAGTCAGGCATATGATCGGCTGATGGATTATTACGACTACTCGGAGGCGGGCAAGTGCCAAATGTTCATGATAACTTTGAGGAGAGACGCTAGGAAATGGATGATGGTGTTAGCCCCAAACTCGTTTTCATCTTGGAGAGGACTCTGTGATAAATTTTATGATCGATTCGGTAGTAATAAAAGATGGAGAAAGCCAATCGGATCTTTATCTCAGATCAGACAATACTCAAACGAAACTTTGGGACAGTACGTGAAACGATTTTGGGAAGCAGTCGGGCAGGTTATAGATTTGAACGATCTTCAAGCAGTTGGTCTCTTTCAGAATGGCCTAGAAATTGTGAAATCAAAAAAGTTGATAAAGGAGCTGATGTTCAACTATCCAAAAAGCTTGACCGAAGCGTTTGATAAATTCGAAGGATTCATAGTAGTGGAAGAAGCAATAAACAGCCTAAAGCATACTATACTAGAGAAATCGAAGGATAAAAAGAAGAACGATAGTAATAATAGATCTGATGGGAACAAATCAGAGGGATATCAGAAGAAATACAATAGTAATGGCGGCACAGGAAGAGGACGCCCACCCTTTCCGAATCAGAGGGATAATAAAATCTACACTAAACTCAACACTGATCGGGCTACTATTCTGGAGCAAATAAAGGATAAGTCGTACTTCGAACCAGCCAGGGAAAACATAAAGCCGAATAGGGGGAACATGAACAAGTATTGCGATTACCACGGGTCAACGGGACACTCCACGGAAACTTATTGGGGCCTGATAGACTTGATCGAGAAGAATGTTCAGAATGGAGAACTGGTTTAGTTTGTGGTAGGACTTGATGCTTCGGGAGAACCTTAGTTGAACAACACCCCCACGCCAAACCCGACCGCCCAACCCCCACAGATGGATCAAACCCATGCCATATGCTGGGTGGTGGATGTGATTACGGGGGGTCAGTCAGGAAGGTCATAGGGAAGAAAAGGCGAGGATTCTAGGATACGGTGCTCTTAGTGTCTGATCAATCCGTTAGGCATAAAAGACCATACCTGGGCTCAGCGATATCCTTCATATATGAAAATTTCCCGTTGGAGTCGATCGAATCCCATATCGGTGCACTAGTCATCACTGCACAGGTGGGGTCGGTGGACATGAAGCGAATGATGATAGATAATGGTTATTTGGTGGATATCCTGTATGCCCATGCCTATCAGCGAATGGATTTGGAGGGCAGGAAGATGGAGATCGGACAGAAGCCTCCCTTCTATGGCTTCAGTAATGAGCCGATTAGAGTAGCAGGAATGATAAAACTACAGGTGGTCTTCGGGACAGCTCCTCAACAACTGGAGATAATGTGTAGATTCTTTTTAGTACACGTTGACTCATCATATAATGTAATCCTTGGAAGACCAACCTTAAGAGCCCTGCAGGCGATAACTTTGATCCCCCATTTTAAAATTAAGTTCCCTATGCCAAATGGTATCGGTGAAATGGCTATGGATCTTGATATGGCGAAAAGGTGTTATAGGAATGCATTGATTTCTTCGGGTGTAGGGGTCAGTAAGCAGAAATAAACTATGTCGATAGAGATAGAGCCATTTATCGAAGGCAGTACATAACCTCTTGTCATACCTGCTGAAGAGACTGAAGAAGTTGAGCTTGTGCCAGGGAAAAAAGAAAAAATCATTAAAATCAGGTCAGGGTTGAAGGAGCCATTTCGGACAAGCTTGATTGAGTTGCTTCAGGACTATGCAGATATATTTGCATGGGTTCCCAGTGATATGTCGGGGGTGGAGGAGAAGGTAGCGGTACATCGGCTGCACGTGGACCCAACCAAGAAACCAATTAGGCAGAAGGCTCCAGAGAGGCAGAAGATAATTGATGAGGAGATAGACAAAATTTTAGCGACGAACTTCATTTTTGAGATTGATTACCAGGAGTGGATGATGAATGTTGTGTCAGTTCAAAAATCGAACGGGAAGTGGCGAGTTTGTATTGACTACACAGACCTGAATAAGGCATGTCCGAAGGATTTCTACCCACTCCTGAATATTGATCAGCTCATCGATGCCACTTCAGGATACGCCCTACTTAGCTTTATGGACACTTTTTTAGGTTATCATCTGATATCTATGCATAAAGAGGATATTCCAAAGATAATATTTATTACTCATCGGTCGGTTTATGCGTATAAGAAGATGACCTTTGGATTGCTAAACGCAGGAGCTACATATCAGAGGATGATGAACTATGTTTTCTCAAAGCAGTTAGGGCAAAGCATGGAAGTTTATGTTGACGATATGATAGTAAAGAGTATGTCAGTTCGGGGACATCTGGATGACTTGGAGGACTATTTTCAAACGGTGAGGCACTACAAACTAAGATTAAACCCGATGAAATGCACCTTCGGATTAGGAGTAGGGAAATTTTTGGGTTATCTGATCAACAAGAGGGGAATAGAAGCAAACCTAGAGAAGATAAGGGCTATCTTGGATATGAAGTCTCCTCAGTCGTATAAAGATGTTCAACGTCTGATAGGTCAGATATCAGCTTTGAGAAGATTTATGTCCAAATCAATATAAAAGTATTTGCCATTTTTTGATACGTTGAAGGGACCGAAGAATGAGAAAACCTTCCAGTGGACTTTGAAATACAAAGATTCTTTCTAAGGAATCAAGAATTTTCTATTTTTGGCTCCTTTGTTGGTGAAACCGGCTCCCTCTGAACCCTTATATCTATACTTGGCAACGAATGTGTTGGCGGTTAGAGCGGTATTGGTGTGGGAGATTAGGGGTAAGCATCACTCGGTTTACTATATAAACCATGCCCTTCGGGATGCGAAAACAAGGTATTCAAATCTTGAGAATTTTGCCTATGTATTGATAATAGCCAGTCAAAAATTACGGCAATACTTCCAAGGTCGGCTAATTATGGTGTATACAGATCAACCTTTGAAGAAGGTATTGGGTCGGCCAGACGTCTCGGGTCGGCTTGTGGGATGGGCGATGGAGTTAACACAGTTTATCTTAGAGTATCATCCTCGAACAACAATAAAAGGTCATGCTTTGGACGACTTTGTGGTGGAGTGCTCGTTCTCTAAGATAACTGATGATGTAGTCCAGACAGAAGGGAAAGTCCAGGAGGTTACAATTATCCAGCCTATCCAAACTTGTTGGACATTATATGTGGATGGGTCTTCTACTTTGGAAGTCAGTGGAACAGGGGTTATTTTAACTAGCCCAGAGGGATTCAGGGTACAACAGGCGATCCGCTTTTGTTTCAGAGCAACCAATAATGAGGCCTAATATGAAGCAATTTTGACATATCTTCGACTGACAAAAAGTCTTAAAGTTCAAAGGTTGTTAATCTTCAGCGACTCTCAGTTAGTGGTTAAACAGATTTTGGGGGAGTGTGAGGCCCGGGGGAAAAAAATGGTTAAATATCTCTCCAAAGTCAAGGAGCGGCTTCTTTAATTTAGCTTGTTTGCCTTCCAGGGGATTGATAGATCAAATAACATAATAGCCGATGCTTTGGCTAGGTTGGCTACTACCGATACGACTACATTCAGTGAATTGGTCTACCTAGAAGTTTTAAATCAACCAAGTGTCGAGCATAAGGAAGTTATGTGTGTAGAGCGATCGAGTTTCTGGATGACGCCTTACCTCGATTATCTGGCTGAAGGTGTCTTACCTTCGGATCAGATGTTTGCAATGAAAGTTAAGCATAGGAGTTCAAATTTTGTACTTATAGATGGTGACTTATATCGAAAAACCCATTCTTCTCCTTTATTAAGGTGTCTAGGTCCATTTAAGACCGAATATGTTCTTCGGGAGGTTCATGAAGAGATTTGTGGAGATCACATGGGTGCGAAAGTGTTGGCATACAAAGTAGCAGGGGTATTACTGGCCTACAATTTTTAAGGAAGCGACATACTATGTGAAGAAATGCCCTAAGTGTAAATTGAATATTTTTATTACTTATCAGCCGCCAGAGGAGTTATATTCTATTTTATCACAAATCCCCTTTGTTGTATGGGGAATCGACATCCTAGGACAGCTGTCGAAGGTGAAATGTCAAGTCAGTTTTATGATTGTGGCTATTGACTACATAATCAAGTGGGTAGAGGCGAAACCCCTTCGACAAATCACGAAACTGGAATGTTTAAAGTTTTTAAAGGAGTTTATAGTCTTTCGGTTTAGGATTCCGATGGTTGTGATCTCGGATAACGGTAGATAGTTCGTGGGCTCCAAGTTTGAAGAAATTTTATAGGAATTTTGAATTCAGCATCAGAAGACTTCAGTGGCTAATCCACAATTGAATGTCCAGGTGGAAGTTACCAATAGAAATTTGCTGAATGGGATAAAACAGAGACTCGACGAAGTGAAAGGAAGATGGACCGAAGAGTACTTAGTGTGTTATGGGCTTATCAGACCACTCCGAGGACAACAACGGGTGATTCACCTTTTAGATTGGCTTATGGTATTGATGCTCTAGTTCTTGCTGAGATTGGCTTTACTTCGCTTCGGGTCAATCAGTTCAAAGAGCTATACAATGATGAATGTCTTCGCGTCAATTTGGATTTCTTGGAGGAGGTTAGGGAGTCGGCCCTGGTAAGGTTTGCAGCCTACCAAAGGAGAGTGACCAGGCATTACAATAAGGGGGTGAAGCTCAGGAGGTTTGAAGTTAGAGATCTAGTTTTTCGGGAGATGGAGGCTTGTATGCCCCAAAATCTCGGGAAGCTGATGCCGAATTGGGAGGGACCCTATGAGGTCGTGGAGGTGCCAAAGCCAGGTACTTACCGGCTTCGGGCAATGGAGGGGACAGAAGTCAAGTATACCTGGCATGCAGGCAGGCTTCGAAAATATTATCATTAGTGCATGGCTAGGGGATTCGACTTTGTAATTTTTCAGGATTATTAGTAAAATGAGTATTCAGTTTTTTAACGAATATTGTCATTACCTTTGGAGTTTGGTGGGGTATTGTTATTTCCTTGGGTGCTTTAGTATTCAGGTCCTGGGAATGAATACTGTTAAAAGGTTATTCAGTTTTTTAATGAATGCCTTATTACTTGTGTGGGTACTCTATTCTGCCGAACGGGTACCCCTTGATTGAAGTTGTTCAGTTTTTTGAAACGAACATATCTTTTATTTGGATTCAGTTTCTCGAAATGAATACCTTGCCTGAAGTCTCAATTTCTCGAAACGAGACTTAGTTTAGTACTTATTCAGTTCTTTTGAACGAAGGTAACATCTTTAATGATATAAATATTTAGTTTTATTTGTTAGTGTTTAACTTTTCGGGCGAACCCTTTAAATTATTTTGCATAAGTGCTCTGGTCTTTATTGGATTCTATTTTGTTTATTCCATATAAGAGAATATGTATTATCTTTCGAAAAGATTAAAGACTTTTCATTTATTAGTTTCAAAAGTACACAGTGATAATTACAGTGCAAGTTCGGAAGAACAAGAGTGAAAATAAGGAAAGAAATTCTATTGTGGGGGATTGTCCTCATCTTCTTCTTTAGCTTCGTCTTCAGAGGAGTCTAAGACAGAAACATCTAGCTTGGCAGCAATGATCTTAGCCTTATCTTTGCTTTGGGCTGTTTCGTATCCTTCAGCAAACATCTGCATCACTTCTACCGAAAGCTTGGGAGACTTCCGATAGTCTTAACAGATCTAAAGCTTCGGTTCTTCGGTCAGCAGAGGCCCCAATGCCTTATACTAGGAGAATTGCTTTTCTAGTGATATGCATATCTGATAGGTTTTATCCACCTTCTTCATGAGATCACGGTTCTAGCAGTTGAGGATCTAGACTGTTTGCTTCAATTTTTCATTCTCTTTTTTTGTTTCTTCGCATGTTTCATAAGTGACCCTTCGGTGCGCTTCGGAAGTGGTTGCTTCTTCCTTCAGTTTGGCGATGTCGGCTTTGAGGCCTTCACAGTAGAAAGCAGTGTTGTCATGGAGACTTTTTTCTTTGGCCAAACCGGCCCTTAATAGTTCATTTTCTCTTCAGGCGGCTTTTTCTTCCGCTTCAATTTCTTTATATTGGTTGATGAGGTGACCGGATATAGCAGCAGCCTATGGATGATAATTTGAAGTTAGATAGGGATATGTATAAACGAAGA
This sequence comes from Panax stipuleanatus, assembly GCA_020205555.1. NCBI lineage: Eukaryota > Viridiplantae > Streptophyta > Magnoliopsida > Apiales > Araliaceae > Panax > Panax stipuleanatus. The sequence goes on from CM035115.1 coordinate 8,073,419, forward strand.
CTTTATTAAATGTAGGAGCTCAAAAGGACTTACTCTGCTTTGATGCATTATTCCGGCGAAGACGAGCTCGATGGTGGATATGTCTTCAAAGCGGGGTTCATCGGATGGAAGGAAGAAGTGGTCAAAAAGTTCAAGTGGATAATCCTCGGTGGCATCAGGCCAGAGGTTTGGGGAAGATCCGGTCTCCCGGGTTCGGACATGAGAAGGTCGCTTAGGTGGGGAAGGAATGTGTGGAGGGGTATGTTAGGAAGATTTTTTAGTGTTAGCCTCTTTGTGTGGAGCATCAGAAGAAAAGCCTTCAGGTTCCTTTCTTTTGTGATTAGGAATGGAGGTTTCGATTGGGGTGGCTTCGGAAGTTAGAATATTTTCGTTTCGTGTGATAAGGGTTTCGATCGAAGGAAGTTTAGGGGCTTCAGAAGTCAGTGGGGTAATTTTGGTACGCCTTTTCTTAACTCGAATGATCTTAGTCCTTTTCGAGTTGGGCATATCCAAGGGACTTTCTTTGAAGAGAGGTGTGGGGATTGTTTTTGGTTTAGGCCTTTTGACGGCTATTTTCTTGATACGGGAAATGGATGGCCTTTCGATTACAATCTTCAGAGGGGTGGTCTCTGTTACGGGTGGAATGATTGACGGTTGGGGTTCATTTTTAGGCGTTGGGTGTTCTTCAGCGTACCTCTCGGGTGTGGTCGGCCGGATGAGGGACACTGCATGTGGTAAAAGATTCAGAATAAGGTTGTATAAATACAAATTTTAAGAAGGAGAAGAGAGGGTTTTTTATACTTACATTTGTGGTCGTACAACCAGGAATGCTTCGACAATAGGTTGAAACTCCATTCAGTCTTTGACAGCTTTTTGATAAGGTTCCTTATTTCAATGACTCAATGAGCAAGGGTCTCTCCGATGGATATGTTCGGGGGACCATAAGCGGCCCAGTTGGGAAGTCGGTCAATGTCTGGTCCTTTTACGAAGATCCAATCTTTGTGCCAACCCTTATTGCTCGAGGGAGCATCCATTAAGGTTCGTTTCTCAATTTTTTGTTTTGATTTAAGGTTTGTTTGCCCAAGACTTTGAATTCGGGTTCTCGGGGTTTGGTCAGTTGGTACAACGAAAAGAAGAAATCAAGGGTAGAAGGCATGTTTACCTCATGGTAGAAGGCGATAAAATTGATAATGTTGATTTATGAGTTCGACACCAGCTAGGCGAAGCCGATGCCGATAAACCCTAATAAGGTGATGATGAATGCATGGAGAGGGAGTCGAACCCTTTTTTCCAGTAAGGTGAGGGGCACAGCTGTCCAGCTATCAGTTCGGTGGTACATTCGGTAGGTAGCGGAATGGGCTTTCAGTTGATGGGTGTCTGGAATACGATAGTGTTTTCAGATTGTGATAAGATCTATTTCAGTGATTTGAGACGGGGTATTGGCATGGGAAAACTTGGTTTCATTAGAGTATTCACACACCATTTTTTTAAAATCAGTCTCTGTCTTGGATGAAGTTGGGGGGCAGAGCTGGTAGTGATGGTAGAGACTATGGTGGAGTCGGTTGTTATGGCATTAACAGTGGAGGTGGTTGAGACGGTTATTGGAGGGGCATGGATGGAAGAAAGAGGGATGGAGCTAAGGGGTTCGTCTGAATGAATGTCCCTAATGGATTCGTCGGAACTAGTGGTGGAGTTAGTTGGAGTTTTGTTGGAAGCCATTGATGGAATTTGGGGGTATTCTTGTCAAAAAACTCGATTTTGTTAAAGAGAGGAGGAAGCTCTAGGAAAATTTGAAAGTGGGGAGTAAGAATTTTCCTGGTAAGGAAGATTTAGCGATAGTGGCTTTTCAGCTTAGCTCGTATTTTGGGGAATGACTAATTAATGGGCAGTTATGATTGCACACATGGAAAGAAGTTGATGGAACCCAACTTTTGGTTTTGGGTAGGTTGCCGAGGAGTTTTGGCTGGATATAATTTATTAATAATTATTGGGCTTTGTTTGGAGTACTCTTCCATTAAATATTCTATTTAACCGAAGACTGAGAGAAATTTTGGGGCATGATTATTTTGGTCTGAATTATATTGTAGGTCAAAGTCTACGTGGAGATATATTGGCCCACGTGGGAACTATTTTTGACAACTTGAGTGTTTTAAGGAATCATAGATTCCCAATTATATTTGGTTTCTAAAAGGTGGTGTTAGGATATAATCCAACTACGTTTCTTTTAGGAGATTTCATACAATCCCATTAAGGAATTGTACCTAATGAGGAATCCCAATTCTACACGGGGGATGATTCTATGGAGGTGGTGAGATCACTATAAATATAAGACTTTACTCTGATTTTAAGGTACACAATATTATTTTTCAGCACTAGAGCATTAAGCCTCCATTGTTAAACCTTATTCAGCCTGTACTTATTCTCACACCGGAGTTATCCCCCGACGCCAAAGCCGCCAAGCTTCGCGTGTTTCGTTTTTGTGTAGGATTGAACGCGCTTTGGTGATTGGGGCGGTTTGACGAATGATGAGTAGGTTAAAAACCTATGATTTGATCTCATTTAGCTTGATATATTGTAAGTTTTTGAGTATTGTTCATATTACTTCTGGTGTTTTTATGATTACTTTGCAGGTACGAGGAGTAGAGTAGGGAAGCAAGTGGATTTGAGAGAAAAAGAGAGGAAATAGGACGACCTGAGAGTTAAGCGCGGACCGCGCGGAGCAGATAAGGGAAGAGGCGAGGAGCGCGCTTCCAGAGGAAGAGTTTGCTGTATGTTAAGCGCGGAGTGCACTCCTTTAAGAAGGGACCACGCGCAGACCGCGCGTATCGGACGGAAATGGCCAGATTTTGTTACTTAAATCATGAAGTTGAGCTAGAAAAGGATTTGGACTTACCAATTGTAATAGGGTTTTGATTAGAGTTATAAATACTAGTTATTCCTTTAGTATTAGAGATCTTTTGACTGAAAATTTTTGGAGGCTAATCTTGTGGAGCATATTTGTAAGACCCCAACTTTTATGAATAAAGATTTAATTTTCTTTATATATTATTTCGAAATAGTAAGGTGTTGATTTGATAAATATGAAAGTTATGGATGAAATGTGCAAATATTTTAAAATGAGCAAGTGGTTATAAAATATTCTGGTTGTCGGGGAATATTCGTTTGGTCGTGGAATATTCTTGTTGTCGGGGAATATTCGTACGACGGCGCAGCTATTTGTGGACCCCACAACATAATAACTGTCGGATATAGAAAGCGACAGAAATAACCTTTTTATAAAATAACGGCGTATTTATTACCGTTAGTACTGTTGAAATACCCGGTGGTTAAAATACAGTGATACGCGGTGTTGCAAAGTAGCACACGGTATCGCACAGTAGCACACGGTATCGCACGGTATTTCGAATTATTGAGTCTTACGTGAGAAGGCACTTACTCAATTATTGTTACAGTAATTACTGTTCAATATTTTATATTATTGACTCAATAATTGCTACGTTGATATTTTATATTATTGACTCAATAATTGTTACATTGATATTTTATTGACTCAATAATTGCTACGTTGCCATTTTATATGATTGATTCAATAATGGCTACATTTGATATTTTGGTATTATTGATTCAATAATTGTCACTACACAGTATTTCACATTATCAACTCAATAATTCATATTATTTGAATAATATTATTAGATAGCATTATTGACAATGTCTAAGGAAGTTCTGTCTAGGAGGGGTTATTTAATTGCGCGCCAGTAAAGAGAAGTCCTTATCGGAAGGCCCCCTCTTTCCTAGGAACGACCTGGTTGTCAATATTGTAAGTTCTGTAATATTATTTGTGAATAATTAATTATTGATTTATATGATAAGAAAATATTTATTTTGTGGATATAAAAGAAGGAATTAGTGCTGATGTGTTTTTATCAGTATTTTGGTGTGAGAAATCATCTGTTTATGGATTTCGGATAATTTATGTTTGAAATTTGGAAAAACTTCCTTCTACAAAGTTGTAGAGAATTAAATTTCCTATAAAAGGACATAAAATTTGTATTTTTCTGACAAAGGGGCTATTTGTTATGAATTATTGAAGTTTCAGAAAATAAATATTTTTTTAATGGGTGGGCCCCACTTTTGTTGAAAATCTAATTTTTGGGAGCAGCCGGCGGCTGGTGATTTTTTTTAAAAATAATATTATTTTATTAATTTAGTCTCCTTTGGCATCCTAAGCTTTTCCTATAAATAGGGTGCTTAGGTTAGAATTAAAAATCACACCAGAATCAGAAGTTTTCTCTCTCTATAATATCGAGCGTATTTTTGTGAGTATTTAGATACTTTGAGTATTAGTATTCAGCGCAAGTTTCCTTCGGTATTATATCCGATATTTCAGTCAGAGGTACTGTTCTTTTGAGGTAAGGGATGTTATTTTCTTTCGTAAATGATGCTATTCTTTTCAATATCATTATACCGAAATATTGGCATGGATTTTGTTATAAAATTCTTACTTTTTTCGTCGGGGTTACTATTCACGTATACGGCACTATTCACGTATACGGCACTATTCACAGAAAAATTAAAATTTCTTCTGTTTGTCCAAATTGTCTGTTATAGTTACTATCTTTGATTGTATCCAAGTTTTGAGCTCTATTCTTGAATTTTGTTCCACAAAGTATTATTATGAAGTATTTTTAAACTTGGATAAACTAAAATACGAATCCTTAATCTTATCCTTTATTTCACTGGATTCGTTATTTATATTATTTTTCATCATCCTCAGTCCTAAGTGGTGATATAATTGAATATCTTTGGCCTGTAGAGCAAAGATGAATGATTACCTGATGAATATCTTTGGCCTATAGTGCAAAGATGACAGGTGTTGAGATGAACATGACCATTGATGATACAAATGAATATCTTTGGCCTGTAGTGCAAAGATGAATATTTGATTCGAGACGTATATTGATTGATGTTACAGGGATAAAATATTGATGATGGACTTTTAAATCATAGAAGATAGTAGACTTCATTCTCTGCTTAACTCTTCTAATGAATTGTTATTTCCGCTGGGAATATTGATCTAAAGTTGGTTGTCCATTATATTTTATCTGATTTGTTGAAGACTAACGATAATTTATTTTTCATTATCTTAGTCATAATATTCTTTACTAGGCTAGTTGAGCTCACCCTTTTCATCTGTTGTCCTCTTCAAGAAATGAGAATGTCGAAGGGACTAGTCGGGGGACAGAGTGATGGTCCGAGTTAGAGCAGTAGTAGTCCTCACTATTTCTGATAAATAGTGTGATAATAAATGTAATGAGGACTTAGTTTGAATATTAATATTTCTACATATTTGTATTGACACTCACAGTTGTGTGGTCGTATTTTGCACGACCGTATGATATAAAGTTTGTATTTGAATTCTGTACCATGTATTTGGCGACTCAGAATGGGTTGGGTTGACTGGACCTATTCTGGGGGGCGTCACAGTTGGTATCAGAGCTTAGGGATATAATCTCTGGCGGAGATCGGGGAATAGAACTAGGAGGGGAGAGACGACTAAATCCTTCACTAGTATATCCTACCTAAGCTTATGTGGTATTTAATTGGTCAGTCGGAGCATAGGGTTAATATGTGATATGTTAATTTATTTAATTAACCCTTGTTTTATGGCAATATTTGAGAATGGCAGCTGAGAATGTTAACAACGAAGTGAATGAGACCGTAGAGACACCTTTAATCACTAACCAGGAGAACGTGCAACAAGAAGGCAATGTTCATCCTGAAAATAACGCTAGTCAGACGATAAACGATGAGATGTTTAGAAGTTTTTTGCAGTTCATGCAAAACCAGACGAGGGAGACTCATGTGCAATATACAGGTGGAGATAATAACAACTCGCGAATTGTTACTGCCAAGCAGTTCAAAGAATTGGGACCACCAGAGTTTCTGAAAAAGCCGGATCCGATCAAGGCAGAGACGTGGATTAAACAAATTACCAAGATATTTGATGTCTTGGGATGCACGGAGGAACAGAAGGTTCCATTTGCCACGTTTATGTTCCGTGGAGAGGCAGATTACTGGTGGGAATCCGTGAAGCGTACCCAGCCTGCCGCACTCAAGATATCTTGGGAAGCGTTCCAGAAACTATTTAATGACAAGTACTTTCTTGAAAGTATTCGTCATATGAAGGAATTAGAATTTATCAGACTCGAGCAAAACAACATGCCGGTATCCGAGTACGAGGCTAAGTTCGCGGAGCTGTCCGGGTTTGCACCTCATTTGGTGGAGAATGAGGAACGTATGACGCGGATGTTTCTAAGAGGTTTGAAACCCGAAATACGTTAATACTTCATTTCTCATAAATTTTCTTTATATTCGGATGTACTAAACAGGGCCCAGTTATTAGAACGAGATAATGATTATGTTCAATCGAGGGACCACAACCAAGGTCGTACCGGTGGCAGCAGTCATCGGAGCAAGGACAACCAGCGAGGAGGAAAGTATGACAGAAGCGATAACCACTCCGGTGGTAATCGTGGCCATGATAGTAGAAAAAGCGAATCGGGAGGAGATTTCAAGAAGAGAAAGTACAACAATGAGAACGTGAAGACGTCGACATCAGCACCAGCATCAACTGTTTCTAGGGGAGGAGAACGACCACCGGTCGTATGCTATAAATGAGGGAAAGAGGGACATATCAGCCCAAACTGCACACAACAGTTCAAAGCATGTTATAACTGTGGAAAAGAAGGACATATAGCTCGAGATTGTCCTATTGCGAAACCAAATCCAGCGGGGGTGGTGATTCCAAAGGCGGTTTCGGACAAGTCAAAGTCGGTGATTCCTGGAAGAGCGTTTGTCGTGATAGCTCAAAACGCTAGGAATCCACACGAGGTGATTACGGGTACGCTAATCATAAACTCTTACGAAGTTTACACCTTGTTAGATACCGGTGCTACCCATTCTTTTATTTCACCTGCTTGTGCTCAACGTTTGAACTTGACTTCTGATAAATTAGATTTTGACTTATATGTTGAAACTCCGTTAGGAGAAACCTTCATTACATCTACAGTTTACAAATCTTTCTTGATTCAGATTGGCACCCTTACCTTACCTGTTGATCTTATATCCTTGAAAATACTTGCATTTGACGTGATTTTAGGAATTGACTGGTTAACCACTTACCATGCCAAAATTGATTGTTTTCGTAAGGTTGTTAGTTTTCATATTCCTAATCAACCTGTTGTGCGAATCCAAACCACCAAACCACTAAAATCAGTCAATATCATTTCAAATCCCAAGGCTATTCGTTTATTGAAAAATGGATGTCAAGCTTTCTTAGCTCATGTCACTGATCTAAACCAGAATACATCAGATTTGAATGATATTTCTGTTGTTAATGAGTTTCCTGATGTATTTCCCGAAGAATTTTCCGGTCTACCCCCAAACGTGAAGTTGAATTCTTTATTGACCTTGAGCCCGGTACAAAGCCCATTTCTAAAACCCCATATCGAATGGCTCCTATTGAACTTCAGGAGTTAAAGATCCAATTACAAGAATTGTTAGACATCGGTTTTATTCGTCCTAGTACGTCTCCTTGGAGTGCTCCTGTTTTATTCGTAAAGAAGAAAGACGGGAGTATGCGACTTTGCATTGATTATCGGGAGTTGAACCATGTCACCATTAAGAATAGGTATCCGCTACCTCATATTGATGACCTGTTCGACCAGTTGCAAAGAGCGCAATTCTTTTCAAAGATCGATCATCGTTCTGGATATCATCAGTTGAAGATTAAAACTGAGGATATTCCAAAGACTGCTTTCAGAACACGGTACGGGCATTATGAGTTCTTAGTCATGTCTTTTGGATTGACTAATGCTCCTGCTGCTTTCATGGATATGATGAACCGTGTATTTAAGGAATATTTGGATCAGTTCGTTGTTGTCTTTATTGATGACATCCTCATCTATTCTAAAAGTCGTGAAGATCATGAGCACCATTTGAAGTTGGTACTTCAAAAGCTTCGTGAGAACAAGCTATATGCCAAGCTGAAGAAATGCGAGTTCTGGCTTGAGGAAGTAGCATTCCTTGGGCACGTGGTATCGAAACGTGGAGTATCTGTTGACCCGGCGAAGATTGAAGCAATACAAAGCTGGGAGCAACCTAAGTCGGTGACCGAAGTACGAAGCTTTCTGGGCTTAGCTGGTTATTATCGGAGGTTCGTAGAGGGATTTTCTCGAATCGCTACTCCATTAACTCAGTTGACTCAGAAAGATTCAAAATTCGTTTGGGGCGAGGAATGTGAGAAGAGCTTCTAAGAGCTCAAGAGGAGACTTATTTCTGCACCTGTTCTGACAATACCATCTAGTTCGGATGGATTTGTTATTTACAGCGATGCTTCGGGCAAAGGGTTAGGATGTGTTCTCATGCAACATGGGAAAGTCATAGCCTATGCCTCGCGACAACTCAAAGAATATGAGAGGAATTATCCTACTCATAATCTAGAGTTGGCAGCAGTCGTTTTCGCGTTGAAGATCTGGAGACATTACTTGTACGGAGAGAAAGTGGAGATCTATACAGATCATAAGAGCCTTAAATATTTCTTCACTCAGAAGGAACTCAACATGCGGCAACGACGTTGGCTTGAGCTATTGAAAGATTACGATTATACCATCCAATACCATCCTGGAAAAGCGAACGTGGTAGCTGACGCGTTGAGTAGAAGATCATATGTGGGAACGAGTGCAATGATGTCAAGTATACGCATAGAACCAGCTTTGATTGATAAAGTTAAAGTTGCTTAAGCTACGGATTCGGAGCTGATGAAGATGAAGAAGAAGGTGCAAGAAGGTGCAATTCCAGAAGCAAGAATCGATGAAGAGGGAATACTTCGAGTCAACTCCAGACTTTGTGTTCCTAACGATTCTGACTTGAAGCATAGAATCATGATGGAGGCACACAACACACCGTTTGCAATCCATCCTGGGAGTACCAAAATGTATCGTGATCTTCGACATACATTTTGGTGGAGCAATATGAAGAGAGAGATCGCGGAGTTTATTTTGAGATGTTTGACTTGTCAACGTGTAAAGGCGGAGCATCAAGTACCGAAGGGTCCATTGCAACCACTGGAGATTCCAAAATGGAAGTGGGAACACATTACGATGGATTTCGTTACGGGTCTTCCAAAGGTTTCTCAAGGCATAGATGCGATTTGGGTTATTGTTGATAGATTAACTAAGTCTGCTCATTTCTTGCCGATACGAGAGACTTATTCCCTTGAACGTCTTGCTCATATGTACGTGAATGAGATTGTGAGATTGCATGGCATGCTAGTATCCATAGTTTCGGATCGTGACCCCAGATTTACTTCACGATTTTGGATCAGTTTGCAGAAAGCTATGGGCACGGATTTACGATTCAGTTCGGCTTATCATCCTCAAACAGATGGACAATCGGAAAGGACTATCCAAATTCTTGAAGATCTATTGAGACTCTGTGTTCTAGACTTCAAAGGGAGTTGGGATAAGTACTTACCATTGGTGAAATTCTCCTACAACAACAGTTATCAGGAAAGTATAGGCGTAGCTCCATTCGAAGCGTTGTATGGGAGAAAGTGTCGTTCTCCAGTATGCTGGAATGAGGTGGGTGAAGCAACATTGTTGGGACCGGAGTAGGTACGTATGACTTCAGAAAAGATTCAAATGATCCGACAACGGATACAAACCGCACAAGATCGACAAAAGAGTTATGCTGATCTTCATCGAAAGAACGTGGAATTTAACGTTGGGGACCATGTATTGTTACGTATTGCTCCGTGGAAAGGAGTTACGAGGTTTGGGAAGAAAGGAAAGCTCAACCCACGATTCATTGGTCCATTTGAGATTCTTGACCGAGTAGGAAATGGGGCCTATAGACTCGCTTTACCTCCAAGCATGTCTCGTGTTCATAACGTGTTTCACATATCCGTGTTACGTAAATATGTGAAGGATCCAAACCGCATTATTGAGTTAGAACTAGACGAGATAGCTGAAGATTTAACGTACGAGGAGATACCTGTCAAGATCTTGGATAGGAAGGAGCATGTCCTACGCTCGAAAATTATACCTCAAGTTAAAGTTTTGTGGAGAAACCATGCAATTGAGGAAATGACCTGAGAGTTGGAATCGAAAATGAAAGCGAGGTATCCTCACCTTTTCGACATACCAGGTACGTACGTCAATTTCGAGGACGAAATTTCATAAGGAGGGGAGGTTGTAAGACCCCAACTTTTATGAATAAAGATTTAATTTTCTTTATATATTATTTCGAAATAGTAAGGTGTTGATTTGATAAATATGAAAGTTATGGGTGAAATGTGCAAATATTTTAAAATGAGCAAGTGGTTATAAAATATTCTGGTTGTCGGGGAATATTCGTTTGGTCGTGGAATATTCTTGTTGTCGGAGAATATTCGTACGACGGCACAGCTATTTGTGGACCCCACAACAGAATAACTGTCGGATATAGAAAGCGACAGAAATAACCTTTTTATACAATAACGGCGTATTTGTTACCGTTAGTACTGTTGAAATACCCGGTGGTTAAAATACAGTGATACGCGGTGTTGCACAGTAGCACACGGTATCGCACAGTATTTCGAATTATTGAGTCTTACGTGAGAAGGCACTTACTCAATTATTGTTACAGTAATTATTGTTCAATATTTTATATTATTGACTCAATAATTGCTACGTTGATATTTTATATTATTGACTCAATAATTGTTACATTGATATTTTATTTACTCAATAATTGCTACGTTGCCATTTTATATGATTGATTCAATAATGGCTACAGTTGATATTTTGGTATTATTGATTCAATAATTGTCACTACACAGTATTTCACATTATCAACTCAATAATTCATATTATTTGAATAATATTATTAGATAGCATTATTGACAATGTCTAAGAAAATTCTGTCTAAGAATTTAATTGCGCGCCAGTAAGGAGAAGTCCTTATCGGAAGGCCCCCTCTTTCCTGGGAACGACCTGGTTGTCAATATTGTAAGTTCTGTAATATTATTTGTGAATAATTAATTATTGATTTATATGATAAGGAAATATTTATTTTGTGGATATAAAAGAAGGAATTAGTGCTGATGTGTTTTTATCAGTATTTTGGTGTGAGAAATCATCTGTTTATGGATTTCGGATATTTTATGTTTGAAATTTGGAAAAACTTCCTTCTACAAAGTTGTAGATAATTAAATTTCCTATAGAAGGACATAAAATTTGTATTTTTCTGACAAAGGCGCTATTTGTTATGAATTATTGAAGTTTCGGAAAATAAATATTTTTTTAATGGGTGGGCCCCACTTTTGTTGAAAATCTTATTTTTGGGAGCAGTCGGCGGCTGGGGATTTTTTAAAAAAAATAATATTATTTTATTAATGTAGTCTCCTTTAGCATCCTAAGTTTTTCCTATAAATAGGGTGCTTTGGTTAGAATTGAAAATCACACTAGAATCAGAAGTTTTCTATCTCTATAATATCGAGCGTATTTTTGTGAGTATTTAGATACTTTGAGTATTAGTATTCAGCGCAAGTTTTTTTCGGTATTATATCCGATATTTCAGTCAGAGGTACTGTTCTTTTGAGGTAAGGGATGTTATTTTCTTTCGTAAATGATGTTATTCTTTTCAATATCATTATACCGAAATATTGGCATGAATTTTGTTATGAAATTCTTACTTTTTTCGTCGGAGTTACTATTCACGTATACGGCACTATTCACGTATACGGTACTATTCACTGAAAAATTAAAATTTCTTCTGTTTGTCCAAATTGTCTGTTATAGTTACTATCTTTGATTGTATCCAAGTTTTGAGCTCTATTCTTGAATTTTGCTCCACAAAGTATTATTATGAAGTATTTTTAAACTTGGATAAACTAAAATACGAATCCTTAATCTTATCCTTTATTTCACTGGATTCGTTATTTATATTATTTTTCATCATCCTCAGTCCTAAGTGGTGATATAATTGAATATCTTTGGCCTGTAGAGCAAAGATGAATGATTACCTGATGAATATCTTTGGCCTGTAGTGCAAAGATGACAGGTGTTGAGATGAACATGACCACTGATGATACAAATGAATATCTTTGGCCTGTAGTGCAAAGATGAATATTTGATTCGAGATGTATATTGATTGATGTTACAGGGATAAAATATTGATGATGGACTTTTAAATCATTGAAGATAGTAGATTTCATTCTCTGCTTAACTCTTCTAATGAATTGTTATTTCCGCTGCGAATATTGATCTAAAGTTGGTTGTCCATTATATTTTATCTGATTTGTTGAAGACTAACGATAATTTATTTTCCATTATCTTAGTCATAATATTCTTTACTGGGCTAGTTGAGCTCACCCTTTTCATCTGTTGTCCTCTTCAGGAAATGAGAATGTCGCAGGGACTAGTCGGGGGACAGAGTGATGGTCCGAGTTAGAGCAGTAGTAGTCCTCACTATTTTTGATAAATAGTGTGATAATAATTGTAATGAGAACTTAGTTTGAATATTAATATTTCTATATATTTGTATTGACACTCACAGTTGTGTGGTCGTATTTTGCACGACCGTATGATATAAAGTTTGTATTTGAATTCTGTACCATGTATTTGGCGACTCAGAATGGGTTGGGTTGACTGGACCTATTTTGGGGGGCGTCACAATATTGGTATTTCATTGGAGGCTTTCGTAAGATAAACGTTGGATTGAAGATTGAAGAACATCGACAGAGTTTTTTCTTCTTCCTCTTAAATTAATTTCTATATCATGATGTCTTTTAATTATTGTCTTGGTATTCCTAAGTTGATGATGAACTAAATCTTTATTAGGAGTACAATGGAACTTTTTATGAAGCTTTAATTCAATTACTATTATTTTCACTTGATAATTTCTTCGAATTGATTGTTATTATTCTGTGCATAATTAAATGATTGTTTGCCTAACAATTAATCTTATATCTTTGATTGAATTGAAAAAAATTTCTTAGATTAGAACTGAATATAACAACACATGAATTTGTTAATTTTTAATTGGAATAACATAACAGTGTATAAGACGAACGTACTTATATACCATGTGCAACTGTGATACAGGTGTGAACTTAATGAATCTATTGTAAGTATTTTACACGAAAGTAGTAAATAGTTAAAATAGATATTTTTGCTAATCATCGAAAAATGTTAGTGAATTGTGAAGTAAACCTAGTTGTCAATTTGGTGGAGTAAATTAAGTGGGAATACAGTAGGAGAATTATTGTGGATTAATTGAAAAAATTGTATTCCTATACTTAAATAATCTGGTATTCATTAATTGTCAGTTACTTGGATCTTAATCACTTTAATTTTGTTAATTCTCACAAATCAATTGGAGTGACTGTTTAAATAAAATAAATTGGTGAAAATTGGATAATTGAAGTAATTATTTGATAACTGTTCCCTGTAGGTTTGACACTTTTCTTACTATTATATTACTTGATTGACCGTGTGCACTTGCGCGTAATTGTCATTGCACAAATCGGACAACAACGAATCTTGGCGTTGATAATTGGACTATTTGCAAACGATATATATTGGATAATTCAATATTATTTTGTCAAGAAAACAAAAGCAAATTATAAATACTGTTTGGATTGAGCATAAATAAACATATGCAACAGGAAAAACTCGACAACTCAATGTGATTCGTTTACAACCCTACAGGTGGATATCTTAGCACTTTACTAGATATGTATGATTATTCAGATATAAGATTAAGATCAGCAGTATACCAAAAATGATTTATTACATAGATGATCAATTCATATTACTGAAATTTTAAAATGATCACGTAAGATGATATGTACCAAACGCGCCCTAATATGAAAAAGATAGTCACAACTCACAAGTGTTGAAGGGAAGTACTTCTTGCCACATGGAATATGTTTAAAAAAATCAAAATGTTATAAAATGAGGAAATGGCCATCATGTAATTAAAGCTTTTTCTTTGAATTTATTTTTTGGGGGTAATGGTCAAATGAAAACTTTTTCACCCATGATCCATGAGTAATTATTTCTTGCTATCTATCTCAAAAACAAACAAACAAAGAAAGAAAGTATATGTTTGTCTTAGGATATGAATAAGCTTATTTAGTCTGAATTAAGCTTAGCAAGGTTGTGTTTGATAAATTTGAGAATTAAGATCTGAATTATTATGATGTCTTAATAAATTAGATCATCTGAATGGTTATGAGGTCTGAATCTAAAAAACTGTTTGATAACTAAAAAGTAAGTTGTCTCTTAATGACACTATTTTACCATTTTAAAGGGTAAAATTTTATTTAATAATTTTAAATATTCAATTTAATAAAAATGAGTGAATAATATTATTGAATATATTTATATAAAAAAAATTATCAAAAAAATTTTCATTAAGAGGCACCTCTTAATTATTAATATTTTATTTTCTGTCTTACCGATTAAGAGGCACCTCTTAATTATTAGTTTTGTAATTACTTGGATATTGGACATCTTAAAGTGGTAACAAGGACACAAATGGGAATGTCAACAAATTTAATTCCTCGTATGTAGGAGTTATCAAATTTACAAAGTCACATTCATAATAGAACGCCACTAACGGTTCATGTTCATCAACCCCATCTCTTCTCCATAAAGATTCTCTGTATTTACCTGCAAATCTTTTGGAAAAACACCCATTGTTTTTCACAAAAACTGTGCCAAATTAAATTCAATGATCAAAAGGGGCTACTCCATTACAAGAAGGCCAAGGAAAGATGAATAACACCACAATTACAAGGTGCCGTAATAATTTTTGGCTACTAGTGTTCTTATTGTTTGTTTTATGGTATGCATTACTTTATGTTTATGATTGGTCTTATGTTGGTGGCCAGACCTCAATAGCCCTTAATCATTCAGATTCAATTGATTCTTCAGATTCTAATCCTATTGACATATCTAGCACCCATAATGAAATTACTCGAAACGATACAATCCGCGACGGATCAAAAAATGTCATTAATGGTATAAAAGGGGACGAAAAACCCGCAAAGGGATCAAATGACGAGGAAAATTGGTTTGAAGATGTGGATCAAATCAGGGTTCTTGAAAAAGAATTGGACCCTTTATTAAGTGAGATTGAAGCTCAAAAAAATTGCGATTTTTTATGTTCAGGTAGGTACATTTATGTTCATGATATTCCTAGTAGATTCAACTATGAATTGATCAAACAATGCAAGTTACTTAACAAATGGGATGATATGTGCCAGTACTTGGTAAATATGGGGCTTGGTCCTGAACTTGGAAATCCTCAAAGGGTATTTATGCCCTCGGGTTGGTTTAACACTCACCAGTTTTCGCTAGAGGTCATTTTTCATAACAGAATGAAACAGTATGATTGCTTAACGAATGATTCGTCGAAGGCTGCAGCTGTTTTTGTGCCTTATTATGCAGGGCTAGACATTGCGCGATATTTGTGGGGATTTCATAATAAATCAGAAAAAGATGCTGATTCTTTGGCCATGGCGAAATGGCTTAGGGTTAAGCCGGAGTGGGAAGTAATGTCCGGTAGGGATCATTTTGTTGTGGCAGGGCGAATCACGTGGGATTTTAGGCGAGGGGATGATGAAGAATCGAGTTGGGGGAATCGGTTTATGCTGTTGCCTGAGTTTAAGAATATTTCTATTTTGACAATCGAGTCGAGTCCTTGGAATAGGAATGACTTTGGAATTCCATATCCAACATATTTCCATCCTTCAAGTGATGATGAGGTTACTACTTGGCAAAACAAAATGAGGAAGCAAAGGAGGAGAATCTTGTTTTCGTTTGTTGGTGGCCCGAGGCCACAGATTGAGGATTCTATTCGGGGCGAAATTATTGATCAATGTGCAGCAGCAAAGAGGAAATGCAGGTTTCTTGAATGTAGGAATGATGGATCAAACAAGTGTCAGAAGCCTTTTTATGTTATGAGGACTTTTCAGGGCTCGACCTTCTGTTTGCAGCCTCCAGGAGACTCATTCACAAGGCGGTCTACTTTTGATTCGATATTGGCTGGCTGCATTCCTGTGTTTTTCAGTCCTGGGTCTGCTTATGCGCAATATTTATGGCATTTACCGAGTGATTACACAAAGTATTCGGTGCTTATATCAGAAGCTGATGTGAAAGATAAGAAGGCAAGCATTGAGGGTGTGTTGAGTCGAATTTCGAGACAAAAGGTAGCAGCTATGAGGGAAGAGGTTATAAGGCTGATTCCTAAGGTGAGTTATGCAGATCCAAGGTCTAAATTGAAAGAATTTGAAGATGCATTTGACCTAACATTGAAAGGAGTTTTTGAGAGGGTGGAAACAATTAGAAGAGAGATTAGAGAGGGGAAGAATTCGAGTCTTGATTTTGATGAAGAATACAGTTGGAAGTATAATTTATTTGGTACAGTAAAAAAGCATGAGTGGGATCATTTCTTTAGAAGGACTAACAAAGGGTATTGATTCAAGAGAAAAAAGGGTATTGATAAAATTCCAATTTGTTTTTAGTTGTAAATCCAGTTAATTCTTAGTGAATTTTGGTTTATTACTCTTCTTGATATTGTTTTTAGTTTCTATATTACAAAAAACTTTTCACTTTGCCTTAAAGTATCCGAATCCAACACTCAACACTCAAATAAGAATAAGGGTATGTCAACTAGACACTTCATTTTAGTGTAAAATATTGACAAAATGAATAGTACCCCTTGTCAGGAGTACTCGTGTCGCTCTTTAAAATACTGTGTCCGACTGGACACTCTATCCGAGTCCGTGTAACATAGGACTTTTCATTCTTTCACCTATATCTTTAGTTCTTGATCTTCACTCGAGTTCATATAATTCATTAGTTTATTTTTTGTTATTGTTGTTTGTACAAAACTAGATCAAGAAAAGCCATCCTTCAGATTCTGTCAATTTGTTTGCTGTGCTAGATGAAACAAAGCAACATGCATTGGTTCACCGCACTTCTTTTGATGATTTTTATTTTTTACATTTGAGTAATATATGCGAGGGTGAGTCGGGGCTTAAGATCAAGCCGAAAGGCATAGAGCACACAATAAAGAGTATTGTTAGCGATTCTGGTTGGTCGCTGCACTTCTTATGATGCTTACAGGTGCACTATCATAAACAGATAGCTTCTTTTGATGAATGTAGCAAAAAAAAGGGGTGTGATATTTCTATGATTTTTTGTGACTGGGCTTACCTCCTGCTGAAAAATAAATTTTATTTAATGAGATCATGGGAGTTTTCAGGATTTTCAGAAACTCAACAAACGAATGTCAAAACAAACTGAGTTACCAATTGGATCTTTCTCAACAGTTTGACAAGTATTTCACAAGCTCCATCACTTGTGAATTGTGATTTCACAAAATTAGACAATCTGATTCACATTTCTTATGTTGTAGGAGTAAACCCTGTTTATTACATATCTATTCCTCCAAGTTACTCCGAGTTTCAAAGTGGCCCCTAATTAAATTGACAAAAGCAACACTCTCGTCCTCCAAGTTGGCATTTTGATTCATTGTTATTCCTTGGCCTGAGTTTTCTCCGAATTTGAGTTATGTGCACGTGCTTTTTAACAAAGCTTTATTTGTATTTTAACATTAATACACACACGTGTGTATATTCAGGGCATATGAAACTCACACATGACTCCAAACTCACATGGATTTCATGAATTATGGGAAAACATTTAAGTGTCAAAAGACAAATATAATCTCATTAAAATGCATGTGCATCGCACATGACTCAAATATGAGAAAAAATCAGCTCAAGAAACAAAAATGAACCAAAATGTTAATTTAAAGGACGAAAATGTCACTTTTGCCAATTAAGGGGCCACTTTGAAACTCGTTGACAACTTGGAGGGAATATATGCAATCCAACCTTTATTTAAAAAAAAAAAAATCAATATTCGGTGAATTTTATTATTTCACTTGTTTCATAATAAAAGAGTCTCATTTATATACCAATTTTTTTTTGTTCCACAAAAATAATTCCTCTTTTATATTATTAACATTATAAATGACAATGTCTTCAAACTGATCCGAATAATTTCATTACATGTCATCACTGTTAAATTAATAACTCACTATATTAATGGTAAGTATGAGATCAAAATAAATCATTAATATTTGTATATATTGCAAATGAGACTCTGTTTAGAGTAATTTATTATTTTTAGTCAACTAGCTCATAATCACGTGCGCGACATGAGTTTTATTATAAAATTATTTATATTATTTATATTATACTATAAATATTAATAGGCTAATATTGTGTATGGTGATTTTTATATATAAAAAATATATGTCCTAAAATATATTATTTAACCAATAACATATAATTAATTATTGATAAAAATTAAATAAATTCAAAAATCCAAGATAAGAGTTCATCAATTTTTATAATATAAATGATAGTATTTATCTTAAAATTAATGGTTTATTTTCTTATATATTCATCTATTTATCAATACCTTCAACCCCTATATATGAAAACACGCAAAGCTATTCTGTTTGAGTCAACCCTTGATTAATTAGGAGTTAACTTGGGTTGTCACTCGAAATCGATCTAACAATTGACGTATTCTCTTTCATGTTCCTTATTATGAATTTAATCTGTCTATTCCTCTTCATCCTCCACGTCCTTTTTCGAGAAAATCCTTAATTCTTTGTTGTAATTTGATGTTACAGTTCTTAAAATTCTTTCATAAAATCACAGTCAGATTAGCAGAATTTTTTGGTTATTCACTTCCGAAACAACAAACGCAATAGCAGTCGATCGACGAAGGCAATGTTAATGTCGTACCTTCAACATTGCTTACAATAGCAGTAATTGGAGCAACAACACCACCATCAACCTCTGCATGAGCAACAGGGATCACTTCGACGGCGAGAATTGGTTAATCTTCGTAGTTGTTATGCTTCAATCGATAAGGTACTCTGCTTTTATTTTCTCTCTCCATATTTCTGTATTTGGATTTTTATTTACTAGGTTTATGTAAATGATTTAGTTGGTATATGGAATTTGATGTATAGTTAAATGATTTAGTCGGTGTTAACGCCAAAATCCGTCTACGCGCCCAATCACCAAACAACGCGTCAATTTCTGCACAAAAACGAGTAAACACACTGAGGAGCCTGACGGTCGGGGCTGCCTGGAAATAGCTCAGGTGTTAGAATAAGTATAGGCCGGAGAATAGGTTAACAATGGAGGCTAATTGCTTTAGTGATTAATGAGTTGTTATGTGTGTTAATTGTGAATTAAGTTATAGTCATGTATTTATAGTAGATCACACCTCCTTATTGCCATGTCCCCGAATTGGAATAAGACTCTTTATCATGGTAGTTGCCATAGTGGGATAAAAATCAATATCCTTAAAGATGGGAAGATGAAATCAATCCGGACTGTTCAAATAAAAGTAGGAAGTCAACCAAAATCAAAATTGCAGATTCCTTAAAGATCAAGTCTCCTAATAAATATATATCGCCATCCGGGAAAATTTTGCCACGTAGGATGGGTTCCACCAAATCCACCGGGCTCACAAAACCATGCCCCAATATTGCCTCCCACTCTCTTGTTATAATGGGTTATATAAACAGAGAGTACATAATTTAATACCCCCAATAATTAAATAATAAATGAGAAGACGCAATCACCAAAATCGGACAACCGCTTCGTATCCCACACGCCCAACTGGACCCCATCACCATTAACATTAGCCTTATTTGGGAAACGTGCGGGCACAAAAGGTCACATCAAAACCTCTTCCCCAAAAAAAAACTGCCACTATCATTTTCGATTTACAATTTTCAAAAGAGCCGACTTCTCTATTCTTCCCTCTGCAACAACCTTTCTTAGCTAACCTCCACTGGAATCCAATAAACTCCAAGCAAAAATGGCAGATAACACCACCCAAACTTCTACCCACGCCTCTGTTCCCACTTCTGAAGTTACCCCCACCACCGTTACCGTTGCCCAGAACCCAAAACCGCAACATCCCGAAAACACCACCACCACTGCACCCACACCAATTGTCTCACCTTTATCCTCACACAATCCATCACTTGTCCAATCCAAAGTTAAGATCGTCGTACAACAAATGCAGTAGGAATACTCCTCGGAGAAGGCCTATACCTACATCAGCACTCCATCCACCATCAGTAAATAATCCCTCTAAGACATATGCCAACAATACGACATTCCTGACATATACTCACTCCACGCACCTAAACCCTAGGAGAGAATGCACTGCCGACCCAATGGCTGGACTGCCATCCCACTCCATGCCCTAAGATATGGGGTTCGATTCCCCCTTCATGAGTTCATCTCCACCTTCCTTGGCTTTTTCGGAATCGAATTTGCACAGTTGGTGCTAAACTTTTACATCCACCTAATCTGCTTCATCGCTTTTTGCCACGAATGTGGCATTCAACCTTCTACTAACGACTTTTTTTTCGCTATGTTCACTCTGGGTAGATCCAAGGAACCTGGGTTCCGACAATTAAACAGACACCCAAGAAACAAAACCTAGATGAAAAGCCCATCTAGCAACAAGGGATGACACTCCCTTTGGTTTTTCATCGAAAACCCAGACACCCATCTCCTCCCGGATTGGGCAGAACCTTTAAAAGCTAATATAGCACTTAACAAGTTCTCTAAGAAATGGGTTTATGAGTTCAAATCATTCGTTGCTAAAATACCGACAGAGGAATGGAATATAGACCTTCTGAATGATCAATCCTAGCTGTACAACCATAAGCAAAAGCCAAACATATTTTCTTTATATATACAAGCTGTTATTATTTTTCGCTAACTTTTTCTTATTCACAATGTCTTTGCTAGAACCAGACCTGGCAAACGGGCGGGCCGGGCCGAGCACGGGCAGAGCCAAAATAGCCCGACTTTTTATGGGCTGAAAAACTACGGCCCGTGGCCCAACCCGAGCCGGGCCGAGCCGGCCCGCGGGCTTTTACCTTCATTTTTTTTGCAAAATTTATTTTACACAATCTTTTTATGTCATAATTTTGCAAAATTCAAGTTCCCTTAGCTTCATGAGTTAAGGATGTTTGTTAATGCTACAATCAAAACAAATCGAACTCTTTTTTTGGAACAAAAAAAGAAGGCAAATGGACTCTTTTTTTAGGAGCGGAGGGAGTAGGATTTAACATTTGTATGATTAACGTTTGGACGACTATTATACCTTACCAATAATAACATAATTGTTCAGTAACACTGTTATCACTTATTCATATATTAGTTTCATTATAATATTAAATATATTCGATATTAATTCCATATTTTTATAGCACTGTTATAATATAATATAATGAAACTAATATATTATAACTAATATATTATTATAATGAAACTAATAAATTATTACACTGTTATAATATGTTATATCACTGTTGTAATATATTAGCTTCATTGTAGTATTAAATATATATAAACGATTCTTATAAATTACAAAAAGTTTGCTTCTGATAATCCATATGAAATCTTAATTAATAAAATGCATATTTTATCAGATCTGCTATGAATCTTAATTATAATAAATGTAAAATCTCATACGCCCATACACAGTAATATTTATATTTTTACGTTTTATTATTTTACAAATGTAAAATGTATGTTTAATAAATGTAAAATATATTATAAAATGCAACACACTAAATGTATGTTTACATGAATATTTGTTTCTTAATTAATGAAAACATATATTTTTTGCGTTTATAAAATGTATTATAAGTTGATTAAAAATATATGCTTACAAAATAATAGTGATATAAGAGGTTGAGGTTAATTTGATCTATAAAAAATTTTAGTCTCAAACAAGCAGTTGTTGTAGCTCAGTTGGTTTAACTCTTATTTAATAAGTTGGAGGTCTTGTGTTCAACCCTCACAAGCATCATTGTTTAAAAAAAAAAAACTCACGAACAGGCCACGGGCCGGGCCAAAAACGGGCCGGGCCAAAATGGCCCAGCTTTATATGGGCTGAAATAATAAAGCCCATAGCCCGCTATTTTTCGGGCGGGCCGGGCCGGCCCGTGGGCCCGGGCTAGAACCGACATCAACCACCGTAGTTGGCCCATTATCACTTCTTGAAACCACCTTCGACCCTGACCAAACCACTATCATTGCCCCTATCTTGGAACAACCAATTTCTTCCATCCCGATGTCAACCCCTATTATCTCCACTCCTTCATTTATCGAAAAGAGCCCATTAGATATGTCCATTGCTGAAATAAATACCTTCCTTAAAAAGAAAAGACGAAGGTTAGTGAAAATATCCTCTTTAGTCCCCTCTCCTAAACCATCCTAAACTACCCCTGCCGCACCTCCTCAACCCACCAACCCTGAACCCATCCAAACTGTCGAACCCGAACCCAACCAATTTGCCGAACCCGAACCTTCCCACAAATGAAAAGAACTTGCAGAGTTATCTTCCGAACCCCCCGCAAAAAAAACCTATTCCGAAATAACTCCTGAACCCTAAACACACCAAACAATAGCTACCTCTCCACCTGGATCACCCTTTGTCACAGCGCCCAAGCTCGAGAGGCTCATGCCTCGAAGATAATTTGGCCATAGGACCTAAAAAACTACCCATATGAACTCTTTAACCACTTCATCCACTCTGATGACGATGAAAAGTTCGAGGACCTCACTCCTCAATAACTCATCTATGCAAACGTAATGCATCAGGATTGGGTAAGTACTCCTACTCAACTCTCCTTACAAATTTTTCCTCCTTTCTTGATTCTGAACTACATGCTCCATATTGCCGTCCAATGTTGTTCTGGCCCAAACCTTGTGCCAAATTTCCAGAATAACGACCAGAGAAAAAGAATTAGAGGTCAAAGTCACTCGTGTCTAACTCAGAGTTAAAGCCCTGACGCCCTGCCTCTAGAGAGAGCAAAGCTTGTATGCGAACACCACTTTTTACTGCGCAAAGCTGATGAGCGATTTGAAGAAAGTCAAGTGGCAGCTCTTTGAGACAGTCGAGAAGAAGAAGCATCTCCTGATAATCTACACCAAACTGAAGGAAAAAATAAGAAGTTAGAGAAGGCGACGACTGGCCTCCAGAAACAAGTCGGGACCATGTATTCCCAAGTGATGGAGTTGATGAGAATCAATAAGTCATTGGAGAAGGACTACACAGATCTCAAGGCCCAAGGTCCTCCCTTGACCGAAGCCGCCAAACAGAAGCTGATTAAAGAATATAAAAAACCTAGGAGCTTGTCCAAGAAGTTATGCAATAGTTTGGGGATGGTCGACCACCAAAGCCCAAGGGAGAAAAATAAAGAAAAATTAAAGGTGGGTAGAGGTTCGACCCCAACATACTCGACTCCTTAGACGATGAGGATGAATAATCGTCAACTAAACTTATTTTCATTTTTATTATCATCGAACTTGTAAAGAAATCCCCGATATACATATGAATGAAATGAAATGAAATTTTTTTGCAAGTATAAATTGTCCCAATAAACTTATATCATTTATAAGTGATAAAATTACATACCTTGTAAAAATAAAACTAGCATTTCATTGATAATATTTTCGAAGTCGTCCAATATGCCATATGTTTTTTATATCTGATCCATCCAAACCGCGAAGCCGATTAGTACTAGGCGAAGTTACCTCAATAAATTCATAAGGTCCCTCCCAGTTAGGCATAAGCTTGCCTGTGTTCTAGGTGTTGGTTTGCAGAAAAAAGACATACATATAATCAACATTGTAATAGCAGCGAAAACATGACATAAATTGTATTTAAAATGTTTCTGCAATCCAAGGAATCACCTTATGCAATATCATTAATTGAGGAATGATAAAAGATATACCCTGAAGAAGAACAATGTCTTGATGTAATCTTCAAATTCTAATCTTTGCTCCTTCGAGATCTCTCCAATCCTCAGATCAAACGTTCACTACTCAAAATGTGCAACGCCCAAGATGTGATCCACGTACTGATTGAAGATGTGATTTTAGATTCTACTAGATCTTGGATGGCTAGTCCTAATTCTCTATATCCTAACACCTTAGGGTTTTGAGAATCCTTGCAAGCGAGATGCAAGTTGCATTTGCATTAATCTATCCAACAATAAGACTCCTCTTATTTATAGACTAACCCTTTTCCTAAGCATTTTAGAAATAAAGGTTTTAATTTAATTCCCAATTTAGTTAGGAACTTTAATAATAATAAGACTCATCTTATTTATTTATAATGTAGTATTTCTCCAAATACCTAATTATAAATAGTAATATTTTTTCAAATACTATATTATTATTTAGTCAATTTAATAATAATAATAATAATAATAATAAGATGACTACTCTTACTAATTTATAATTCAGTATTTTTCCAAATAATTAATTATAAATATTAAGCTATTTAATTTATTCCACTAATAAATTAAATACACTTGATTTATTATCATTAAGCCAATCACTTCTAAAATTATATTTCTCCTTTTTTATGGTGTGACCTTCTAAGTTCAATATTAAGCCAATAGTAAAATAAATAAATTAGAATCATTCTAATATTATTTATAATGAATTAAACTTCTTTAATTCAAATATAAATAAATAATATTTATTCTATATCATGAGTGACACCTTATAAATAGGATAATATAAATTCAACGTTCAATCACAAAGATTATCACAAAAAATACAAAGAACCTATTTGGTGAATAGTTACTGTACAATTCAATCCTTCCACCATACAATGTCCCGATTAAACATAAGATATGGAATTACTGACAAGTCTTATTTATATAACCATATGCTTTTCGAATCACAAATGCACAATTCTAATTAATGTAAATTAGAAACTCCTTTCTCATTTCCATTCCACCTTGGCCAAGGATTTCTGAGTTGTCAATTATCGAATCGCATAGGATATTCTCTCCCTTTACTGAAAGTGGTAGATCTTTGTTGATCATTCACTTACTTCCATGTACACTTTATTATACCCGAACATACCCTATGACATACTCTAAAGTATTAAGGAATATGACAAAATATAATTCAGAATACACAAGGTACTATAATGATCTCAAGTCCAAGGATATTCACTTGTACAACTATCGCTGTAGGAACTCCCATTGTTAGGCAAGTAAAACTCCATTAGGGCTCCTTTAATTGAATCACGTTCAGTGAACTTATTCTCAAATAAGCACCTACGTACTTGCTTTAGCGTTTCCACATAAATGATTATGAGATCAATCATCCTCTTCAACTAGCAAGCATAATATGTACTAATCTATTCCGAATCAGTAACCCCATGTTAGTGATCCAACGATTAGAAACATTTTAGTTTTGAGCTATCTTAGAATTTAGATGTCATTCGTATAATCAACATCATGATTCTAAAAGCATTGCTCCAAAACTATGAGTTTATCACATTTATTAATTCAACTAATTAACATGGATAAAGAATGCCTTTTGTATTAAATAATTTTTTTATTAATAAATGAACAAAATTACAAAGTAAATACTTATCACATCCAATGTGATTGTCTTGAGGGCATACTACTTTCACTGGGGAGTATATGCTTCAGTTTCCCGAAGCACTAATCTCCAACCTCAAACCTCCGTTATTTAACACCCTGATTATAATGATGAGCAGTCTTGCGTTGGTAGATTGCTAACCTTATTAGTGCCGAATCACGAACCTCTTTTAGCAAATCTAAGTTGAGCCAAAACCCTTCATTATTGTACAATTCTTTATACTAGCTAACCTAAAGAGAGGGTGACTTGATCTCCACCAGAACAAGGGCATCGGTCCCATAAGCCAATATAAACGAAAAATCTCCTATTGTCATCCTGAGAGTAGTCCGATATGCCCACAGAACGCTAATCATCTCTTATGGCTACGACATTTAGCTTCGTCCAACCTCCTTTTGATATCGTTAAGAAGTGTTTGATTTGTCACCTCCACCTGGCCATTGGACTGAGAATTAGCAACCGACATTTTTCGATGCTAAATATTTAAATCTACCAGGAACTCCTCAAACTTAGACCCCACAAACTGACTACCATTATCTAATACCAACACCCCGGGATGCCAAACCAAAACAAAGGATTCCTTGAAGAACTTTAAGCACTCCTGCTCAGTAATAATTCAAAGTGGTTTTGCCTCCACCCATTTGGTCATGTAATCGATAGCTACTATCACGAAGCTCATCTAGATCTGACCTTTAGCATTCAGCAATAGACCCAGGATGTCAATTCCCCAAACAACAAATGGAATCGGTGGCAGAATCGAAGATAACTCTTCTGGCGGCTGATGCGGATAGGACTGTTCAATTGACACTTGGAACATTTCCTCACGCAATCCTTAGCCTCCTGAAACATAGTCAGCCAGTAGTATTCCTACATCAACACTTTGTAAGCCAATGCCTTAGCTCCTATATGATCGCCACAAATACCCCCGTATACCTCCCAAAGGATATAAGCCGCTTCGGATGGCACCAAACACTTCAGCAATGGAGAAAAGAATGCCTGACGATATAGATCTTGTGATAACCCAAATTTTTGAGTAATATTAAAATAAGAATTTAATAAATAAAATTCTTATTAGATAATATGTTGTATGATATTATATTTCATAAGTGAGTATGAACTATGCAATATGCGATGCTTATGCTTAATAAATATATTGGTATATTATATTTATTATATGTAAATAAATTGTAGGGGCAATTTATTAAAGAAAATGAGATGGGTAGAATTAAAATAATCTATATTATTAAATTATTTTAATGTGGTGAATTGGTGGCATTAAATATATACCTAATGTATAACCACCCTTTTATTGAAGAAAGCATGTATTACATTATTGGATGTAATGTATGTATGTTTTTAATGTAGTAATTATATTATTATATTTATTACAGTTAAATTGTTGAAAACAGTTTATAGAAGGGAAAAGAAAGTAATTAGTATACAAGAATTATTGTATACTTTAAATAAATGATATTAAAATAAATTCTAGAGTTGAATTATTTTAATAAAGAAAAAAATATTATTTTAATTATAATATCTTATTTACTGAATAAATTTCCATTTATAAGGTAAATATATTAAGTTATACTTACTATATGTAAATAAATTGATATAAATAATTTATAAGGTGAGAGAATAAATTTATTATTTATTTTCTATATGTGATGTGAGTACATGTGCATTAGAAGGAATATTTGCAAGGCGATATATATAAATATATATTTATTATACGAGGAAGTAAAATTATTGAGGACAATTTGCGTAATGAAGCAAAAGAGGTGGTTTAAATATATAATATTTTTATATACTTTACCCAAGAGTATTAAAATAAATTCTTGCAAGGAATTATTTTAATGAGGTGAGGATATTATATTTTATATAATATCTTAAGTAAATGTATAATTTCTTTAATGTGGGAAATTATGTTTAACACATTTATTTTGCATATATAAAATGAGAATGTAATAAAAACATATTACACTATGTTTTTATTTTGGCATATATAATTTATATATATATATATATATATATATATATATATATTATGTATTTTCAAGAGGGTAAGAATTATTAAAAGATATTAAGTTATTTAAGTAATAACTTACTAAATATAAATCAAGTTAGCAAAATTTGAACCAAAAGAATTTAGAAGGGAGAAAGAGGCGGAAGGTGTTGGAACATTAAAGTCTCCAAAGTTGGTATATAGAAATCCTCAATTTACCAACTCTTCCTTATTTTGTGCCAGATTTTTAGGGAGTTGGTAAACTATTACCCCCACTTCATTTACTCACTCCCATCCGTTCCTTTTCATTCTTCAAAAGCCGTCAACAAACTTCTTCCTTCCCATATTGCAAAACAAAAACAGAGAGTGAAGAGGGGAGCAAGAGAAAAGAGATTCATATGGCTTGAGCAAGATTGAAGCAAGCAAACAACAAAACAAACTCCTACAAGCCTCCATAATCATCATACTTCATCCTCTCCACCAAAACATTCATATTTTCTAGAGAGAGAAAGAAATGGGTGGAGTGATTTTACTTGATTTAAGCTACGGGAGTGTTCAAGGAGAAAGGAAATCAGATTCTAGCAGCTCCTAGCACATCATCTAACATCTTAGAGGAAGGAAATCCAAGAAGTAAGCTCTAAAACTCTAACCTTCTATTTTAGCTCTTAAACTCTTCATATCTTGTTAGATGTTATTTTGAGTTTTATGAGTTGAGAAAACATCCTGAGAGTGATGAAATTAGAGATATGAAGCTATGCGGTGTGTGGAGTTATAAGAAGAAAAAAATATGGGTGAATACCGAACTAAATGGCTAAGAAATCAGTCCACAATTTTGACGCACCCATTATGTTCGATTAAACTACTAAAAGAGAAATTTTGCCTAAAAACCTATAATTAGGCGAAGTTAAGACTTGAGTTTGATTCATATGTGTTATATATAAATAATTAAAAGATATGAGTGAATCAAATCAAGAGAGGAAGCATTTTTGAGACAAAACGAAAAGTCCAAAAGTTAGTGTGACTGCTGACCCTAAAACATAAATTCGGGGATAATATATGTTTTCAAAAAATTCTGGGCTTTTGGGATATTATAGTACACTGAATAAGCTTTCCATAGACTCCGGAACGGACTAATTCCGACTTCGGAGCAAAGAGTTATGACCGTTTAAAGTAGTCGCGTCAAAACTGTCCGACAAATTCGAAGCAGTCACCTTGAACGAATTTTCTGGAATTCTGTGTTTAGAATTTGGAAAAGGCCAAAGAATAAAAGTTGTAGTCCCAAAAGTTAGCTTCGCGTGGGCTCAAGAATCGCTCAAAAATGTTTTAAAACGAATTAGTTATGACTGTTTTAGCGAGAGGGTAAAACTGCGAAAAAGTTAAAAACTGTTATGATTGGGCATTTTTAAGTTCTGTCTTGGGCTGCCTATGATGTCTAAAATGGGTGGCTTATATTTTCTAAATATGTTCTCTTAGGGTGTTTATAACATATCCAAAATTGGGGGCAAACTAACTTACGAAATAAAAACTACAAAATCGCAAAGTGGCCTCATCGCGAAGAGGGCTCATGCCCAAAGTAGCAGCGTGCAGCAGCAACGCACTGCAGTGGCAGTGGTTGGAGGCTCCTTTGAGTTCTCAGTTGATGCATTTAAATTATTCAAAATGTTTGATTAGTTAGCATTTTTTTAAATAGGTTGATATACTAATTATAACATATTACATATTTGTTGTAATTGGATTCATAAATTGGGAGATAATAATGTGCAAAGTGGCATGTTAGTTATGGTTCATCTGGGCAGCAAGCTCGCTGCGTTGTAGTGACTGTTACAGCTTGCTAATTTGACTTTTGTTTAAAACTATTGGAGCCCAAAATCCATTTTCTATTGTACTCATGATTTACCCACATAGTATACCATTGTGTATATGTTTACCAATCGTGGGTTACCAAAATCCACTTTTAATACGAAAGACTATACAGAATATGTGGGTTATACTAGAAATCGTGGGTCAAGTAATACTAGAATTACTTTCATCCTTAGCATATATTTGGTTATACTAATCATGGGTCACATATCTGTAAAACTTTCTATAATATGTGGAATATCAATATCAACTTTCTCTAGATATGGGAAACCATCCGTAGCAGACAACAATATTATAGAATTACCTTTGTAATCAAAATATGAGAGTCTGGGTGCTAAGACTAGAAACTTGCAAGTGAAAGGATTTTCCCCAATAATACTCAGATATGGTAAAGGTTGTCAATACTAGTCATGAAAGTAATGACTAGTTTATGGGGAGAATCAATTAAGAAACTAATAACGAAATGAATCTATATAAAAGATAGTAAAGGTTAGTTAATAAAGTATCAGGTCTTGAACTAAAAATCTGATTTGGACTTACAGATATATATACATGTCAAATGTATAAGCCAAGAAATGAAAAGAAGTTACGTCGTGAAATTAGTTCAAGACTTTCAAAGAAGACAAATGAAAGTTTTAAAGAAAAAGATATAGTAATATAAATTAAGCTGGTATTAAATATATGATTGACTGATATGGCATGAATGTACACTTAATTTGTGTAGGAACATTGCAGAGCAGATAAACTATAATATTAGATAGCGCTCCAGGCAAGTCTTCTAGTTTCTTTGTGATTTTATGAATTGGTTATTATATGAGATTTTTAAGAATATGTTGAATTACATGTTACCTGCCATAAACTGTGAAAGTCAATATATGACTAAGCTGATTGAGTTATGGAACTCAATATATATGTGATATATGATATGAACATATATTGTTTAAAGTGATGATGCATGAATGTTATAAAGGATTATGAGATATATGTTGAGCATGAAACAACGTGTTATATGAAGCATGAAAACTGTTAGATTTGCTGGGCTGTCGAGCTCAGTCTTGCAAAAATATAATTTTTACAGATATGATGTACAACACGATGTCTTGCGATCCGGATGGTAAAGAATAGAAGCCTGTGTGCAGGAAAGCTGTTTCCTTTAAGTAGGAACTATATTACATCGAAATGACGACTTTTGGTATGTGTAAATGAGAGTGATAGAAATAGTGAGTTATTCGATAACTAAAGAATGTTGTGTTAAGATGAAAATGCAGTTTGACAATTACTTTAAGAAGTAATGTCTTATAAAAATGATATTGTATAAGACAGGATATGAGTTAAGAAATTTATTAAATGTATTTATATCTTACTCTGATAAAGTAAATCATATAATAAATATGATTTCAGTATAAAAAAAAAGAATTGTGAAGGTTGCGATTTAGGGAACAATGTATGGCAGAAAAAGAAAAAAAAAGAATTTATTCCGCATTTTTAGTTATTTTAACATTAAATAATGTTTTAAAGCTAGAATAAGATAGTATTAACGCACAAGATCGGGAAGGAAAATAGTCCTGATTTTGGGGTCGTTACAGTTGGTATCAAAGCTGTAGGTTATAAACCTTAGGTAGGATTATCTTAGGCTATAACTGCAGAGATGAGTATGATGAATAAACTCAAATAGAGTTTAAGTGATAAGAGATGAATTCAGGAAATTCATCATTAAGATAAGAAAATGATAAATAAGATTCAAAGAAGAATCTTGAAGAATTATAAGATAAGAATTCGGAGTTACCTGACTCCAATAATAAAGATGAAAAGTGATAATAAATAGACAAAGTCTATAAGATAAAAAGTGTAAAATCATAATATAATATGATTAAAGGAAAAGAAGATCGTAAAATAAAACGATCATAAGATGGAAAAGAATCGTAATATAACATGATTATAAGATAAGATCACAACGTGATCTGCTGAGGTCATAGGAGGACAGATGATCAATCTATTGATTGAAGACTTTATAGCAGAATTGCTATACGAATATGGTACTATGAAATAGTACGAGTTAAACTCAAAAGAGTTAAAAATGATGATGAGATACGGATTAAATGAAATTCGTATTGAGCAAAGAGGAGACTAAGATTATATGGGATTTCAATTGAGGACTCATGTTAGCAGCTAAGTTGTATGATTCCTTGTATGGGCGGGGAATTTCTACTTGGTTTTAGGACCACTTAGCTTCCTATATTGATTAGTGGCTGAGTTGACCAATTCTTTGTATGGGCAGGGGATTGTGTTTGGTTTGACAACCACTTAGCTTGTTATATTGATAATCATTGAAATGTTGGTGTTGCGCTATTCACTATATGTATGTTGAGAAGGTGATTCTTTTCTCATGTGTATAACGGATAGGTAGAAAATATAAGATTAGGTGCGAGTTCTTTAAACTCATACGTATGGCAAGTTCGTGACTCATAATTGTATGGTGGAACCCCTCAGCGAATGGACAACTGTGGTCTGACTAGGATAAGTTCCTAAACCAATATGATTGTGGAAAGTTCCTGAACTTATAACATGTGGCATGTTTGATGAACTATACTGGGATATAGAATAATGTGAATGGAGAATTGAGGATCATATGAATAGATAGATTTATTAAGAAATGGATCAGCATATAAAGTGAAGTTGATGGTGGAAGCATAGGTATTCCAAATCTTCTAGCTGTGCTAGACTTCGAAATTTTTGACATCAAGCTAAATTCGCACTAATGTGCCTTTCGAAATAAAATGAATTTTTGTTATCAGCAACACATGGTTATAATTGTGTAGAAGTGGGCTTCGTACCACTAACACATCGTTACCTGTTGCGGCATGATAACATCAAAAATGATTTTCAATGGTTTTGAGTTGTTTAAAGAAGAGTCTACGCTAATTGTTTTGGCTAGACAAAACTAATTTGAGATATCAAAAGGTATTTTATTTATGATTGATGCATCATGGAACCTGATGCAGAAATGATAAAAATGATGGAGTTATCAATGCAGAATTACCCAGTGTTGGATGTGATCTAAGGATTGTCAGTCCATTATGGTACGATGTAGTATACAAAGTCATAAAATGACGGGATCCTCAAACAGACTGTAAATACAGTGCTGAATCATGACGTCATAAAATGATTTTCAAAATTTTAAACCAGTTAAAGAAAAGTCGATGCCAATTAAAATGGCTAGACAAATGTTTCAATTGATGTTCAAATTATTGATATGCGTCTAAGCTATTTGATTCAGCTAGACAAATGTTTATAAAAATTCAAGTATTTCATTGAGAATTTATCCCGAACTAAATTGTTTTGGTGCGGAATCTTATGCTAAGTCTGAGGTGAACAACCCCGATTGGATAAAATAATCAAATCTAGTAGCGCAAATAGTCGCTAAACAAGTTTGATACGTTGTGCACGACGTAGGGTACGGTAGGCTGATCACCTAACGTACTCGTATCTGTACTAGGCTGATCACCTAGTACAACATGTTTAAAGAATTGGTTGCGGTGAATACCGTTAAACCTGAGAGTTCATGGTCTATATGACCCCTCAGCATAATATGAAAAGTTTTTTTTAACTTCTTAAAAAGGGTAGCAATGGTTGAATGAGATGATAGAAGTGAAATCCTCAGAGGAGAAAAATTTAAAGGTTAGATTAAAAACCTATTTTTGGTGAATAGAAGAAGCAAAGATTAGTAGACTGTAATTTCGGAGACGAAATTCTTAGAAGAATGGGTGAATGTGACAACCTGAAAATTTAGAAAAAACTTAAATGATTAAATTAAATGTTAAAGTTTAAAACCTAGAGTGAAAATAGATGATTTATTTAAAAATCTATACGATTTAATAATTGAAAGGAGATAGGTGATATAAAATCTAAGGAAATGGTACGTTGAAATGATTCAATGATAAGGTTACGAGAAAAAATAAGATCTAAACCGATTAAGAATGATTCGGTATTGTGATTCCGGGGACGGAATCCTTATAAGGGGGAAAGAATGTGATAACCCAAATTTTTGAGTAATATTAAAATAAGAATTTAATAAATAAAATTCTTATTAGATAATATGTTGTATGATATTATATTTCATAAGTGAGTATGAACTATGCAATATGCGATGCTTATGCTTAATAAATATATTGGTATATTATATTTATTATATGTAAATAAATTATAGGGGCAATTTATTAAAGAAAATGAGATGGGTAGAATTAAAATAATCTATATTATTAAATTATTTTAATGTGGTGAATTGGTGGCATTAAATATATACCTAATGTATAACCACCCTTTTATTGAAGAAAGCATGTATTACATTATTGGATGTAATGTATGTATGTTTTTAATGTAGTAATTATATTATTATATTTATTACAGTTAAATTATTGAAAATAATTTATAGAAGGGAAAAGAAAGTAATTAGTATACAAGAATTATTGTATACTTTAAATAAATGATATTAAAATAAATTCTAGAGTTGAATTATTTTAATAAAGAAAAAAATATTATTTTAATTATAATATCTTATTTACTGAATAAATTTCCATTTATAAGGTAAATATATTAAGTTATACTTACTATATGTAAATAAATTGATATAAATAATTTATAAGGTGAGAGAATAAATTTATTATTTATTTTTTATATGTGATGTGAGTACATGTGCATTAGAAGGAATATTTGCAAGGCGATATATATAAATATATATTTATTATACGAGGAAGTAAAATTATTGAGGACAATTTGCGTAATGAAGCAAAAGAGGTGGTTTAAATATATAATATTTTTATATACTTTACCCAAGAGTATTAAAATAAATTCTTGCAAGGAATTATTTTAATGAGGTGAGGATATTATATTTTATATAATATCTTAAGTAAATGTATAATTTCTTTAATGTGGGAAATTATGTTTAACACATTTATTTTGCATATATAAAATGAGAATGTAATAAAAACATATTACACTATGTTTTTATTTTGGCATATATAATTTATATATATATATATATATATATTATGTATTTTCAAGAGGGTAAGAATTATTAAAAGATATTAAGTTATTTAAGTAATAACTTACTAAATATAAATCAAGTTAGCAAAATTTGAACCAAAAGAATTTAGAAGGGAGAAAGAGGCGGAAGGTGTTGGAACATTAAAGTCTCCAAAGTTGGTATATAGAAATCCTCAATTTATCAACTCTTCCTTATTTTGTGCCAGATTTTTAGGGAGTTGGTAAACTATTACCCCCACTTCATTTACTCACTCCCATCCGTTCCTTTTCATTCTTCAAAAGCCTCAACAAACTTCTTCCTTCCCATATTGCAAAACAAAAACAGAGAGTGAAGAGGGGAGCAAGAGAAAAGAGATTCATATGGCTTGAGCAAGATTGAAGCAAGCAAACAACAAAACAAACTCCTACAAGCCTCCATAATCATCATACTTCATCCTCTCCACCAAAACATTCATATTTTCTAGAGAGAGAAAGAAATGGGTGGAGTGATTTTACTTGATTTAAGCTACGGGAGTGTTCAAGGAGAAAGGAAATCAGATTCTAGCAGCTCCTAGCACATCATCTAACATCTTAGAGGAAGGAAATCCAAGAAGTAAGCTCTAAAACTCTAACCTTCTATTTTAGCTCTTAAACTCTTCATATCTTGTTAGATGTTATTTTGAGTTTTATGAGTTGAGAAAACATCCTGAGAGTGATGAAATTAGAGATATGGAGCTATGCGGTGTGTGGAGTTATAAGAAGAAAAAAATATGGGTGAATACCGAACTAAATGGCTAAGAAATCAGTCCACAATTTTGACGCACCCATTATGTTCGATTAAACTACTAAAAGAGAAATTTTGCCTAAAAACCTATAATTAGGCGAAGTTAAGACTTGAGTTTGATTCATATGTGTTATATATAAATAATTAAAAGATATGAGTGAATCAAATCAAGGGAGGAAGCATTTTTGAGACAAAACGAAAAGTCCAAAAGTTAGTGTGACTGCTGACCCTAAAACATAAATTCGGGGATAATATATGTTTTCAGAAAATTCTGGGCTTTTGGGATATTATAGTACACTGAATAAGCTTTCCATAGACTCCGGAACGGACTAATTCCGACTTCGGAGCAAAGAGTTATGACCGTTTAAAGTAGTCGCGTCAAAACTGTCCGACAAATTTGAAGCAGTCACCTTGAACGAATTTTCTAGAATTCTGTGTTTAGAATTTGGAAAAGGCCAAAGAATAAAAGTTGTAGTCCCAAAAGTTAGCTTCGCGTGGGCTCAAGAATCGCTCAAAAATGTTTTAAAACGAATTAGTTATGACTGTTTTAGCGAGAGGGTAAAACTGCGAAAAAGTTAAAAACTGTTATGATTGGGCATTTTTAAGTTCTGTCTTGGGCTGCCTATGATGTCTAAAATGGGTGGCTTATATTTTCTAAATATGTTCTCTTAGGGTGTTTATAGCATATCCAAAATTGGGGGCAAACTAACTTACGAAATAAAAACTACAAAATCGCAAAGTAGCCTCATCGCGAAGAGGGCTGCTGCCCAAAGTAGCAGCGTGCAGCAGCAACGCACTGCAGTGGCAGTGGTTGGAGGCTCCTTTGAGTTCTCAGTTGATGCATTTAAATTATTCAAAATGTTTGATTAGTTAGCATTTTTTTAAATAGGTTGATATACTAATTATAACATATTACATATTTGTTGTAATTGGATTCATAAATTGGGAGATAATAATGTGCAAAGTGGCATGTTAGTTATGGTTCATCTGGGCAGCAAGCTCGCTGCGTTGTAGTGACTGTTACAGCTTGCTAATTTGACTTTTGTTTAAAACTATTGGAGCCCAAAATCCATTTTCTATTGTACTCATGATTTACCCACATAGTATACCATTGTGTATATGTTTACCAATCGTGGGTTACCAAAATCCACTTTTAATACGAAAGACTATACAGAATATGTGGGTTATACTAGAAATCGTGGGTCAAGTAATACTAGAATTACTTTCATCCTTAGCATATATTTGGTTATACTAATCATGGGTCACATATCTGTAAAACTTTCTATAATATGTGGAATATCAATATCAACTTTCTCTAGATATGGGAAACCATCCGTAGCAGACAACAATATTATAGAATTACCTTTGTAATCAAAATATGAGAGTCTGGGTGCTAAGACTAGAAACTTGCAAGTGAAAGGATTTTCCCCAATAATACTCAGATATGGTAAAGGTTGTCAATACTAGTCATGAAAGTAATGACTAGTTTATGGGGAGAATCAATTAAGAAACTAATAACGAAATGAATCTATATAAAAGATAGTAAAGGTTAGTTAATAAAGTATCAGGTCTTGAACTAAAAATCTGATTTGGACTTACAGATATATATACATGTCAAATGTATAAGCCAAGAAATGAAAAGAAGTTACGTCGTGAAATTAGTTCAAGACTTTCAAAGAAGACAAATGAAAGTTTTAAAGAAAAAGATATAGTAATATAAATTAAGCTGGTATTAAATATATGATTGACTGATATGGCATGAATGTACACTTAATTTGTGTAGGAACATTGCAGAGCAGATAAACTATAATATTAGATAGCGCTCCAGGCAAGTCTTCTAGTTTCTTTGTGATTTTATGAATTGGTTATTATATGAGATTTTTAAGAATATGTTGAATTACATGTTACCTGCCATAAACTGTGAAAGTCAATATATGACTAAGCTGATTGAGTTATGGAACTCAATATATATGTGATATATGATATGAACATATATTGTTTAAAGTGATGATGCATGAATGTTATAAAGGATTATGAGATATATGTTGAGCATGAAACAACGTGTTATATGAAGCATGAAAACTGTTAGATTTGCTGGGCTGTCGAGCTCAGTCTTGCAAAAATATAATTTTTACAGATATGATGTACAACACGATGTCTTGCGATCCGGATGGTAAAGAATAGAAGCCTGTGTGCAGGAAAGCTGTTTCCTTTAAGTAGGAACTATATTACATCGAAATGACGACTTTTGGTATGTGTAAATGAGAGTGATAGAAATAGTGAGTTATTCGATAACTAAAGAATGTTGTGTTAAGATGAAAATGCAGTTTGACAATTACTTTAAGAAGTAATGTCTTATAAAAATGATATTGTATAAGACAGGATATGAGTTAAGAAATTTATTAAATGTATTTATATCTTACTCTGATAAAGTAAATCATATAATAAATATGATTTCAGTATAAAAAAAAAGAATTGTGAAGGTTGCGATTTAGGGAACAATGTATGGCAGAAAAAGAAAAAAAAAGAATTTATTCCGCATTTTTAGTTATTTTAACATTAAATAATGTTTTAAAGCTAGAATAAGATAGTATTAACGCACAAGATCGGGAAGGAAAATAGTCCTGATTTTGGGGTCGTTACAGATCTCCATCGATCAAGATAAAGTTAGAACTTATATGCCAAATCTTCCTTGCCAATATTCAATCCGATGGCAAGATCCCGTCACTAAGGTAATCCAGATACGGTGTGAGACAATAATCCGATCTTTTTTTTATAAGAACCTCTGTCCTCTGAACACTTGGGGCATCAAGAACCTTCAAGTACACCGATCCGCCAAAAGAGGACACTTCTGTTGGGGCCAGTTTGGATAAGGCATCGGCCACTGTGTTATTAGATCGATCCACCCTTGCAAAGAAAAAGAATTGAAGTAGTGGAGACAATCCTTAACTTCGGCCAGATACTTAGTCAGCATTGCCCCCCCCCCCCCCCCCGAGACTCATCTTCACCCAAAACCTATTTAACCACCAGCTGGGAATCACTAAAGATAAAAAACTGATGAACATATAAACTTCTGGCCAATTGCAACCCTGGCAATATCGCCTCGTACTCCGTCTCGTTGTTTATGGCTGTGAACCAAAAGTGAATGGTCTCCTAGACTTTAAACCTTTCTGAACTTGTCAAAATCACCCCGACCCCACTAACACCCGAATTCAAAGACCTGTTAACATAGAGAGTCCATGAAGTTTATGCCGACAGAACATCTGTGACTGAACCCACAACTACATTCAGCTGGTATGAAGAATCCAACTCTGGGAACGAACATTTTACCACAAAATCAGCTAATGCCCGACCTTTTAAAGCCATCCAAGGATTGTATTCTAGAATGAACTGAGTTAACTCCATAGCCCACGTAACGAGTCGACATGAGACATCTGGTTTATGCAATACCTTCTTTAGGGGTTGATCCGTGTATACCACTACCAACCGACCTTAGAAATAGTGTCGAAGCTTTGGCTAACTACTATTAATGCATAGGTAAATTTTTCCAAATTTGGATACCGTCGGCATCCCGAAATGCATGACTGATGTAATAAACGAGGAACTATTTCCCTTACTTATCGTACCTGCACTGCTCGACCGCCAACGAACTTGTTGTCAAATAAAGATAAAGTGGTTCCTAAGGGATCGAATTCATTAACAATGGTGGAGACGATAAATACTTTTTAATCCATTGAAAGGTGTCTTCACACTCTGAAGTCTATTGAAAAGTCCTCTCATTTTTGGCCCCTTCAGAATGTCAAAGAAAGGAAGGCATCGTTCAGCTGATTTGGACATGAATCTCCTTAATGCTGCAATCCGACCTGTCAAGCGTTGTACATCTTTTAAGGTTTCTGGAGACTTCATATCTAGTATAACCTTAATTTTCTCCGTATTGGCTCCAATTCCCCTCATACTGACCAAATAACCAAGGAATTTGCTTGAGCCGAGATCGAAGGCACATTTAGTCGAATTTAAACGTATGTTATAATTCCTGATAGTCTGGAAATAATCCTCCAAATCGTCCAGATGGACCCGGGCAGACATACTTTTGACGATCATATCGTCGACATAAACCTTTATACTTTGTCCTAACTGCCTCCTAAACACATTGTTTATCATCCTTTGATAAGTAGCTCCAATATTAAGTGGACCAATTGTCATCTTCTTATAGGCGTAAATAGCCCGATGAGTGATAAAGGTCGTCTTCAGGATATCCTTCTTATATATCAAGATTTGGTTGTATCCCGAAAAAGCATCCATGAAACTTAGCAGAACGAACCCAGAAGTGGCATCGATCAACTGATCTATATGGGGCAGGGGTAAAAATCCTTTGGGTAAGCCTTGTTCAAATATGTGTAATCAATATATATCCTCCACTTTCTGTTCTGCTTCTTGACCAACACTATATTAGCCAACCACTTTGGATAATTAATTTTAAAAATGAATTTAGCCGCTAATAATTTAGCCATTTCGTCATTAATGACCTTCTGCCTCTCTGGGGAAAAGATCATCCTTTTCTATCGAATAGGTTTCCGGGCAGGATCCACACATAGCTTGTATACGGCTACCGACTTATCTATACTAGGCATGTCACTGGGTACGCTTGCAAAGATGTCTGCATATACTCGTAACAGCTCGATCAATCCTGTCCAAAAGGGCTCCTCTAAACCCAATTCGATTTTGACAGTCTTCTCTTTATTCCCTGGAATCAATTCAACATCCTCCGTCTTCGGCTCGTAAAACGAGGGATTTCGTGCTGCCTTTAATGAATGGTTTCATCTCGATTGCCATTGTCTGTCTCTGCTTACTGATCCCGACCCTCGAAGAGATTAGATTGTTCCGATAACACCTTCAAGTGATGTCTAGATCCCCTTTAACTTTGTCGACCCCATTAGGTGTAAGAAACTTCAATTTGAAGTGGGGTATAGAAGTTACTGCCTGCAAAGCTGCCAATGTCGGTGGACCCAAGATGACATTGTATGCCGAATCTACTTGCACCATAAAAAACCCAAATATTCACCTCGACCTATTGAGGGGCCTTGCTGAAGACAATAGGTAGCTCAATAGTCTTTGCCACGTGTACCGGATCGTTACTGAATCCGTATAAAGGGGTTTCCTGGCCCACCTTCATCTTCCGACCTTTTAGATCCAACCTATGGTATGCATGTTTGTATAAGATATCTACTGAAGAACCATTGTTGATCATCCTTCTCCTCATGTCCACAGTCCAACCTGGGCAGTGATTAATGACGCGTCCTCGTGTGGTTCTACAGACTCGGATGGATAATCCTTATCAGTGAAAGAGATAACCATTCTAGGATAAAACAGATCCTTCCTAGCAGACTGTGCAAATACTATCACTATGGATTCCAATAGACATCGATGTTTTTTCCCAGTCACGCGTCCTACCGACCCTTCTGCGATGATATGGGATTATTGCTCCTTTCTCGATCCCTGGACTTATCTGAAGTGTGAGTTTACGACTTCAGACTCCCCGACCCATAGCCTGTTCAATAGTAATGAAACTTTCTGTTAGGTCATATGCCTCCGACAAATCCTTCGGAGGGTTGAACATTATGTCTTTCATCAGTTTCTTTGACTTCACCATGTCTAACCCGGTAGCAAAGAATCTGAGGGCCTAAGGGCATTTAGCTCTGCCATAGTTTCGGCTGCCTCCCGAAATCTCTTCACATACTGACTTAGGCTCTCATTCGACTATTTTTTAATCTGTATTAGTGAAGCTGTCACCTTTCCCCTCCTCGATCTGTTGCTCCCAAACCGGTCATGGAATTTCTCATAAAACTCCTTCCACGAATCAATAGAGTTTGGCGATAATGACACCATCCACATCCGAGCACCCTTCTTCACGTGTGGCAAACATCTGACACTTGGAAGCATTGGAATGATCATAGTAGCGCATACGATGGTTATACGCATGCGTATGATTATATGGATCTCCTGAGCCATTATAAATCTTTATTGGTGGCATCTTTTTGGACGTGCGGCCCGAACACGATCAATTTCAGGAGTGAAGGGTAATATCGGATCAATAAGTAACTCATTTTCCCGACTGACAATTACTAATTTTTGTTCTAACTCTGTTACTATCTACGCGAGGGGGTCAAATTTCTCCTTTCGGGAGGATGACTTATGCCATTCCCTTACGTATTCCAGAGAAGCCACTCGTTGTGTATGTCCAGACCTCCCTCGATCTTTATACTGCTTTCTCTGAAGAGACTTCTTCATATGCTCCTATCCTGTCGAGAACTTTTCGAACAATGTGTCCTGGATCGGCTCTACAGTGTATTCTCCCGTTAGGGGTGCCGACTCGAGGAAACCTCTTTTCGCCCACCAACTCAGCCAATTTGGCGTCTAACATATTTTCCTGGAGGTGTAGGGCCTCCATGGCATCCTTATTCTGTTGCATCTTTCGGGCCAGAATCAGTTCACGTTAATCCTGGCTATCTCGACCTTGAAGAGTGCACGCAGGAGAACGAGTGTCTATCCTATGACTATAGGACTCGGGAGTTCTTTAACTGGCGGAGAACAGTGGTCGCCTAGGTGGAGCCGATTGTGTAATGATCGAGAATATAATGTAGCCTCATTGTAATAAGGGTTATTAATATTTATTAAATAAAATAAATATTTTATTGGAAACATTTGTGTTTTATGTGATTGAAGGTTGATTTTTGACTTATATTTCATGTTATGTGATTATGAATGTGCGTTGAAATTTCTTGACGAAATAAAAAATTTTCGAAAAAAACGATAAATCACTATTCATAAAACGTAGAAAACGTTTTTTTGTTTTTTGAACTTTTCGAATTACGACAGAGTTTATTTAGAAAAAGGAGACGTAATCATCAATAAAAATATTTTTATCAGAAAAGATGTAAAATCACTATTCACGCTAAAAACGCGTTTTTCGTATTTTTGAATTTTCAAACTTTGTCATATTGTTTGTTCGGGATATGGGGACGGAAAGTGAAATCGAAACTTGAAAATGAGAAAGTCAATAATTTGACTAAATGTAAAGATTAGAAAAGAAACTAGGAAATAATAATAATAATAATAATAATAATAATAATAATAGGGAATTGATATTTTCACAAGCTAATTTGATATTTTCACAAGTTGGTCCCATTTTTTACTAAATTAACCCTTTGTGCAATAAACTAATTATAGGATTTAGTTCTTATGTCCAAATTGCCCACACTTGATAAATAACTAAACATCTAGTTGCTTAATATTTGGTTAGTAGCGAAGACAACTTTTATTTATTTAATTATTATGATAGTAATAATATTAATAATAATTACAAAATAGTTAGGAAAGAAGTGAGAAAAATTATTTATACATAAAAATTTTGATTTAAGGCTTTCTCCCACCAGAAAAAAAAAATTATTTTCAGAATTTCTATTATCATATCATATTACTAAATTAAGATTTTTATGAAACAAATTATACTTAAAATGTGTAAACTTTATATATAAGACTATAAAAATTAATCTTATAAGACTGTAAAAATTAATTTAAGTTTGACATTGGAACTGCTCATATGAATTAATCTTATAAAAACTAATGTAATAAGATAAAATAGAAATTTCAAATTGTTTATTTGTTCGGAGTCTTCGGACCACAAGACATGCAAGTTTTTATCATCTTATGATCCATCAGGCAGCGTAATATACATTTTATATATGGGAAAAGACTTATATATAAAGTTTAACACATTTATAAAAATCTTAAGTATAATTTGTTTCACAAAAATCTTAATTTAAGTATAATTTTTTTACACATTATACTTTAGGTATAATGTGTAAATAAATCTTAATATAATAATATGATATGATAATAGAAATTCTGAAAATAATTTACACATTTAGTAATATGATATGATAAAGTTTACACAGTCTTATATATAAAGTTAATACATTTTAAATTTATACACTATTATATATAAAGTTTAAATATACACAGTCTTATATAAAAATTTACACAGTGTTATATATAAAATTTACAATTTTAAGTATAATTTGTTTCATAACAATCTTAATTTAGTAATATGATATGATAATAGAAATTCTGAAAATAATTTTTTTTTCTTGGTATGAGAAAGCCTTAGATCCTAACTTTTATGTGTAAATAATTTTTCTCACTTATTTCCTAACTATTTTCTAATTATTATTAATATTATTACTATCATAATAGTTAAATAAATAAAAAGTTGTCTTCAA
The DNA here is from genome assembly GCA_020205555.1 of Panax stipuleanatus. Taxonomy (NCBI): domain Eukaryota; kingdom Viridiplantae; phylum Streptophyta; class Magnoliopsida; order Apiales; family Araliaceae; genus Panax; species Panax stipuleanatus. The sequence goes on from CM035115.1 coordinate 8,116,927, forward strand.
TTGAGTAACGCTAATAATCAAATAAAGTTAAGCAACTAGATGTTTAGTTATTTATCAAGTGGGGATAATTTGGACATAAAAACTAAATCATATAATTAGTTTACTGCACAAAGGGTTGGTTTAGTTAAAAATGAGACCCTCTTGTGAAAATATTAAATTAACTTGTAGAAATATCAATTCCCTAATAATAAGTTAAAGAGTAACCAAGCTAAGTGAAGCCTGAAGATTTAAAATGACTTGGCTAAAGATTAAAATGGCTTGGCTAAGTATTAAGATGTCTTGGCTAGAATGGATCCAAAGTAAAGGAGTCATGGCTTGGACTTGGAGCCAAAGGCTAACAAGTCTTGGAGCCAAAGCTTTGTAAATTACAAGTGTTACTTGATATTTAAGATGAGAGACACGTGTCATTGGATAACAATTAAACATGAGGTTAAATGAATGTGGAAAAGATGAGAAGAGGGAGAGGTGGTAGGGCATGGGCAAAGGAAGGGACCAACATGAAGAGTCACTTACTATAAATTGTAAGTTTTAATCCAACAAGCAAGCTAGTTAATGCATTGTTCCCCCATACCAATTAATTAAGCCAAACATGCCCTTAAGTTGTCTAGCTTTAGTTAGTTTAATTAAAGTTAGGTTAGTCAACTATAGCTTGGTTAGGTTAAGTGTTGGATGATTCATTTAATCAACCAACACTTAGCCATTTCATTTCATCTTCATTTCCAAAGTCTAAAGAGAGAAAAGAGAGAGCAAAAGAAAGAAAACCAAGAAAAATAGAGATAGAGAGAGAGCTTTGATTCGGATTGAACAACAGGAAGAGATGGAGAAGGAATCTTTGAATTTGATCATCTAGCCAAGATCAAGAAGAAGAAGAATAAGAAATGGTAAGAACCCTAACTATTTCATCCTTTTAATTTTCTTTCTTTTAAAAATTTTATAGCTTGATAGGAAGTGATTTGTTGATGGTTGTTTTTTAATAAAAGATCATGTAATGTTCTTTGAGTTATAAGGATATATATAATATTTTAAAATACTTGTAAATTTCATGAAAAGTGGAGCCAAAAATGAAAATACAAACCTATGCGTAAATGAATGGAAAACAGACTAATTAGTGGACTGTTATGGGCTGTTTTGATGGCCTTTTGAGGTAGCATATAAAATCTAAAAATTAATTTCTAAGGTGTCATGTTATGCTCCTAGGAGTTATGAACATCACCCAATTGAAACAGAAGCAAAAACTTGTGTAACGAAGTCATGGCGATTTTTTTGTAAAACTAGTTAAACGCCAAAAATAACTGGTGTGAACCCTGACATTAGGACAGATTTCTGTTCCGATTGGCTTGCCAGATTTTTTTTTTGTTTTAGGGATTTTGTAATACGTTAAGTAACGAGTTTGTGGACGTAAGAATGATCTCATTCCGAGGCCAGAGGTGGGAGTTATGCCCTTCGGAAGGAGACTAGTCAAAACTGCCAAAGTAGAAAATTGTTTCGAATAGGGACTTTTGTGTCACTGTTTTGACTTGAAAATGAACCTGAAATTTTTTCCACCAGGGGGGATTTGTATTAGATGTTACAAGAAAGAAAAGGACACGAGAACAGAGTAATTCCAACTTATAATACGACCAAGTTATGAGGTTCGGAAGGAGGGGGTCGTAAGAACAATCAAGAAATACATGTTGTACAATGTCGCTCGATGCGGTGCGTGTAGAAACATGTCGAGGGACGCCAAGCAATGTGGTGCACGTCGGGGTGTGTTGGGCAACGTTGTCTGGCTTCGTGCATATCGGGCTTTCCACGGGCATGTCGAGGTGCCGTGTCGCGAAGACATGCGATATTTTTTACAATTGTTCTAAAATATTCTAACTTAAATATAAAAATAGTAGTAATAATAAATATTATAAAATGAATATTAATGGATATAAAACATCTTAGGGAGTGGTTAGAAGGGTTGTGGCGTTCCCGAATGTCGTAACACCGTAAGACGTTTTTAAAGAAGATTGTCAAACTAATTAAATTATAAAACGTGAACAATATAAAATGACTAATAATGCGATGCAAACCAATATGTGGAGTTTTTATGTGACTAATTAATGAGTTATTGTTAATTAAATGTGTAGGATAATTGAAGAGCATTTTTAAAGTAAATAATAAAGAACGGTTTAGACAAGTATTCTTAAACTCTTTTGCGAGTTTTATTTTCACAAATTATATTATTGTGCGAGCTTTTTAGCTTCCTGTACAGATTATATTAAAATGTTAATTTACACAGTATTTATATATTGTGTGAAATCAAAACTTATGCAATAAAATTTATAAATAGCACAAGTTATTCGGTATGCTAAAACTCCATGTTATTTAAAGATTTAAATTTTGATATTTTATGAATTATTATAAAATTATGTCGATGCCTTGTTATTTTGGCTAGACACATGTTAAGACATTATTTTAATTTATTAAATTCTTAAATGCTATCTAAACCAAATTAAATAGGTAAGGACTCTAATTTAAGTCTGACATGAACAACCCTATTATTAGGGAAACTTTGGTCGAATTTTCGACTGGCCTTCGCGGTGTAAAAGTAAACGTAAATAATCATTTAAAAGAAATAAGTTGTGCACAACATAAGTAATATAGGCTGATCCCCTAACGTACTTAGAAAATGACTGTTATAGATGAATATCTGTTAATCCTTTTATGAAAAAGAAAATGTTCAAGGTCTTTTGGCCGCTCAGTATGTAGTTTCAAGAATGTTAAATAAAAAGGGAATTTATTATTATTATTATTATTATTCCTATTTATTGAAGATAGTTTCACAACTATTGTTCAGTCGTTGAAATAAAAACATGATTCTTGATTTTTTCGTTATTCAACTATTATACTTGTTGAACTTGTTAGCTCATTCTTGCTTTATATAAAAATGTTTTCAGCTAAGCTCGAGTGGGGCGAAAGCTCGGGCAAGAAAGACTAAGAAAAAGAAAAAGTTACAGAATAAAAAGATATTAAGTAATAGTTTAGGCTATGAATGATATATATTAAGTAGAATGATCTAATAATTATTATATTATGATGCTTCCAAACTTGTAGGCTTGGCAAAATATGGTTATGGGTTGATTTTGGTTTACAAAATTTGGTTATGGTTCCATTTTAGAACTAAAATCATATTAACTATTTTTAATATGGGTTGTGTAGGTTGGAACCATATAGTTATGGTTCAAATATAGGTCAACCTATATTTTAAATTTCAAACTTACCATTATTATGATCAAATTAAATAAATTATTAAATTAAAATTAATTTTAAATTAAATTTCAAATTTACCATTATTATTATCCAATTAATTTTCAAATTTACCATTATTTTTATTTGTTGATAAAAAATTATCTTTAAAAATTATTACATAACATAATCATATTGTTGGGACATCTTATATTTTTTGTAACGAATGTAAATTTTGTGGAAAGAATTATAAATAATTATCGAATAAAAATAAATATTTGATGGGAATTATGTTTGGTATAATTTATTTGGTGTTACTACATTGATTAAATATATGTGGATTATTTATATATTTCGGTGCATATTTTAGTACGCTAACTTTTTAGGAATACATTAAGTCAATTAAATGAGTCCACTAAAAAAAATAGATTATTGGCTAATAGATGGTTAAATGAAATTCTTAATTTTATTGATAAAGTCCGAATATTAGAAATTAAATATTCTGAATATATGGAAATTAAATGTTCAATTTAATTTCTTAATAAACCCAATTTAGATCCAATTTAAAATATAAATATTGGTTATATGGGTAGATAAATGGGATAATATAATTTAGGATGTATTGCTGGTTATAATAGGAGAAGTGAAGATGCTAAATAATTAGCAGGCAAACAAGGCCTTGAGCAGTTGGTAATGCTCAGACCTTTCTTTTCTAGTAGCTTCAATAAACTGAAGGTGATATTATTCACCTCATTCCTCATCAGTTCATTCCTAGTTCAATACATTTAAAAAGAAAGCACAGAGTTTAGAGAGGAAAAGTGAAAATTGGAATTATTTTTGGTGGTATGAGATGATATATGAAAAGTTTAATCATGTGTTTTTGGGTGATTAGTATCATTTTCAAGTGAAAGCAAAGTAAATAAATTCGATTTTCTGTGTAAAGGTGAAGAATTAGACTTTTGTTCTGACTATGAATATTTTAGTCTGTTTTAGAGGTTAATATAGGTGGGATCTGATGTTTAAAGCCTTGAATTGGTAACAGTGTGTTACTCTTCTCTAAAATACGAAAACAACTCAATTTGAATGAACCAAAATAGGGCTAGATCAAATCTATAGTGAAATATTTTGTGAAAAATGTCACGAAAATGAATAATTAGCATGAACATTGAAATTGAACTCCTAGAATGTTTGTTAGAGTTTCTGAGATGTTGGAATTGTTCTGTAAATGTTTGGTTTTGTGGTTGTCAAGTTTATAGAATCTGAAATCAACCATTTTGGACCTTAAATGAAGAAAATATGTGATTTGGATGAAAACAGAGTTTGAAATCGTGAACTGTGAAAACTGATTTTGCAGTCTGGAGCTGCCGCGCTGCTTTTGGGCGCCGCCGCGCTGCAGCCCTTGATCCTTTCTGATTTATGGTATATTTATATTTTATGGTATATTGTTTGTGAAATAATTGAATTAGGTTAGTTAATGAATTTATGATGAAATGTTTGAATTGATGAAATTATTATGAAATGTTTAAATTGATAAAATTATTGTGAAATATTATAATTGGGCAAAATTAATTTGAAAGAAACACTCCAAGCGTCAATAATTTTTTTTACTGATGTATTTTGATCCTCCTCTAAAAATGTTCTGGTTCCGCACCTGACCTTTTGTGTTGGAAAATGAAGAAAGGAGAGATATATGGCTAATTATCTCTTGGCCATATATTCCAAATAAAGCTTTAATTACCTAATTAACTATATATCATGGAGATTACTTGCACATGGACAAGCTTTAGCCTAATTAACCTAATGGTTGTATTAAAAAGATAGAAAGTTAGGTGGTTTGAAAATAAAACAAAGAAGTCATGGTAGTATGGTAGTATATGGCCTAGATCATGGAAAATTTTTGAAGGAAAACAAGAAAACCTAAAAAGGAACTTAAACTAGCTAGGTCAGAAAACCCTAAAATCTGACCTGAAATTGTAACATGCATAACTTTTAGCATACTTCGAATTTTTACACTATTCTTGTCGTGGATGATATATAGATATGTAAATTAGCTATAATTCGGAGGTGTTTTGAGACATAAATTCCATGTCGATTATTTTTCGTGAATTTTCTACCAAAACAAGGCAGGCTATTGAATCGACTGACCTTATTTTTGTGCAGACTATTTTGGACGCTTAACTTGAAAATTTTAAAATTAAAAATGCCATAACTTGAGTTTTACAACTCAGTTTGAGATGAAATTTTGGGTGGAGGTAAATTTAGATGCAGAGAGAATTATGTTTAAATTTCACGATTTTTGAACAAAATTTTGAATTTTAATAACTATTACAATTTCCTGAATTAGGTGATATATTAACACTTAACACTAATATTATACTATAAAACTATACTCAAATTTTCTCAGTCAAATCTCGACCCTTGTGTAAAAAGACCGTTTTGTCTATTGACTAATCATTCACACATTCCAAACGTCCCTACACCTCATGAGTCCACTAATCCTTCTAAAGTCTTTAGAATATTTTTTTAGACTTTCCAACTAATTTTATTATTTTTCGGATTATCCGATAATTTTTTGCAATTATTTCTAATTATAAAAACTACCATTTAATAGCTTCAAAATAGAAATAATATCTCAACATACTTTTATATCTTCAAAACACCCCCCAATATTTATCCTATATTATTATAAAAATTTCCACCAAGCTTCATAATTTTCCCCCATTCTCAAAATTTTCTATGAATTTCCACTATTTTAAAACTAACTTTAAATGGCTTAAAAAAATGATAAATACTAATACTATTCAATAATTTTCCAAAAATTTTCAATAATTCTTGCATAATAGTATAAGATTATTGTAAAAAAAAACCGCCCAAAACCATTTTCCGGTAATTTAATTATAATTTTTCAAAGTGTTAAAACTTCAAAAATTCATAATAATTAAACCGCTTATCCGAAAACTACGAATTTTTTGTCCATTCCACATGAAATTTAATTCCCTACAATATTGTAATAAAAAGTTTCTCCAAATTCTTCCTCTAATATAGAGAAACGGGCTTACCGAAAAATTGGTTGGAAAATATTTTCCAATCATCTTCTTCGACGGAATAACAGGTTTTTCAGATGTTTTTCTTGAATTTTCTTGTCAAGATCTGCTCTATTACAGCCCAAAAGTCCAACTATGTGTCTTGTTTTGAAAGTAGTTAACGTTTTCGCGTCTAAATATCGTTTCACAAATATTTTTCGGCGAAGCTTTACCTCAGTCGTTCTACGTTTCTTTAACCTTATCTTTGCTTTGTTTTTAATCAATCAAACTTCCAATACAAACCCTCATTGATTTCATTAAGTTTTAGGTGTTAAAAGTGTATAAAAGCAATTCCCAAAATCCTTTACACCATGACCAAAGGCCATGGTTAACACAATATGAACCAATTATATACATCGATCTATAAACATATAAATTAAATAGGTTCACAACATAATAAGAAATTTAACTTTTAGCTTTAAATTCTAGCTTTCCGCTTCCTTTTTCCTTTTCTTCTTCCTTTCTCCTTTCTTTTCTCTCGCTTGCGCCAGCCAACACTCTCTCTTTCTATCTCTTTTCTCTTTCTTCTCTTTGATAAGTCGAGTATGATCAAGGGGTGGTAGGTGGGGGTGAGTTATGGGTATCCATCCGTGGCAACCGAGTGTCACGGGTACTATTATAGCAACCATAATATTTATCGTTGATCAACAGAATGGATGGCTTGGATTGACAAAAAAAAAAATCTCAGTCGCTATAGCTTGTAGCGGCAGCAACAAAAAAAATTCCGGCAGCAAGCTGGGTTAATTACTTCCATTCCATTCCATTCCATTCCATTCCACTCCTTCGAATTTATTTTATTATATTAATTTGCAATCATGCATGCCGCTACAACCTAAACCGGCTGTGTACTAATTTGAAACTATATGACTTCATCCTTATGATCGGTTTGATTTAAAGAAAATGATTTTCAAAACATTTTATGAGAATTTTTTTTCGACAAAAGCGATATACTCTCTTTGTATAAAAATATAAAATCATATTTGTTTTTTTTGAATTAATTTGACATATTTTTAAATTTAAAATTAATATAATTTATTCAAAATTATAATAATATATTTTATGTTTAATAATAATTTTTAAGTAATTTATAATATTTATCAGTAAAATTGACTAAAACTTCAACGAATTTATATTTATTTTGAGTTCAATAATATTTGAAACTAACATTTAAAAAATCAATAATAATCTATAAGTGTTTCGAGACAAATAATAATCTATAAGTATTATAAATTACCTAAAAATTATTATTAAACATAAAATATATTATTATAATTTTGAATAAATTATATTAAATTTAAGTTTAAAAATATGTCAAATTAATTCTAAGAAAAAAACAAATATGATTTTATATTTTTATACAAAGAGAGTATATTATTATAATTTGTAGGAAGTTGTTACGAATATGATATTTTTTTTAATTGCAACGTTGAAAATTCAGTGAGAATATATATGGGCAAGAAATTGTTGCGGATACTAATTGCGGGTACTAATTAATTAGTATACACAACAACTTAGTTATTCTTACCTTTTAATCTTGACCATCTGTAATTAGGTTGAATGGTTATAGATCAACTGGTTGGGAAAAATCCATAGTCAGGTGTGACTATATATCACTCCCTTTTATATATATATATATATATATATATGGGAAATTTATAACATTAATTGTTTCAAAACTTTTACTTTTTTAATAAATAAGTAGGTAAATATCTATCTAGTAATTTCTTAACATGTGCCTTTAGGACACATGCTAAGCACACAGTTCAAGAGAATATTCTCTTGAATTGTGTGTATATTCCTTTGAACTTGATACAAATACAGAAATTAATAGAATATGCACACGGTTCAAGAAAATATTATCTTAAATTATGTGTTTAACATGTGTCCTAAGGACACATGTTAAGATGACCCAAATATCTATACCCATCTAATTAATTGTCTCTTTCCTCTTCTTATTAATTGCTTTAAAATCAAAAAGATTCCTACTCAACAGCATTTGACATCTGTCATCAGTCTTAGGTAAGTAGACAGATATGTGGTACTATAAAATGCATGCTTAGCCGCCCCTATTCTTATCCCTAACCCTAATCCTAAACCTTCTTCTATCATGCCGCTTGTTCTAAATCAAAGAGGCGTTGAAACCAGAGATGATTCAACTAGTGAAGAAGACGATGAAGATGAAAACCGATTATCCTTTAAGGTCGGGTATCCTGTTCTTTAACTCATTTATTTTTTCTAGATCCAATTTGCATAATTCAGGGATCTGTTATAGGAGTTCTTTTGATCTGTTTGGTATAGTTTCTAAAGAACATAAAAGTTAAATAGTTTAAAATTTCACTTTGATTAATTTATTTTTGTGTTATGAATACCAATGTGAGTTTGTCTTATGGGGACAGATCCCACATCAATATGAGATATCAATGTAGGGTTGCTATTGGACCTTCCCGTTTATGAATAGCAATGTGAGCTTGTCATATGGGGCCAGATCTAACATGAGATATCAATGTGAGGTTGATATAAGGTTGTACCTCCCTCTGTTCTACAAAAAAGTGTTTGATATGCAAAATTTTAAAATTTAAATTGATGTGAATTCAATTAATTTTAAATATCATGTAAATTACTCAAAAATGCTATCATGTAAGGAATTGTTATTTTAAAGATGATACTAAATTCATATAAATCACAATTTAAATTTTAGAATTTCGCAAATTAACTAGGATCAATGCAAAATGAGAATATTTCTATGGAATGGAGGGAGTAAAAGGTATGCAGATGTACATCTTCAATTGCATTAGGGATCTGACAATAGGTCTTTTGATTTTCCACAGGACGCAACAATTATATAGTTGAATAAAAATGTACGTCTCTTTGGTTTAAAGTGTTATACCTTTTGATTAAGTTTACTAAATCCCAGTTGCTATTTGTTAATGGACAGGCTGGCATTATTAGGTCGATGTTTATGGCATTTCATAACAGTCTCATGTTCAGTAACTGGTTGCGCAGAATACCATGTTTCACAGGTAAAATTTCTCGTCTTATGCCTAATGTATGTATGAGTTAATGTTCTTGAAACATCAGGGGATGCTCTTGTATTTAAAGGCTTTTTATTTGCTTTTTTCACGTCAACCAAAACTTTTGCAATAACTTGATACATTCACTTTCAATCTCTTTTATTTCATATCTCCAAGTGCCCATTCGTTTTTTCTTTTTTTTTTGCTAAATAAAAAAAAATGTGTTGTACAGTGCCCATTCTTCTGTGCCATACTATAGCTAATTATATTGTCTTGGATTCGATCTTTTAGTGAACTTAAACATAACTATAAACATTTATTTCCTTTGATTACATTCATAGTTTGCACCACTTGCATTTATAGTAACGATTGATGATGACTATTGTCATTAGGATATTCAGCCGCAACCTAATTGGCACGCTATTCCTGGTGATACAGAATCATGTCCAGATTTGGTATGTTACTTTTAGCCTAACTAAATGTTTATCTCTTTGTAGAATCCTAGTCCTTCGTATTCTCAATGTATGCTTGTCTAGTTATCACATAATATATTTTGCTATTGTGAGAAATGAACAACTTGTAGCATTCTGGGGATTTAATTGTCTAGTTATCACTAATGTTTTCTTAGAAAGAGATGCCTCCCCCTCCTTAAATATTTTAGAAATAATATTAAATATCACACATCCCCCTTATTGGACTAAATTTTGATTGTGATTTTTAAAAGCCATAATATGTTGAATCTATACACGATACCACTTCCCATTTATTTGTTATACTTCTTCAGCGGCACTGTAATATAATTTTAACCACAAGGGAAAAACAATATTCCCTGAACCTTGTGGAACCTTCTTTCATGAAGCTGAAACCACTTGTAATCATAGCAATCCTCATCCCCTGGCAAGAAGCCACTTAACCAAGAATTTAAGATAGATATTGCTATCTCAAACCTTCTTGAATATTATTCTTCTCGAGTTTAACATTTTGAATATTGCAAAAAAAATTATAGTTGATTGCCCACTAAATGTGAGCAACATCATTTGGGTACTGATTGAGGGATATGAACGGAATGCTAAATACATGTCTGAATCAAGAAGTAAATAATGAAGACGTGACATCTGCATGCTCAATGATAGCTAAAAGTTATTGTAAGTAAAGAATGGAAAGAAATGGAATCGTAGTTTTGCTATAAAAAAATGATTACTCATTACTTTTGAAATCACAAAAATGTCAGTTTTGACTAATATGACCGTCCAGATGCTCTCCTTCCTATGAATAAGATTCAAAATTTTGACTTATTTAATAAGCGGTGGTAAGACTTATTTACGATGCTATTCAACCAAAACAAACACCCAGGTACTTGATATGTTTTTTTTTCTATAACTAACTAATGAATCATGTTGGTGAACAGAATCGGAGAACTTCTACTTAAGAATATCATATTAATATCTAATACAAATTAAAATCCACAGTTTTCCTAACTCCACTGAAATGTTGCAATAATCCTTCTAATGAGTTTCATTAGTCCTATTTATTGTAGCTTGACTCTTAACAAATCATTAAAGTTCCTTATTAATTATGGAATAGATTCAAATTTATCTTCCATTTAAGGTTCTGCAAAAAATTCTATTTTATAATGGACTTCACTTGCGTGCTGAAATGAAAAATGCTAGGTTCTATATTTTAAGATTGCGTGTGATAGTAACATTGTACGTGCAGTTTTGTGTAGTTTCTTTGCGATAGCAACTACATCTTTGGTCTTGGATCAATGAACTAATAGATGGTCTATATTTCCTTTGAGTGGCAGCCAATGACTTGAAGAGACTCCAGGGGGGCTAGAACGTAGTGTTCTAGTACCATATTTTTGGTATATTCACCGAAGTATCTTCCCCCAGTTTTTCATTCGCGATTGCACCCCGTCGAAGAAGAGGGAGTACATAGTAACAAACAGGCTCCAAGAGGGTAAGCGCCCTCTCTATGCCGTCGTTTTCAACTTCATCGACTCTCACTACTTTAATGTCTTTGTCACCATTGGCAGCAATCGGGTACTCACTAATCAATTACTTTAAGGATTATATGTTCTAGTACCACATTTTTGGTATTTTCTTCTTCAATGTTACAGCAAGAATTCTATTTAAAGATTATTCGTCGAGTAGCTAGTATACGATACCTGAACTTTCATTGCTTGGGCTATAATGTGATGTCTATCTAGTACCATTTTGAGCTTTTCCATATCATTGTGTTGTTTTTCCAAAGCAGATATCATATATGTTTGTTTAATTTGGCTTTTCTTGTCATTTGAACCAAGCGAATTAGGAAATTTGTTAGCTTCTTATGTTGGTTTTTTAAGATTATCTTTCGGATACGAGATATCTTTGTTATTCGTGGGGTATGCCCCTTGTAGACATGTACTTTATAATTTTTCCGTTGTCTATGAACTTAAATTCAATTATCGAAAAATATTTCTTATCAACTGCATTTTGTAGTTTTTGAATATATAAATTTAGTTTTTGAATATATATTATATTCCCCAAACTTTGATTGTTTGGGCTATAATGTGATTTCTATCTAGTAATATTTTGAGTTTTTCCATATCATTATGTTGTTTTTTGGGTATAAACAAATTAATATTTTTTTGGTAAATAATATATATTCAGAATGATTGTGTCGACTTTTTGATTACTAGTTACGTCAGTAAGAATTAGTTGTATTTTTTCTAAAGAGACATGTAACAGGTGGAACTTTCTTGTAATTTTATTAAATGGGGTCGTTACACTTCAGGTATGGTTTTGATTCATTTTCTACTGTATTAACTGATTGTCCTACAAGGACTTCAATCTCTGCTGGAGTATTAATAGTTGGAATGCGAGATTTCACTATTTTCTTATTATCGGTGAATACTTCTAGTAATTGATTTGCAATTTCTTGCAAATGAATAATCCTTTGAACTTCTAGTTCACATTGATTTGTACGAGGATCAAGATGAGATCTCGTCGAAATATTCCATGTAATCTCCCATCGTGCTTCAGGCAACGATCTCACGTCGTGCTTCAGGCAACGACTTTTCTCCCCCTAATTGTGGGAAGATTGTTTCATTAAAATGATAATTCTCAAAACATGCCTTAAAAATATCACTTGTTGAGGTTATGATGCAACATGTAAAATAGCATGACCCCAAGCATAAACTAGTAATTTTGATTCAATAATCAAAGGTCGAACAATAATTTTAAGTCTCTTGATAATAATTCAACTAAACCATTTTGAGTATGTGTATATGCAACAAGATGTTTAACATCAATTCTAATTAACATGCAATATTCATCAAAAGTTTGAGATGTGAATTTTATCAGCATTATCTAAATAAATTTTTCTTGTTAGATAATCAAGAAATTGTGCTCGCAACCTAATTATTTGAGCAGGAAGCATACCATATTTCACACTGAATTCTTTCTTAGAAAGAAGAACACTCAATAACAATCATTAAATGTGATCGTTTGGTAATTAATTTACTTTGATAACATGCTAATCAGTACGTAAAGAAATCTTCTAGTTATTTAAGGAATGTACGTGGGAGTTTTCAATAATTCAACGTATCATTATTGATCCTAGACGAATATGCCAAAGCATAAAAATATTTGGATCCGAACACTTCTGGTGTATTGCACACTTTTGGTGTATTACAACATTTGTTTCAATTGTTTTCAATGTAGTAAAGTATAACCACAGGAGAAAACAGACAGTTTTTCTAACATGAGCTTCTGGCCCAATAATATTGAATTGATATAAAGAAATTCTTCAATGCCTTTATATTGGTTTTAATATGATAACCATTTAAAGTTGAGTAAATTTCTTCTTGGCACAGTAGAATATAAAATATTATCAATACAAAGTTTTGTGCTCTTTAACAACATTATAATCGCTCTTCTAGAGTCATCAATTAAGTTTGATAAATAACCGTTCTTCTAGAACCTTTAATTAAGTTTGATGAGCTTCTGACTCATACATCTTTATATATGCAAAACATAAATTAAACTTTATTATTTGAAACATAAATAAAATATATTAAAATAAAATACTTATTATAATGTCATAATATAATTTAATAAAAATAATTAATTGGTATGAACATTTCCATCAACATCATCAAAGAAATCAGAGACATCAAAATGAGTCATATCAACTCCATTTGGAAAGTCGAGATAATTCATGGGATCTTCAGGATCATTATGATCATTCATGGGATCTTCATGATCATTATGATCAATAAAATTTATTTCAATTACCTTCCATTTCTCTTTTATGGAGGTTTAACAAAAATCTACCCGTGGGCATGAAAATTATACCTTGCTAGGGTTAGGGTTTTGTGTTGGCTGAGGAGGAGAGAAATCCACGAAGAGCACGAAATTGATTGATTGACAGAAGACGGGAGAACGACAGGTGGGCGATTACTCCAATTACGCGTGGCAGAACTCCTAGAATCCGAAAATCGTGTTAGGGTTATTGGGATTCCAAGAGCCTTCTTCTTGAGTCCTTCCACTCCTAGAATTCGGAAACCTTGTTAGGGTTATTGGGATTCCAAGAGTCTTCTTGAGTGTTGAGAGAGAATGTCCAGGTCCTTCGATCTTCCAAGAGTCCAAGTCCTGCGTCTGAAGAGAGGTCCCCTTCCCAATGGAATGGAAGGGGTATTTATAGGGTTTTCTGGAAAGTGGTCATGTGCCAGGCACATGCCCTCAGGAAAATTCCAAAAATACCCTTTAATCACCAGAGTAATGCCCAGATCGCCACCAATCCAATCCCTCAATCAATTCCCAAAATGAGCCGCCTCCACGAGCCTTCTGCCTCGGGACACGTGGAGGTTTCTCTCGGGTCAAGCATATTTTTTTTGGCTTTTTTATCTTCATTTAATTAGGTCATAAAAACCCTAATTTATACATTTAATGAGGTCGTGGAACCCTAATTGTGAATTAAATTCAATTAGGTCATGTGAACCCTAATTTGCATTTGGGCCTACATTTGCCCCCTGCGCGAGAGTCGCGATTCCAAAGAGACGATCGTGCAAGAATACTTCAAGCTTTTGCACGATTTTGTGGGACTCCACTTTTCATGTCTTGAAAACAAGAGTCCTATAAGAGAGGGAATCCCTAGGAGGCCAAACCTTAGGGTTAAACCCTGGGGAGATAAAACCTAGAAGGGCTCTTCCTTGTACATCTTGGAAAATCTTCTAAAAATCTTTCCAGATCTTGCTCAATCTTTGTTTCCTTAATTTTTCTTTGCCTGTTGAGACACTTGTTTTATTGGACGCTCTCCATCCAGGTGTTGTCACATTGTCGTATAGTGTCCTTGGTTATCCTCCGGATGACTCAGGCTTCGAAAAGTCATCAGTAACACAACAGTCCCCTGCTCCTTCATCTTTTATCTCGATGATTGCTTCTAAAGTAGCTCCCGTTAGAGCGCTTCCTTCAATCAAAGTGGAGATCTTATTTCTTGGAGAGGCTTTCAGATGTCTTCTTCTAGTCAGGAAAGTATCAATTCTCTTGGCTTGATTCCCGCAGATACTTAACCGACTGATATTTAAGGCAGTCTCTGCCCAAACTTTCTTTTTAGATCGTTTCGCCAACCTTGTTCTCGGGCTTCATGATCTTTCCTTATACTCTTTGCGAGTCGAGGACTTGAAGAAATTTAGCGATGATGCAGACGACCTTGCAGCTGTGGGTGTTGATATATCTCCTTTTCGTGCTAGGGTGGATCTTCTCAAGTCAAATTTTAATCTTGTTACACTACGTTCAGAGGTCGCTGTACGTAAGTGTGGAGATAACTCCTTTTCAGTACAACTTTTAGAGCTTGACGAAGCCGCAAACAAATTGAAGATCCAGTCTCGAGATCTAAAGTCCCAACTTCAGAATGTAGAGTGCCAGCTTCAAGACTTAGAATCCACTATCTGAGATATTAGGTAGCTGAAAACTGCAAATCTCAAAATTCGGGATACCGCTATTGCTGACTTGGAAGCTTTAGCTATGCCCCCACTTCAATTTGATATGTCATGGCCTTTAGATCATGACCTTTTATAGTATTTTCCATTTCCTGTATAAGAAAACTCATTTACATATATTTTATTTATCAAAATAGAGTTTTTGTTTTCTTATTGATTTCCTTTAATTTGAATGATTCCTTAAAACTCAATATTTAACATTTGAATCTTAAGTTATTCAAATTAATACTCCAAGACAACAATAGGCCTCATAAAACAGCAAACACGAATTTATTTATTTTTCACAAAAAAAATATATATTTTTTTTCTTTCGATTTTATGCAAACCAACACTTGAATCTGTACTTTTTTTTAGAGAGATCAGAAAAAATATTCAAGTATAAGTGAAAGTTTGACAATTTATTGAAAATCAGATTGCTTTTAACGAAAAGCATAACATTTTAAATAATAAATCTTGCTTTTGTCAGAGAAAGCATAACGTTCTCCACTTTTAGAGATAAAGTGTAACTTTTTCTGGGGTTAAGGGCTTATACTCAGGTGCCTCAATCACTTTTAAAGTTGAAAGTGTAACTTCCGAGAACTTATAGTCAGGTGCCTCGATCACTTTTAAAGTTGAAAGTGTAACTTTCGAGGACTTATAGTCAGGTGCCTCGATTACTTTTGAAGTTAAAAGTATAACTTTTATGGTTCGAGGACTTATATCCAGGTGCCTCGTTCACTTTTGATGATAAAGTGTAACACTCGGGTGCCTCGTCACTTGGGTCGTCCAATTTCTTGGCAAGTGTGATCTACGAGGACTTGACCACCATTTAGAGTGGACCACCATCTTAAGTGGATTTATTTCCATCAATTCTAGTGCCTCCTCCCTTGGTCATCCAATTTCTTGGCAAGGGATAATCCTGAGGACTTTGACCACCATTTTCGGTGGACCACCATCTTGGGTGGATTTTTAATTCGTCAATTTTTGTGCCTCCTCCCTTGGTCATCCAATTTCTTGGTAAGGGATACTCCTGAGGACTTAAACCACCATTTTTGGTGGACCACCATCTTGGGTGGATTTTTAATATTCTTGTATCTATAGTTCAGAGATCTTTCGATGGTAGAGCCAATATTTGGGTTGTCCATCATCTTGTATTAATGAAATTTGTAAAACTTCTCATAGTTTCAACACGAGCATCAACTATTAATTTTTGATGCTTGCTTGTTGTATGCTACTAAAGCATGTTGACTTGAATAGACTATTATGGCCCTTGATCGTGTTTCTTGAAATTTAGTATGAGCCTCCATCCTTTTTGCCTTTATAAGGCTTTAGCAGAGCATAGCCCTAGTTGCAACAAATGTATTCTTGTCTGCATTATCATAGTGAGATAGTCGAGGAAAAAGTAAGCAGGGGCAAGCAGAGTCATGCTTATTCGGTTGAACTCCATTCTATTGATGAGTGAATCCATCTCTGTATCTTCACTGTCCTTCTAGTGATTAAACTCCAGGGTGCACTCTTTGGCATTTAAATTTCCAAGCTGAATTATGTCTTAGGTAGGTTTCTAATGTCTTTTTGGGTCGATGTCATCCATGCCTTTGTCATGCCATCATGATCTTTGGCCCCTCGCGTATGAAGGATTTGAGGCAGATCATCCCTATGTCCTTATGTATTTCTTTAATCATCTTGCTCGTCATGATAACCAAAGTTTTATTGGGAAAATACTTTGGCCAACTTGTAAAAGAGTGTGCCTCCTAGTTAGGGGCTGAACCCTAAGAGGAGAACCCTTGAGTTCTTATTCTCTTGCTCATTTCTTCTGTTTTGGTCCTCCCTTTGTTCGATAGTTAGTCTTGTGTCAAGAAAGGAACTCAATCGGCATAAGATTGAAGAGTTGAACCCTCAGGGTTTTTTCAGCTTGAGCATCCTTTAGGCTTTCTTGTGGAGTTGCTTCTTGGTCATCTTCAAAGTTGAGTTTGTTAACCCTTTCGTATGAATCATCCTCCTAGGGGGAGACCATTTGAAAAGGATTTATTAAACTCCTCTGCCAACTCTTGAGGATGTTTTGGGAAAAATATATATTTTCCATGAATATTGTCTTCCCTTGATTTGAAAAGTTGGAATTTAGCCACCTAGGGTGGTCCCACTGAAGAGCTTTTTTTTCGTGTTTTCGTCCAAAAACGTCAATCTTTCTTTATGATCCGAGGGAAAAAACCAAGATATAATCAAGGTAATGGGACTCGGAATACAAAAGAAAGATTAGAGTTACCTGAAAGAAGGACAAGAAAAAAGCACAAACAAAAGAAGTCATTCAAATGAAAATATGTAAGGAATCGTATAATGTCCTTCGATCCCTTGATTTGAAAAGTTGGCATTATGGAGCCTTCATGCTCCCAGTTTTCCTTACTTGAGAAATTGAAAGTAAAGAAAACTTCTTGAAAAATTTTAGAGGGTGAGAGTTGTCTCGCATTCTTCGCGTAACGCAGCTTTTGAATGATCGAGATTATGGTCTAAACAAGTGAGGAATATGGGTTGTCCTCTTTTCAATGGTAGTCCGATTTTTGTAACGTCTTTGAGCCCTAGCTTTGACCTCCGCCCTTCCTTGTTAGTAATTGTGATCTATTATGTATTTTCTATTGGTGAGATTCAATCTTCTTTAGATCTTAGCATCATCATATTTATTGAGTTGCTCTAACTTGAAGAGGTCATCCATGTGGTGATCCGGTGTGCCACTTAGTGATTCTCAACTATGTTTGGTGAGTTCCTAATACATTTCTGTCATCCAACTTGATTCCAAGTGAAACTTTAATCTCCAAAAACTCATGTGTAGTACCGGAAAAGGATAAAATACATATACAATTGTCAGTGTCTTGTTAAACGTCATAAAAATATATAAATATGCGAATACATTCATACATGAAGTTTGTTAATCATATTTTTCTTTCAGTACCTATAGTATAATATAAATATCATTCGTTCTCATATTTATTTTGCGTTGTACCCAAATAATAAAAATGATTATTACTATTGGTAATAATAAAATTCCCCACACATAATTAATGAGTGGTATGTCTTTGTGAAAGATATATAAATGAATAGGGTAAAATGCACAGTTAGCCCCTGAACTTTAGGTCTATTTGGGTATTGAGCCCCCTTCTTTTGGTCAACGCAAATCGAGCCCTTTTTTATCCGAAAATTTGGGTATTGAGCCCCCAGGCGCCACATGTGCGTTGACTTCCTACGTGGCACTCCAGGCGCTGACGTGGAATATCTGACCTGGTTTATTTATCAAATTAAATTTCCATGTGTTGCTGACGTGGCCGTTTTATACTTTTTTCTAAAAAATATGTTTAGCTCGTGGATTCGAACTCAAAACCTCCCTTTTGGAATCTAAGTCACATGACCACCCGAGCACCACGGGCCTAGCTATTTATGTATCGCAAGGAATAACATTTATCAGGAACAACTTTCTTTCCCCCAAATAAATTAAGACATATCAGATCCTTTAGACAAATCCTTCTCAGTTCGTTCTTTCTCTTTCTCGAAGTCTAAAGCTCTCTTTCTCTTTCTCGAAGTCTAAAGCTCTCTAGGGCTCGACCTTTGTCGTCTCTCTTTCATCTAAAGTAGCTCGACAATCGTGGGAGAAGACCCTTAGTTAGGGTTTGAACGAATCCAAGGATTTGAAAGTGCTTTGTGTTGGGGAAATGGTGTAAGTGTCACGAAATCCCCTTTTATTCCCCCTTTAGTCTGCTTTATCTATCTATTGTGGCCCCTTTATTTACCTTCACATGTCTATTGTCGTTGATTTAAACCCCTTCCCTTGTCTATTGTGCCCCCTTTAATGAACTTTATCTTAATGTTTGTGATTATATAAATATCAACTTGTCTCCCAATATTAGTTTGTGGTCCTACTGTTGTCTGGTAGTAAAACCAGATTGTCTCGTCTGTATATATGTGGTCTGTCTTTTTGTTCCATACAGAAGCAGTTTATGTTATTGAATATTATTGGTAGTGGGACTCCACCCTAGATTATTGTCTGTTGTGGTCCATAGTCCATAGTCAAAGCTTTGTTGTGGTCCTGATGTGTTTGATGTCATATAAGTGTGGCCCATATATATTTTTTAATGCATGTTTGTGGTATTTTATTGTAGATCCTTGTCAGTGGAACTCCACTATGGAGGTTTATTTGGGTTACATCCTGTTTGGCATTATGATTTTGGGAAAATTGATAAGTTTCAAATTGACTATTTTGAATTGGATTTTGAGAAGCTGAAGACAAGGTGTGAGGGTTTTGGGGGGATTGATGTCATTGGTATATATTACAGATTTCCTGGAATTATATGTGGGCAATTCACAAATCTGAGAAATGATGATGACCTAAATATAATGTTAGATGGTGTTGTAGATTATAAATATGTTGAGATTTATCTTGAGCATGATTGTGAAGGGGGTAAACAGGGTACACAGGCTAAACAGGGTGGGGATAGGGATAAACAGGCTAAGGGTTGGGATGGTGATGTGGTGGTGGAAGAAATTAGTGAGGGCTCAAGTTCTACAAGTGATAGTGATATTCTTGATGAGGAGTGGGAGCTGTCGTTTACACTCCTAAATTAACCTCACTTTCACTTCACGAATTTAAATAATTAGCACAGTAGTAAGCAAGGATCGATCCCACAGAGAGTGAGTTTGTTTTAGATTTATTCAACTATTTTAACAGAAAATAAAAATGGGGGATTTTTGAAATTGTTTTAAACTAAGAAAAACAGAATTTAAATAAAGAGATTAACCAAATATGTAAAAACTTCAGTTCTGTAGTTCAGTTTCACCAAGCACAGCAATCAATTAATCAAGTTATTATTCTTTACCCTTCAATGAAACTATTAACCCTAGATAACAATAAGCTCTGTTATCCGAAATTCTCCTTAGATATTCACTGTATGAAACAAGCTCTTCACCAGATTCAACTAGCATATAATCTAGAACAAGCTCTCTAGATTTAATATGATAGAAGCATTAAGAAATAGAGAATTAGGCTAATCCAAGCAACAAACACATAAGCTCGATTTGTTTAACTTGTTTTCTGATAATCTTAGCAATACACAAAAGCTTGTCCACAATTAGTATCACTAATTTACTACTTGTGATGAAGACAGATATCAATTACACGTAATACCAATCTTAATCTAGCATATGATAATGATTAAATTAACTCAATTGGCCATATCAAATTAATTAGATCAATTAGCATGCAATCAATGAAAACAGATTATCAGAAGAAATTTCATACAAGAAGGAATAAATAATAATACTCAATTAATTAATTACTTGTAACAAGGTTCCACCTCCCTTTAGAACTGAATAAAGAAACTAGCCTGACATGCTCCAAGTCTGCACTTCAATGAGGTATGATAGTTGGTAGAAGATTGAATGAATAAAACCTTGACTATCATCCTCTATTTATAGTGCTAGACAAGGACTTAAATCCTATAAGAACTAGGAATCCAAATCCTAAAAGGAATTGCAATTATAACTAGTTTCCATAAAGAAATAGAATCTAATAAGGAAATAAAATCTCAGTCCAAAGAAGTCCTAATTCTAATAGTAATATCAATCCAATTCCATGTAGGAATCTCCAAATATTGAGAAAGAGTCAACTGCTGGTCAAACTCCTCTTCAATTCAACTCCAAATCAACTTGTTTTCATCCTTTTAGCTTTAATTCACCTGAAAATAATAAACAACTTATTAAGCTCATATACACATGAAACATGTAATAAAACCAAATGTAAAAGAGTAAAAAATTATGAATATTGTGTACTTATCAAATTCCCCCACACTTAGTCTTTTACACGTCCTCGTGTAAACCAAAATTTTGATTTCCAAAAACAATTCTATTCAACCATTATGTCAAAAGATTTTAAAATCAAATCATGATTATCAACACTAAACCCACAAAAACATAATCAACGCTTCATCAATCAACTCAAGATAAACACCTCGCCATTTCACCAATGAATTTCCTTTAATTAAATTGTAATCACATAAGCCCTTGTCTATGATCCACACACTTACTCAACTTAATTATCATGGAGCAAAAACCGTGCACACCACTCAAAAACTCAAAACATAATTTTTTTCTGCTTTAATTTTTTTCTGTAGGACCCTTTCATTTTTCTAATTTGTTTCCGGTGAATGCATTTTATGCTCCGTTTCACCTTCCTCAATTTTTTCTTTTGTAAGTGAGTGCATTTTATGCTCCATCTCACTTATTCGCACGTGTTTATGGGAGAGTGCGTTTTACGCTCCATCTTATCCCACCACATGACTTCTCTTGTGTTTCTTTTTCAACAATTTCACTGGTTTCCAATTTTTCTTATTTTTTTTTTCACATGGTCCTGCAAAAAACTTAAGCAGTTCAATAGTTCTAGAGCATGAGATTAGTGCACATAGACAACTCCACAGATAACTTAGCCAACTAAGCATATATCACATGTTCAAGTACTCATGAGACACAAATTCAACTCAAATCAATTACTTTGGATCATAACTTAGTTTTTCTCAATCATTAACCAATTAAGCATCAAACAGATTTTGAATTTTTAGCATTGATTTTCAAATTTTTTTTTTGACTTTAATCTTCGAACACATAGGCAAATAGAATTATGGAAGTCAAAAAATTTTTTTAAAAATTTCATGGGCAATTTTCAAGTTTCCTATCAAAATCGGATCAATATCTTTAAATAAAATAAAAACCTAAATCTTTCCCCCCACACTCAAACCTTACATTGTCCCCAATGTAAGAAAATCGTGCAAAGAAGAAAGAACTAGATGCAAATAAAAAAACTAAATAATAAAGGGATAGAAAAATCAAATCTGATTTCTTGGGTTGCCTCCCAAGTAGCTGCCCTTGTTTATTGTCATTGGCTTGACATCATGTCTCCCTTCTCATTCTGCATAGACCGGATCATCAAGCTCCACCATCTCAATATTTTCCACCTGATGTCCCTCATAGAACGGTTTCAATCTATGTCCATTCACTTTAAAAACCTTTCCTGTACTTGGACTCTGAATCTCGACTGCACCATGAGAAAACACATTAGTGATAACAAAAGGACCAACCCATCTAGATCTCAATTTACCTGGAAATAACTTAAACCGAGAATGATATAACAAAACTTTCTGTCCTACAACAAAGGTTTTCCGCACAATTTGCTTATCATGAAAGGCCTTGGTCTTTTCCTTGTAAATCTTTGAACTTTCATAGGCTTCATTCCTTAATTCTTCCAATTCTTGTAACTGCAACTTCCTGTGTACTCCAGCTACTTCCAAACTCATGTTGCACTGCTTGATTGCCCAAAAAGCCCTATGCTCTAACTCAACTGGTAAGTGGCAGGGTTTCCCAAACACAATCCGATATGGTGACATCCCAATAGGAGTTTTGAATGCCGTTCGATAGGCCCAAAGTGCATCATCTAGTCTCAAACTCCAATCCTTCCTGCTTGGGTTGACTACCTTCTCTAAAATGGATTTGATCTCCCGGTTGGACACCTCAGCTTGGCCATTACTTTGCGGATGGTAGGATGTAGAAACCTTGTGCAAAACATTGTACTTCTTGAACAAAGCCGCTAATACCCTATTACAAAAGTGAGTTCCACGATCGCTAATGATGGCCCGTGGTGCTCCAAACCTGACAAATATGTTAGTCCTGACAAAATCTGCAACAACTTTAGAATCGTCAGTCCTAGTGGCTTTAGCTTCCACCCATTTTGAGACATAATCAACAGCTAAAAGAATATATACATTCCCAAAGGATGAAGGAAAAGGTCCCATAAAATCTATACCCCAAACATCAAAAATCTCAACAACTAAAATAGGAGTTTGGGGCATTTGATTTCTTTGAGAGATATTCCCCGTCCTTTGGCAATTATCACATGTTTTACAAAACAGATAGGAATCTTTAAAAAGTGACGGCCAATAAAAACCACTTTCCAAAACTTTGTTAGCAGTTCTTTTTGGACCAAAATGTCCTCCACATGCCTGAGAATGGCAAAAAACTAGAATAGATTGGAATTCATTATTTGGCACACATCTTCTAATTATCTGGTCAGCACAAAATTTCCATAAGTATGGATCATCCCAAACATAGTGTCTAGCATCACTCTTTAGCTTTTCTTTCTGGGATTTGGAAAATTCCTTAGGAAAATATGCACTTACCAAATAGTTTACCAGATTTGCATACCATGGAGTTTCAGCATGGATGGAAAGTAACTGCTCATCGGGGAAGGCATCACGCAAGGGTAGTTCATCCTCTTCTCTCAACAATCTACTCAGGTGATCCGCTACCAAGTTGTCCGCACCCTTCTTATCTTTGATCTCCAAGTCAAATTCTTGTAAAAGGAGAATCCATCTAATAATCCTAGGTTTAGAGTCTTTCTTAGTTAGCAAATACCTAAGAGCAGCATGGTCAGAATAAACTATAACTTTAGTGCCAAGCAAATATGATCGAAATTTATCTAAAGCAAAAACCACAGATAAAAGTTCCTTTTCAGTTGTGGAATAGTTTATCTGAGCTCCATTCAAAGTTCTAGAAGCATAGTAGATAGCATGAACAACTTTGTCAATCCTTTGTCCCAAAACAGCCCCCACTGCATAGTTGCTTGCGTCACACATGATTTCAAATGGAAACTTCCAATTCGGTGGTTGGATCACAGGGGCAGAGGTCAGCAATTTCTTTAAAATATCAAAAGCCTCCTTGCACTCATCATTAAACTGAAAGTCCACATCCTTTTGTAGCAACTTACACAAGGGCAATGCAGTCTTCGAAAACTCCTTGATAAACCTTCGATAGAATCCTGCATGACCAAGAAAAGAACGAATCTCCCGCACACTGACGGGGTAAGGCAAAGCAGAAATAATATCTATCTTAGCTTTATCAACTTCGAGACCCTTAGATGATACAACATGACCAAGTACTATTCCTTGTTCTACCATAAAATGACATTTTTCCCAATTTAGAACAAGATTAGTTTCCATGCATCTATCCAAAACACGACTCAAATTATCTAAGCATGCATCCAAAGAATCACCATGTATTGTGAAGTCATCCATAAAGACCTCAATGCAGTTTTCTAAAAGATCTGAAAAAATGCTTACCATGCATC
Source organism: Panax stipuleanatus (assembly GCA_020205555.1). Classification (NCBI taxonomy): domain Eukaryota; kingdom Viridiplantae; phylum Streptophyta; class Magnoliopsida; order Apiales; family Araliaceae; genus Panax; species Panax stipuleanatus. The sequence continues at coordinate 8,141,353 of CM035115.1, forward strand.
TCTGAAAAGTACCAGGAGCATTACAGAGTCCAAATGACATACGTCGGTATGCAAATGTGCCGAAGGGACATGTGAATGTGGTCTTTTCTTGGTCCTCGGGTGCAATCACAATCTGGTTATATCCTGAAAAACCATCTAGAAAACAGTAATAAGTGTGCCCAGCTAATCTTTCCAACATTTGATCAATAAAAGGAAGAGGAAAGTGATCTTTTCTTGTTACAGCATTTAATTTCCTGTAGTCAATACACACTCTCCATCCTGTTTGTATCCGTGTGGGCACCAACTCATTATCATCGTTCTTGACAACGGTGATTCCGGATTTCTTTGGGACTACCTGCACTGGACTCACCCATTAACTATCGGAAATGGGATAGATTATGCCGGCATCAAGCAGTTTGAGCACCTCTTTTTTCACCACCTCCATCATGGGTGGATTCAATCTTCTTTGTGCGTCCCTCGTGGGCTTAGCTCCATCCTCTAACAATATCCGATGCATGCACATCGCAGGACTAATACCTTTGATATCCGCTATCGTCCAACCAAAAACTGTGACATGGTCCCTTAGGACTCTCAGCAATTTATCTTCCTGCATTTTAGTTAGATTGCTAGCAATAATAACAGGCAAAGTATCATTAGTCCCCAAATATGCATATTTCAAATGTACAGGTAATTGTTTCAATTCTAGGGTTGGAGCTTGCACAACAGATGGTAGTAACTTTTGATGAGAAATAGGTAATTGAATAGAATGTACTGCTGACTTATCTGAGAATTTCGGCAATGAGTGTAGTGCAGCCACAATTTCATTCAATTCATGAGTTCGCTCAACTTCATCTTCCTTGTCCATATCCATACTGTTGGTGATGACCACCTCCAAACTATCCCTGTGTATTCTTTCCAAAGTTCTATGTACTATGGAATCTCTCACATCAATAGCAAAAACTTGCCCTATATCACTAGGGTACCTCATGGCATCATAGATGTTAAATTGAATCTTTTCTCCATCGAATTCCATTGTCAAGGTCCCATTATGCACATCAATCATGGTTTTTGCTGTTTTTAGGAATGGCCTTCCTAACAAGATATGGGAAGGGTTTGGTGATATATCATCTTCCATGTCCACAATGTAAAAATCTGCAGGAAAGATTAGTTCGTTCACCTGCACTAAGACGTCTTCAATTACCCCTCGGGGGTAAGTGTTAGTACGATCTGCCAATTGAATAATCACACCAGTATTTTTCAAAAGACCTAGATTTAACGAGGCATAAATAGATAAAGGCATAACATTAATTGACGCTCCTAAATCTAGCATGGCCTTTTCAAATCTGGTGTTTCCTATTTTGCATGGGATTGTGAACATTCCTGGATCTTTACATTTAGGAGGCATTTTTCTTTGAAGGACAGCAGATACATTTTCTCCAACAGTAACTCTTTCATCATTTTGCAATTTTCTTTTATTAGTGCATAATTCTTTTAAAAATTTTGCATATCTTGGCACTTGTTTGATTGCATCAAGGAGAGGGATGTTTACTTCTACTTTTCTAAAAGTTTCCAGAATTTCTTTTTCTTTTTCATCTTTCTTTGTGGTTTTAGAATTTCTGGGAGGAAATGGAAGAGGAATGTTTTTAAGCTGAGTAGGAGGGTTAGGTTGTACCTTGGATTTTTCTGTTTCCTCCTTAGCTGCTTCCTCCTCAAACTCTACGGGGGTAGGTGGTGTATGTGACTGTGTTCCACTCCGCAAAGTTATGGCACTTGCATTCTCCCTTGGGTTGACTACTGTTTGAGATGGTAATTTTCCCGAGTCTTCGGATTCCAATATCCCCACAGTTGTAGCCAGCTGTCCTACTTGGTTTCTCAAGTCTTGAACCGAAGCTTTTGTCTCCAGCTGGAACTGCTGTGTCTGATTCATGAATGCTTTGAACATATCCTCCAATGTGGTTCCAGTAGGTGCAGGTGCTGCTTGCTTAGGTTGATATTGAGGTTGGGCTGATTGGAAGCCTTGCTGCCTCGGTGGGAACACTCCTTGTGTTTGTGACCTGTTCCCTCCATAACTGAGGTTTGGATGATCTTTCCAGCCTGGATTGTAAGTGTTTGAGTAGGGATCATACTTCTTTGGTTGTGTCTGGTAGTTACCTACTACATTGGCTTGCTGTGCATTCTCATCCTCTTGCAATGTTGGGCATGCATCAGTAGCATGCCCTGCCATTAGGCATAATCCGCAAGCCCTCGCAACCGGCACGTTTCCTGTTGTTAATTGTTGCACCACAGCAGTTAAATTAGAAATCTGTTGTACCAATTCACTTGTGCTTACCTCATTTACCTTTTTCGGAGTATGATCATTCCTTGTTCCGTATTGTTGTGAGTTAGCAGCCATATTTGCAATCAGATTTCTTGCAGCCTCTGGTGTCTTGTCCACTAATGCTCCTCCGCTAGCCGCATCGATCATACTTCTTTCCATTGGTATCAATCCCTCGTAGAAGTACTGAATCAAGTGTTGCTCGTCGATTTGGTGGGGAGGGCAGCTGGAGCACAATTTCTTGAATCTCTCCCAGTACTCGTACAGTGTCTCTCCACTAAATTGTCGGATCCCGCAAATCTCCTTCCTTATGTTGGCCACTCTTGAAGCAGGAAAATATTTCTCTAAGAATAGCCCTTTCATGTCGCTCCATGAATTTATTGATCCGGATGGGAGATAGTACAGCCAATCCTTCGCTAAATCTGCTAGGGAGAATGGGAAGGCTCTTAATTTGATTTGTTCCTCTGAAATTCCGTGTGGTTTCATGGTCGAGCACACCACATGGAACTCCTTCAAATGCTTGTATGGATCTTCACCTGTAAGACCACGGAAAGTAGGCAAAAGATGAATTAGTCCGGATTTAAGTTCAAATGCAGCATTTAAAGCAGGATATTCAATGCACAAAGGTTGATGAGTAAGATTAGGAGTAGCCAATTGTTTCAATGTCCGATTGTTGTTGGGCTCCGCCATCTTTTCTTCTTCGTCTGATTCGGTGAATGATTTATCAGAAAGTAATTCCAAAGCTAAGTTGAGGCCCGGTGATGATGCAGAAGCCTCGTCTAAATCTACAGTAGATTGTTGAACTTTTTGCTTTCTTAGCCTCCTTGCAGTTTTCTCAATCTCTGGATCAAAATCTAATATAGTAGTCTGAGAAGATCGAGTCATAAAACAAAAATAAAAGAAATAATAGAATAAAAACAAAACGCACAATTACTCCCCGGCAACGGCGCCAAAATTTGGGAGCTGTCGTTTACACTCCTAAATTAACCTCACTTTCACTTCACGAATTTAAATAATTAGCACAGTAGTAAGCAAGGATCGATCCCACAAAGAGTGAGTTTGTTTTAGATTTATTCAACTATTTTAACAGAAAATAAAAATGGGGGATTTTTGAAATTGTTTTAAACTAAGAAAAACAGAATTTAAATAAAGAGATTAACCAAATATGTAAAAACTTCAGTTCTGTAGTTCAGTTTCACCAAGCACAGCAATCAATTAATCAAGTTATTATTCTTTACCCTTCAATGAAACTATTAACCCTAGATAACAATAAGCTCTGTTATCCGAAATTCTCCTTAGATATTCACTGTATGAAACAAGCTCTTCACCAGATTCAACTAGCATATAATCTAGAACAAGCTCTCTAGATTTAATATGATAGAAGCATTAAGAAATAGAGAATTAGGCTAATCCAAGCAACAAACACATAAGCTCGATTTGTTTAACTTGTTTTCTGATAATCTTAGCAATACACAAAAGCTTGTCCACAATTAGTATCACTAATTTACTACTTGTGATGAAGACAGATATCAATTACACGTAATACCAATCTTAATCTAGCATATGATAATGATTAAATTAACTCAATTGGCCATATCAAATTAATTAGATCAATTAGCATGCAATCAATGAAAACAGATTATCAGAAGAAATTTCATACAAGAAGGAATAAATAATAATACTCAATTAATTAATTACTTGTAACAAGGTTCCACCTCCCTTTAGAACTGAATAAAGAAACTAGCCTGACATGCTCCAAGTCTGCACTTCAATGAGGTATGATAGTTGGTAGAAGATTGAATGAATAAAACCTTGACTATCATCCTCTATTTATAGTGCTAGACAAGGACTTAAATCCTATAAGAACTAGGAATCCAAATCCTAAAAGGAATTGCAATTATAACTAGTTTCCATAAAGAAATAGAATCTAATAAGGAAATAAAATCTCAGTCCAAAGAAGTCCTAATTCTAATAGTAATATCAATCCAATTCCATGTAGGAATCTCCAAATATTGAGAAAGAGTCAACTGCTGGTCAAACTCCTCTTCAATTCAACTCCAAATCAACTTGTTTTCATCCTTTTAGCTTTAATTCACCTGAAAATAATAAACAACTTATTAAGCTCATATACACATGAAACATGTAATAAAACCAAATGTAAAAGAGTAAAAAATTATGAATATTGTGTACTTATCAAGGAGGAAGAAGAAATGTTTCTAACTGATGATGAAGAAGTAATTGAGGCAAGAAAAAGAACTAGAGAATATAAAGAGCTTAAGAAAAAAGTCAAACAACCAATAAATGTCACTCCAGAAATTAATGATGCACCAAACACTGAGCAACATCAAACAGCTAGCAACATTGAGGGTGATCAAACTGGTGGCAATACTGTTCTGGTAGAAGAACAAAGTTCTGAGAACGATGATACTAATGATAGTGAAACAGATAGTGATAATACTGAAAATTATGACTCTGATCAAGTAGAAAATGACAGCCCTGAGGAAGCTGACTCTGAGGATGATACACTTGTATGGAAGCAAAACCCTTTCCCAGTGTATAACCCCAACACCAAAATCATGGGGACAAAGTTAGAGTTAGGAATGTTATTTGCAAACAAGAAAGAATTTAAGAGTGCAGTGGTTAATTGGTCATTAACAACTGGCTTTGATTTAAAATTTGTGAAAAATGAAAAACATAGGGTCAAAGGGAGATGTATGAATAATGAAAAATGTCCTGTGAAAGTGTGGGGAAGTCAAGTTCAGTTTCAACAAACTTTCCAGCTTAGAACAATAAGGAAAAGACACAGATGTTCAAAAACTTTATTGAGTAGGCAGGTTAATGCTAAGTGGTTAGCAAAGAATTGTAATACAGAACTTAAAGAATTCAGGAATTGGAGACTGGTTGATATTCAATCTTATGTGAAGAAAACATTTCTAGTTCATGTGTCAATAGACAAATGTTATAGGGCTAGACAGTTTGCTTTGGAAGAGTTGATGGGGAACATGAGAGAACATTATGCCAAGTTGTATAGATATATTGAGGAGTTAAGAATGTCAAATCCTGGGATAACAGTTGACTTGTATCAAGTATTCCATTCTGGTTCCCCTGAATTCAGAAGACTTTATATTGGATTTAAGGCTTTTAGAGTTGGTATGCTAGCTGGTTGTAGGAAAATAATTGGACTAGATGGTTGCTTTCTAAAAGGGTGTTGTGGTGGGCAGCTTCTAAGTGCTGTGGCTAGAGATGGAAACAACCAAATGTTTCCAATCTCTTGGGCAGTTGTAGAGGGAGAAAACAGAGACTCATGGGAGTGGTTTCTGGGCTTGCTCAAAGATGACTTGAAGTTAGAAGATGGTGACGGGTGGACCTTCATTAGTGATCAACAAAAGGTGACTTTAAACTTTTTATTTGTTATGTTTGTTATTGCATAACTTATACTGACTAATACATGTTATATGTTAACTTATTATTTGTGTTTGTAATGCAGGGATTAGAGGGTGCATTAGCTTATCTCTTTCCTTTCGCAGAAACTAGAAATTGTGCAAGGCATATTTATGTCAATCTGAGAAAGAGGTATAGAGGTATAGCTTTGAAGAAAACTTTCTGGAGGGCTGCAAAATCCACAACTAATGTTGACTTTGAGGATGAGATGGAAAGAATTAAAAATTTAGATGAAGGGGCTTATGATTTCTTGATCGCTAGGAGTCCTAGAAAATGGTGCAGGGCATTTTTCAAGATAGATACAAAGTGTGACATTGTGGACAACAACCTATGTGAGTGTTTTAATGGGTACATACTTCAATCAAGAGGCAAGCCATTGATTGAGTTATTGGAAGACATCAGACAACTATTAATGACCAGGCTACAACAAAAGAGGGATTTAGCCATCAACAAGAAATGGGACATTTGTCCTAGGCCCAAAAAAATTCTTGACAACAACATTTATGAATGTTGCCAATATGTTGTGTTATTTAATGGTGATCTGCAGTTTGAGGTGACCTCTCGGATTGTTCCTGATGGTTACATAGTTGATTTGAAACTTTGCACATGTGCTTGTAAGGCTTGGGATCTCAGTGGAATTCCTTGTGCACATGCATGTGCAGCTATGTTCTACATGAGATACAATCCAGCAGATTATGTATCACAATGGTTTAGGGTACAAACATATGGGAAAGCATACTCAGAAATGTTGAGGGTGGTTAGAGGGGAAAGATTCTGGCCAAAAGTTAATGTCACTCCACCATTACCTCCTCCATTGAGGACAGCAAGAGGAAGGCCACAAAGGACCAGAAGGAGGGAGATGCACGAGGAGTCAAATGCAGCTAGTCAAAGCAATAAGAAAAAAAGTCGGTCATACAAGTTATCTAGGAAAGGCACAATTATGGTATGCAGTACTTGCAAGACAGCTGGCCACAATCGTCTCACATGCAAGTTAACTCCACAAACAACAGAAACAAATGTAAGTTATATCTGTATTTCACAGTTGTTGGCATTGATTATAAATGTTAAGTTACTTGCTATAAATTATTTGTTTTAGGAACAACTGGGACAAGATAAGGGAGAGAGTGGCAAAAAGAGAAAACAAAGAAGCAAAGGGAAACAAGACAAGGTTTTGACCACAATTTTTTAAATGTTATATTACATATATTTATGTAAAGTTAAATAATTAAATATTTATTTTCACTTTTAGGAACCACTTACACAAGATAAGGGAGATGAAAGCAAGAAGACAAAAAAAAGCAACAAAGGGGAAGTTGTCAAGGTCTGGGACAACAAAGGTTTTCTTTCATGTTATGTTACAATTATTAATAACTAAACATATGTATTTGTTTTAGGAACATGTTAGAATAGTTACAACTGACACGGGAGATAAGGAAGATAGTGGAGTCTCTATTCCCAATATTGCTGAGATGATACTTAGCTGTTTTGGTGGTTATATTAATGTAAGTAGTTTGTTTGTGTGAAGTTAACAGTTGTTCAACAAAGTTGAATATAATTATTGATCCTGCAGTTTATGTAATCATGCTATGTTTGTGTGTAGACCACAAGTGGGAGATGTTACTTAGCTGGAGGTGGCCCCAAGACTGCACCAGTTCAAGCACCTTTTCGACCACCAAAAAGTGTTGCACCGCATGGGAAAGGAAAAGAAAGGGCAACTGAACCCAATAAAAGAACAAATTATAAGGATAAGGCCCCAAAATTGATGTCCAGTGCTATGAGAGTGGCAGTTGAAACCGAGGATCAGTTGATGGCTCAAGCATTGTATAACAGCTTCAGAGAGACTAGAGAGGGAGGAAAACCAGGTCGTGAAGGACAGTCAAGTGGAGTGTCAACCAACTTACCCAACACAAGTGGAACTCAAGAAAGTGTGAACAAGGAGTAGAAGATACCAATCTACTAATCTATATTTTGTGTCTGTGTTTGACTTATGTTTATGGTATTTTGGGGTATGTATTTATCTCAAAACAAAACTAAGTTTGTAATCCTTCACAATGGTGTTAGTACTTCATCCTTTAGAATCGTATTACTAATTAAAACTGATGATGAAGAAGTACCTACAGAGTTCTTGTTCAGTATTTTGTACAAATGGATGGTTAATTTAATTTAAGAGTTTGTTTCTGCACATGGCTAGTGCTCGTGTATGTGTACATATGGTTCCTTTGCAGCATGGCTCTGTTTTGCATAAAATTGCCTGCTCTGTTTTTTATATAAAACATGGCTAGATGAATATGAATAATTTGATGCTCTGTGTTACTTAATAACAATTCAAAACTTTATTTTGCTTAATAACAATTCAAAGAAACACAATTATCCAAACAACATGAGTCTACATTAACACAATCATCCAAAACACCAATACAACTACAATTATAACAAGGTTTTTAACATGCTCAAACACAAAACAAAAAACACCCCAATGACAAGTATCAACCACTGCTCCCTAGTTTGTAACTTTCTTATTTCTTCTTTTAAATACTTCAATTCATTCTTCAATTTGACTTTCTTATTTTTCATTTTCGATACTTGCACTTCCAAGTCATGAGCTTTGTCCTTCATCATTTGTAGTTCAATTTCAATGCTCTTCAAATTAATCAGTCCGGAAGAATTATCATCATCTTCTAACATGTTGATCGAGTCAATCCATTGAAAAAAACCACAGAATGATTGAGTCAGCACAAAATTAAACTAACAGTTATAACTATTGTTTGCAAATATTTAACATTTTATATTATGATAAATACAATAACTTACACCATAATTTGCACAACCATAAAACTTTCTCCCTAGACTTTTTCCCTTTGTAGAGGTACACATTCTTACTCGAATCCCACACCCACAATACATTTGTGCTGAAATCCCACTGAATCCAGAAGAATTTGAACCTTGGCCAAACATTTGGTTGCTATTTTCTTTAGTTTGCTTTCCCCTTTTCATACCTCACGGATTTCTTAGATGATGACCACTGAACGCGAACGAATTGAGAGAAAGAGAGACGAAATGTTGACAATTAGTTTGAACCCTAACTTTTGGATATCTCAAATTGATCGATCTTTAGATGAGAGAGGGACGACAATGTTCGAGCCCTAGGTTTTCTCTGTGTGCTTGAGAAAGAGAAAGAACGAACTGAGTAGACTTAATCTGAAGGAACTGTTATGTCTTCATTTATTTGGGGGAACAAAATCGTTTCCTGATAAATGTTATTCCTTGCGATATATGAACAGCAAGTCCCTTGGTGCTCGGGTGGTCAAGTGACCTAGATTCCAAGTTGGAGGTTTTGAGTTCGAATCCATGGGCTGGCCATAATTTTGAGATTTATGTATAAAACGGCCACGTCAGCAACACGTGGAAATTTAATTTGATAAATAAACCAGGTTAGATATTCCACGTCAGCGCCTGGAGTGCCATGTAGGAAGTCAACGCACATGTGGCGCCTGGAGGCTCAATACCCAAATTTTCGGATAAAAAGTGGCTCGATTTGCGTTTTCCAAAAGAAAGGGGCTCAATACCCAAATGACCTTAAGTTCAGGGGCTAACTGTGCATTTTACCCTAAATGAATATGTACAATAAGCATGCTCCTCCCTTTTTTTTAATGCAGCGGCCTCAATATATAATATATTAATATTATAAGTAATAACATTATGCAAAAATGCTAAGGAGGGTTCGGGTCCCTAAGAGGTAAGAAGGAGGGTTCGGGACTAACAGGACTCGGGACTAGGAGGGTTCGGGCTTGAAGGGTTCAGTGCATGGAGGGTTCGGGCCATAGAGATTTCGGCTGAAATCATGCTGAATTTCAAAAGTTTTGAGTTCTTTAACACGTGTCTAGCTGGCCTCCTCCCATAATCTTTTGTTTTTAGCCACATAATTCCCTTCCTACTTTTCAAAACTTCCTCCAATACCTCCGTTAAATCAGGAAGAACCAAGATTTCGGTAGTTGCCGAGTTTGGTGCAGTCAAGCTGCCCATGCAAGCTAAGCTTCAACAATGGAGGTTAAGGCTCATCCATGGAAGTTAAGGTTCGGTCAAGGAGGGCTCCGGCAATGCAAAAACGACAAAGGCAAGTTACCTTGTTGCCACCGTTGTGCTGAATGAAGAGAAGGGCATGGGACGTTGCCGATATATTTGTTTGTGTCGAAGGAGAGATGACTGAAGTTATGGGATTCCCAAACATTGAGCAGGCTGATGGATTCAATGAATTATGGGAAAGCTGAAGTATTCCATATTGACGTCAATAAAGATCGTAATGAATATGCTGAAGTGTGAGTCCAAAATCTCCTCTCTTTTTTCTATGTTGGGGCTGGAGTTTTTTGCCTCTTTGCCGAAGTCAAATGTCAACCACAACTGGAGATGTAGTTGGTCATCAGTTTCGTGCTCTTGTGCGCTCAAGACTTCATAACCATCTCTGGGATTTGGTTGCATTTTTGGATACATAGACTGGTCGTCTTCTCAGCCGCTCCATCATTACCATGACTGGATGAACCAAAGGTTTGATCAAAGGGCCCACACTTACCCAAACGGACCTTACCAAATGCATTCAGCTTCGAAAATTAAAACTTTGGCATCTTTTTTTTTTGTAAATCATCTGGTTGTATGAACGATTTTGGTACATAGGCTATTTTTCACAGCTGCAACACCAAAGTTGTTGAACACAGCCACAAACAACCACAACACCTGATAGGAATTCATCTAGATCCGCAGCTAAATTGGTTCGAGTAGAAACAAGGGAACCATCTCATCATCATCCGAGCACCAATATCTTCGACCATGGGCATCAAAAATTGACAAAGGAATGAAAGGCGAAGCAGCCTTCATCTTACTTAACTAGGTTATCTGCCGAAGCAAAAATGTGAGAAGGAGATTTTCTGGTGGTGGTCAAATATTTTTTTTTTTTTTTTTTTTTACTTTGAGAAATCGAAAGTAAAGAAAACTTCTTCAAATACTTTCTTAAATTTATTTTCAGTTGCTTTGATCGGTGGGCTTTTGACTCTTGTTTTCGATAACTTTTGTCGGTGGAATCTCTTTAGCTCGAGTGACATTTACCGATGAAATCTTCATTGGCCTTCTCTGTTGTTGTCAATGAAATTCTTCCTGTAATTCTTCTACTTCGAGTTGTGGGCATACCCTTCACAAATTCTACACCTCTCCAGCAGAGTCGCCAATTTAATGTGGGCAAGGAAATCGTACCTTGCTAGGGTTAGGATTTCGTGTTAACTGAGGAGGAGAGAAATCCACGAAGAGCACGTAATTGATTGATTGATCGAAGAGGGGAGAACGACAGGTGGGCGATTACTCCAATGACGCATGGCAGAACTCCTAGAATCCAGAAACCGTGTTAGGGTTATTGGGATTCCAAGAGCCTTCTTCTTGAGTCCTTCCACTCTTAGAATTCGAAAACCTTGTTAGGGTTATTGGGATTCCAAGAGTCTTCTTGAGTGTTGAGAGAGAATGTCCAAGTCCTTCGATCTTCCAAGAGTCCAAGTCCTGCGTCTGAAGAGAGGTCCCCTTCCCAATAGAATGGAAGGGGTATTTATAGGGTTTTCTGGAAAGTGATCATGTGCCAGGCACATGCCCTCAGGAAAATTCCAGAAATACCCTTTAATCACTAGAATAATGCCCAGATTGTCCTGTCCTTCTAGCCACCAATCCAATCTCTCAATCAATTCCCAAAATGAGCCGCCTCCACGAGTCTTCTGCCTCTGGACACGTGGAGGCTTCTCTCGGGTCTAGCATATTTATATCTGGCTTTTCTGTCTTCATTTAATTAGGTAATGCAAACCCTAATTTATACATTTAATGAGGTCGTGGAACCCTAATTGTGAATTAAATTCAATTAGGTCATGTGAACCCTAATTTGCACTTGGGCCCACACTACCAAATGTTTAGGAGTACGACAGATACGTTACCAATGACCACGCCCACGACCACAAATATAATTTCCACCATGTTTATCAAATGAGGTTCCATTCACTTCATGGAAAAGAGTAGAACCAGTTGTGCGAGATTGATAATTTTTCATCAAAATTCCATTATTTTTTCAACTACTAGAAGACATGATATCCCTTTTGCGAACATAATTTCCTTTATCGCTTCAGGGAATACATTGTGAACTTACGCTCTCAATATTGCTACTGCAGGAGCATATTTGAGGCATGAAATGTAGTAAATATTTTCTCTAACATGTCTTTATCAATGATTTTTTTCTTTCCCCATAAAATTTTAATAGTGAGATTTATTTTTTTTTAAAATGTAGAATTGTCCTCACTCACACTTTTAAAATCTTGCAACTTCTGGTGCAATCAATTATAACGAGCTTTTAGGAGGATTACATTTTTTTCCCTCATATCTTTCATTTAAATCATTCCATAACACAAGTGGATATTTTTTACTGTAAAGTACTCAGATTTTAATTTTTCATGGAGATGATGGCGAATAAAAAATTATTTATTTTGCATGATCCTACATGGATGCTTGATTACCAACCTTAATTGTATCTCCAAGGTACTTTGCCTTTATATGAATCTCAGTATGAAGAATTCATAACAAGTAAAAAACCTTTTACCCGAAATTTATCAAGGATAGCAAATTTAAATTTTATAAAATTTGACATCTATATAAATATATAATATAATAGCTCATATATATAACATAATGATATTGACAAGCAAATAGCATGCAATCTACTAACAACCAGTACACTTAAGCAGTAACACAATTATCAATATTTGCATTATTAATTTTCAATTCAAATTTTGCAAACTCATATATGTATAAGTAGACAAATAAATATATCCTCAATTAGCATTTTAACTAATTTTAATCTCAACAAATATTTTCACTTGTTCGATAACCAGGGCAGTTAATTTTAATGAACTAGAGATTGGTTAATTCAACCATATTCTGGCCATGGATGCAAAATGCTAATATGAAGAAAAAAAATCAGCCAGTTCTCACCAATAAAAAGATAATCTTTCTAGAAATACCCCTTGAAATTAAACAAATTAGCCCACATATGCTAGACAACATCTTATACCTATATTCAAATATAAAATAAATTTTGATCAAAATTTTATCATAACAAAACAAATTGAACTACTCTGGATGTAACTGAATAGCCCAGAAAAAGACAATCTCTAAGTTCTTTAAATATAAATCAGCCTATGATACAACCCATTCATTTCTACAAATAGAATAAACTATTCAAAATCAGTTCCTCAAACAAAATGAATGCTCAAATTGTTTGATTCCAGACCACACAAATATGCAATAATCAAAAAAAAGAGAGCAACATCTACAGATTATTACATACAAATTGTATGCTTCAACAATATATATAAATCAACCTTAAATACAAAACATTCTTTCTACACTAGAATTAAATAATCAAAAAGCAATTTTTTTAATAGATAAAAGTATACTAACTATTTGTATAAATATATAGATAAACATACTTTCTCCTTCAAACCAAATATGATTATTTTCAAGATAAAGGTGAGGAGCAATTCGTGCTGATAACGTGTTATAAAAGAATACTAATATTAAGACCAATGATATTTAGTGGAAAAGAGAGCATTCTCATTGTATATGTACATCCCCATTCTCTTTACAATGCTTCTATTTATAGGTACATAAACATCAATATTTGGAGGTTTCAAAACTCAAAGGTCATAGGAGTTTCAAAAGAAGGTTAGTATAATTGCATTCTTGATGCGAAGCTCTTAACTCTACGCGATTACAAGAATTTAAAGTATTAGGCTCCCGTATAGCACCTATGAACTCATATATTTAATGTTATTTCAATTCATATCATTACCACATTTCATATAAATTTTATTTAAACTTGTTTTTTACAAGTTTACTATTTTATTTCTATCTAGTCCTATGTTAATAGACTTGTTACATATATATGTAATATAAATTACATAAGTTTCTAATAATTTCATAATTCTACATACTCATTCTTCATGAATTTAGATTTAGATTCAAGCTAACTATACATTTTATACTTAAATTGCTTCATTAAAACTCTAATATAGATCATTACTCAATTATCTTAAACAATCCTAGCATCAAGCTCACATTTCTTATTTAAATCACATATCTTTTAATTTACTATATTTATTAAAGTTAGTAACAATATTATGTATTAACTATATAAAAATTAAATTATTTTAGTTATTTATTATAACCCATATAACATTATGCTAAAAAAAACCCAATAGATCACCATAGTTCAATCAAAACAGCTACACTAAACCATGTTAACCAATTGTTGCAGCGTAGCGCATATCGCGCGCTGCTGCCTGCAGCAGCTGTCCTGGCCCAACAACCCCCACACCAACTAGGCCACTTTGCATATTTTTAATTTTCAAATCATAAGTTCGATTGCAATCAAATTTGAGTATGTTATAGAAGGCATGGCATAGTATTTTTAAAAAATACAACTCATCATTTTCGGACATTTCAGACAGGTTAAACAGGGGGCCAAAACTGCCCAATTGAGATAGTCGCTGCAGCGCACAGCTGCTGCTGCCGCTGCCCAACTACAGACCCAAGCTCAAGTTGCTAGTTTTACGATTTTCTAGATTGCAGACTATACATGCGATTAAAACAAAATTTTATATGTTATAGAGGACGTTGCTAGGTATTTTTAGAAAATATAACATACCCCAAACAAACAACTTAAGTAGATTTTAATTAGTGCCCAATCTGCCCTGCCGAATAGTTTTCAAACTAAACATCAACATATTGTTTTCTCTAAAAATAGTTTTCCCACCTAATTCAACCTATAAAAGTCATTCAATTATCTTCATACAGCATATTTAAAAGTATACTTGGCCTCAAACTTTACTAAATTGTAGTATTTAAGTTAAATAGTCTCTTAGAGTATTTTTAACAAACATCATGTATGCATTAGATTTAGGGGCAGAGTTCATAAGAGTTCAAGGAGAAATTTTGTGACGCCCCCAAATTCGGATTTTCTAACCTCGAGTTTGGTGCTCACGATACATCATCATCATAAGGCTTCTATAAACTATTGCGGAATAATAAACATACGTTATTCATTACAATAAAACATTGCATCATAATCTCAAGGCATATTAACCTTAACTTAAACATACCTTTAATATTACCAAAAGGTTTACATAATTAATATAATAATTATTATTCACATGAAACTATTCTTGGACTTTGTCCTTGCCTTTGTCTTTCTTATTCAATCCTTCGGGCTTAGCTGAAATAAACATCATGATATAGCAAGAATAAGCAAGTAATTTGATTAACAAGTTTAAATACAAATGAGATATATCATGATTAGAAAAGAATTTAGCTTTTAATGTTCAACAGTAGAAATCGATTGTGAAAGAACATGAATTATGTCTCAATAATTGATTATTCGAATAATTGAATAATAAATGCCGAGTGGTTTGAAATAACCATGAACATATACTAAGGTTGTCAGTATTTTAAACTGGTCCTTTTAATAAATTTTGATAATCAAGGGGATCAGCCTTTCATACCCGGTGTATTATGCATAAACACTTAATATACGAGCAACAATTGTTTTCCAACAATACTTTAATCAAATTGTTCTTTTTTCAATCTCGAGTTCTTAACAAATCAATTGTTTAAGAACAGCTTTTAAAACTTATTTGATTTAACAAATTTAAACATACTTGATCTAGTTGATACAATTAGCATAGATCCATATCATTAACAGTTCATGAATAAAAGAACTTTAATTAATTCATAATTCAATAATTATAGAATATGAATTCAATTGCACAAAGTGCGAATATCTATAATCATTAAAGATGTGGAATAATTAACAATTATTATCCACTAACATGCATTGAAAATAATAACTCGAGTTTGAGTTAAGGAACTTGCAATAACGTAGGAAGTTTAAGGTTAGAGACTTATCTGGCTGACGAGCTACATCTATCTAGCTTTAATTAATACTCTTTGAACGACCTAGCAATATAGATAATATTGGTCTATCAATTAGTACTTCGTATAATTGCATATTCATACGCTTATTTATGCTATTTACTAGCAAATAAGTCAATCACAAGACGCACACAATATAATATACTATATATCATTAATCCTATAAGACATTTAATTGATCTTAGGTTAATGATTTAATTAATTAATAATATTTTCCTTAAGTGATAAACACTTATTTAAACCTTTAAATAATTTATTATAATTGTTTAATTAATGCGTTATTTAAATTCTCTTTATTTTATTAATTCTATCTTCATTTAATAACTATTAGTTAAATATTAATTAATTAATTATCTTTAGTTATTATTTAATAATAAATAATAAATAATAACTAATTACATTTACTTATTATTTAATGTTAATTAAATAATTAAATTATTAATCTTATTTGTCTTTAATAATTATTATTTAATATTACTTAAATAATAATTAATTAACATTTGTCCTTATTTATTATTTGATATTAATTAAATAATAATTATTTATTTATTTATCTTTGAATAAATAATTAATTTTTTAGTCTTTAATTATTATTTAAGATTAATTAAATAATAATTAAATAATATTTGTCCTTATTTATTATTTAATATTAATTAAATACTAAATAATTAATTTATTAGTCTTTAATTATTATTTAATATTAATTAATATTTGTCCTTATTTAATATTTAATATTAATTAAATAATAAATAATTAATTTATTAGTCTTTAATTATTATTTAATATTGATTAAATAATAATTAATTAATATTTATCCTTATTTATTATTCCCTCCGTTCCAAAATAAACGTTCTAATTAGTTTCGACACGCTGATTAATAAAGTTTTCATTTATCTAAATTACCCTTTTTGATTACCTATTAATTTGAAGTTATTTTTCACTTTTCTATGACCCCAATAATTACTTTTTTACTTTTGTATGACCTCAATAATTGCTTTTTTACTTTTCTATGACCCTAATAATTACTTTTTTACTTTTCTATGACCCTAATAATTATTCTTTCACATGTCATTTATTTCTCTAGATATATTTTTTTGTAACTCTCACATTCCCAATAAGTATATTAAATAGATTATGAGGGTATAAGAGGAAGAATAAGAGAAATCTAGTTACTAATATAGAAATAGGTCATTTATTTTGGAACATCCTAAAAAAAAATTAGGACGTTTATTTTGGAACGAAGGGAGTATTTAATAATAATTTAATAATAAATAATTAATTTATTAATTTTATGTTAATTAAATAACATGTAAGTAAGTAATTACCATTATTTATTACTTAATCTTACTTAAATAATAAATAATTAGTTTATCTACTTAAACATTCTTTTATCATTATTTATTATAAAGTAAATAATAATTAATTAATTATTTAATCCTATTTATTATTTAATCTTAATTAAATAATAAATAGTTAGTTTAATAACACTAATTCTATTTAATTATTACCGGATAATAATTAAATAGTAAATTACACTTTAAACAACATTTCATTAGTTTAATAATCAATTAGTGGCATTAAAAATTTTTTAGTTAGTAATATTAAATGATTTAAAAGGGTTTAAACCATTAATTACACTAATAATTACTTAACTACACCGAAAAATTCCAAATTAAATATTATAATATTTTTCATCATTTTAGAAAAAATTTGGTCCAAGACCCGACCCAAGAACCGGCCGGAAACGTGGTGAACCGATGGCCGGAAGTTACCTGCCGGTTCACAGAAAAAAACCGGCAGTGCCTTGATTAAATTTTTAGATTTTTCCAAATTTGGGGTCCTTTACGAAAACTTGAATAAAATAAAATTTATAACTCCGATTTACGTCTAGTTGGATTCGTATCTTTCCGAAATACAAGATTCCATAATAAAAATCCAAATTTGGACAAATTTTGGTTACTGAAAATTGGCCAGAACCGGACTGTTGTGCACAGATTTTGAACAGTGAGGTGTTTTGGTATGAAATTCATATCTTGTTCATTTTAAAACATTTTTGCATGCTTCCAAATGGATTTTGTTCTTAACTTACATATCTAGCATACTAAGAAAGAAAATTACAAAAATTATTTGTAAGTTTCAAAATGAAAATTTTCAATCACATCTTCGGATTAAGTTTAAAGGCTATCTTTCTTTGCTTTCCAAAGTAGGAGATGTATTTTGGATGCATAAAGCTTAAAAATCTCTTTTTCTTTCCCTTGGGGGCTGTCAAATTCTTGCTCTTCTCATATTCTCTCTACTTTGTTTCTATTTCTTTAGTTCGCTAATTTAAAAAATGAGAAGGAAACTTGTTTGCTCAAATGATGTGGGTTTATGTAGAGAGTAAAAATAATATGTATATACATCACTCATGTATATGTATATTACCCACATCTCTTGCCTTACTTGCTCAAGTAAACAAAATAATTTGGGGTCTCGGCTCAGGTTACATAGTTGTTCAACCACTCTTGACAATTGGAGAAGCAAAATAATTAAAACATGTGCTATGCTCCCTCCTTCAAGTGCTAGGTACACCCTCCCCCATTTTCCCCTTTTCTTTTCTTTTTATAAGTGTAATTTAGTTTCTAAAATGACCAATTAAATGGGCTAGGTTTTGGGCCAACCATTTAATTTTATTTGGGCTTCCTAACTTGAATTATTTGGGCTTCCTAACTTGAATTGTTTGGGCCATCCAAAAAAAATAGCATAGTCCAATACATTAAATTTTATCTTACCCTAATTATTTAATTAGGGTTTCTTTACCACTTATTTGGAATTTAAGTAATTACTCATGTACATTTAATTTTATAACCTAATTAGACTTGCTTTAATTAAGTTATAAAATTAATTAATTGAGATGTATAAAATAAATCTCTTAGGGTTAGTATATATTTTAAATACTAATATTCTTTAATTTCTATAACCTTTAGGATATTTAATTCTTATGCCTAATGTGTACATTAGGTTATATAGCTTTATTTTTAGTTCTCTTTATAAAATAAATAAATATACATACACATTTATAATATATCTATTTATTTAGCCTCACACTTATTCCACATAAATAATAACATATTTATTCACTATATGTCACAAAGTTTTAAATTAAACCACACAAAATTAATTCATTAGAAATTAAATTCTTTATTTAATTAATAATGAAACTTGAAAATCCTTGATCATTACAAATTTCCTCCTTTATTACTCCGCACAACAACAACTAATCTCCTTTTTCTGTAATGTCCCCAAAATCCAAACTATTTTCACTTTCGAACTTGAGCGTTAATATATAACTTCATTCTCATTTCCCATAAATAATCAATATCATAATTGATAAAATTCGTATGTTCAATTCTTTTTACAACCTTCACTATTAATAAAGATATTAAATTTAAAAATTTAAAACTTTTCTCATAATTAAAGAAAAATCATAAATTCCAAAACATTTTTCATCGTTCTCGGTCCTCGAAATCGCAACCTTTACAATTTATACTTATTTCTCAAAATCATATATATTGTATGATTTATCTCAAATGTCAGTTGTGAATATATTTATTTTTTGGAACATTCGTAACTATAATCCAACAACTATATATCATCTCCTATACATTATTATTATCATATCAATTTACTTTAGAGAGTCATTGTAAAGCTACACTTCAAATTCAAAACAAACATCCTTTATTTCATAACTCAAGGTTTACACGATTTACCTCATGTACATTATATAAGAGTTATCTTGACTTAATCTAGAAAACAATAAAAATCTTCTTCTTATCACACCTCAAGTCTTTATCACCATGATCATGAGAGGATTACATTTTTAATCTGCAAATAAAGTTATTTGCAAGTATGAGCACGACGGCTTAGCAAGTCTAGTAGTTAACACATTTCATGCATCACATACCATACATGCTCTGCATTTTATAAAGCAACATACTTCTCATGCGATTCATTTTGTATATATACATGCATCATGCCAACTAAATATCAATAGCTATCCAAATCCATTAATTGATCATTATCAATTATAAACACGTATTTGCACCAAGTGCACACTTTAATCATGTTCACAAGTAATTCACATAATACTAGTCACTTTGCACATAATTGAGCAATCAATTCACATACATCAACATCACATTTAATTCAAATAGAGCTGAAAGAACTTGCCTGTGATTTGCGTTTATCTCTATACATTTATCGAGAGCTCAGTGCGTAACTTCTTTCATTGATTAACATTCCTCGTACATTATTCTTCACTGAATATCCTATATACATATACAATCAAAATATAACATGTTTATTGATTCTATTTGAAACATTAATATTCTTCTAGATTAATTTAGAAATCTTCACTTCATTATACGCTCGTAGGTTCATTTATAATATATCCAATATTAAAATTTTAATTTCTTCATAAAGTTGTACATTTGACATGTAAACATGTCTATAGGTCAAAATTAAAAACTTAAATAATAGCTTCGTACTTTCATAATATTAATTTCTTAAGATTTCATTATGTTTATATGTTATACATAGGTTGCTAGTCTTTAATCAAACTTTAAATCGATTTAATCATTTTGTAATGAAATATAAAACAAATGCACAAGAGCTTGATGCCATACTGAGTTATTTGGCTAGTTGTTTTTTCATTAAACTAAGTTGCTCATGTATCCATGGCATAGTCCGTTATATGATAAGATGTGGAGCTCTTACCCTTGCACCCGAATAAAATTAAACTATTTGCACATTGCAGCAAGCTCAAGACCTAATGAGTCATTAATGTTTATCTTTAAAAAAATAGTGCACACGAGTGTTCTGCCTCCATATGTCTTCCTGGCCAAATAAGGCATTTATCAAATGTTATATTAATAAATTAGCTAATTTAATTTGCTCTCAAATCTCAATAATATGGTCTATTATTTGAAAGCAGGTGGAATCCTGACTGCCTTGCACAAAGTATGTTTAACTTATAGTCCACATCTTAATTAGCACGATCAGAAACTTTGGTTAGTTCATGATGTGATCTATCAACTAAATACTTTATTAATAAGGGGATATTCATATTCAATAAGGGGATATTCTATTGCAATCACTATGATCACTTAAATTCTATAAGGAAATAGTTTATTAGCTTATGATCACTATGAACATAAACTGTTGCCTAAGGTACTACTTTTATCATGCTAATAAACCTTATAACAGATCACTATGAATATAAAAGATGTTGTTTAACCATATTATAAGGTTAATTCATAAACCTGTTCAAGGATGGTAAGCCTAATATTATAAATAGCACAACTTTTAGCTTTTTTTGTCTTTCTTATTGTGACGACCCGAGAAATCGATTACCCTTGAAATTAAGTTTTTCGATGAAAATATCTAATAAATAAAATTTTATTGATATTATTATGTGTTACGTGTTATGTGTTTTAGGCCAATTAATGACCTAATTTACGTGTTACGTGATTTTGTACGAGTGTTAGGAGTTTTTGGGAGAAAATAATTTTTTTAGAGAAAAACGCTAAAACACTATTCATAAAAAGCATAAATTGCTAGTAAACGTACTTTTTCGAAAATTTTGAATTTCGTCATAACGTTTCTTTGAGGAGAGATGAAATCTCTAATAATAATTTTTTTAGAAAAGGCCGTAAAAACACTATTCACGCTAAAAACGCAACTTCGTTTTTTTTATTATTTTTCAATGGGTGACATAGCATTTATTTGAGGACGGGAGACGTAATCTCCAATAAAGTCAATGAAAGAAATTTCGCGATTTTTGCATGTTGAACAAGTTAGAAAAATCTAACTAAAAAGAAATCAGGTAACCGACTTAGTTCGAGAATTAAACCAAAGGGCAAAATAACTTTTTGCTAACTAAATGAATTATGAAAGTTAACTATTAAATACAATAACTAATTAAATTTAGTTGAATTAACTAAGCCTAGGGTTTTAAAAGCTTGGTTAGGATTTGTATGGCTTGGCTAAGGTTGAGCTTAGGGTTAAAACTTAAATTCTTGGAGCCAAATGAGGGAGCCATGGCTTGGACTTGGAGCCAAAGTTTAGTTGATATACATGTGTCACTTGCTAGCATTAAACATGAAGTAAATTGAATGTGGGCAAGGAAAGGAGAGGCTAGGTGTCACTTGTTGGGCATTATAGCACATGGGATACATGAAGCAAGATGAGGGGCAAAATGACCATAGATGGCACAAAGCATTGAATGCTTGTCTATCTTTTTAAGCCTTTTAACCATTAAGTCACAAGTGTCATCATTTAATTCCTTCACCCCACATGAGTTAGTTTAACTCTTAAGCAAGGTTAAGTTAAGTGTAGGATGATTTGTTAAATCATCCAACATTTAGTCATTTTCACTCATTCCATATTGTAAGAGAGAGAAAGTGAGAAGCTAAAGCTTAAGAGAAAGAAAAGAGAGCAAGAGAAAAGCTAGAATTTAAAGCTAGAGAGAGTGGCTCGGTTAGAGCTAAGGCAAGGAATGAAGAGAGGAAGAGAAGCTAGTAAGACAAGCCATCCTCCATAAGAAAGAACAAGAAAGAAGAGAACTCAAGAAGTAAACCTTAAAAACCCTAACCTTCATTCATCTCTACATCTTTCTATTTTATTTTGCTTGGTTGGAACCTTGTGTGATTATTAAAGGTTGATGAGGAACCTAAGGATGATGATGAAAAATATGTTAAACTAACTGTTAATAGCATACAAAAGTGAAATCAAAATGAACAAATCCCAAACATATGCATAATGGATGAAAACATGGCTAATGGTCTGTTAATGGACAGTCCATGGACTGTTTTGAGGACCTCTTTTGATTATGATTCATGTCTGAAAATTTAGTTTGAAAGTGGTATGTTATACTCATATATGAGTTATGGAAATAACCCAATTAGAATGAATCAAAAAGAAGTTAAAACGAATTTATAGTGAATGTTTTAGTAAAACATGTTAGAAACCAATAATTAGTTTGGCTACTAACCTTAAGGCCAATTTTGAGACTAGTTTGAATTTTTGGAAAATTCTGAGAGTGTATATTAAACTGATTAAGGAATTCATAGCCTCTGGAACGGACTCATTCTGAGTTCGGATGATTGAGTTATGACGTTCCAAAGTAAATGCATCAAAAATGTCCAATATGAAAAATTATATTCGGACCTGCTGTTTGTATGAATTTTCTGGATTTCTGTGTTCCGAATTTGAAAATGGTTAAATCATAAGAGTTGTAGCCCCGTAAGTTAGCTTCGCATGGGTGTAAGAATCGCTCAAAAATATTTTGAAATGAATTAGTTATGACTGTTCTAGCAAGAGAGGGTAAAGTTGGAAAAAAAAATAACCCTACTGTCCAAAATTATGCGTGACTATTTTCGGCCAGTTAACATGTACCAAAAATTAGGCCCTTTTTTGTGCTGAAAGTACACAAGACCAGGAAGTTCCTGTCCAAAAATGGGCTCAATCCGACTTCCAAGGCTAGAGTTATGACCAAATGAAATTCTAAGAATGAAAACTTAAAACTGATAAATACGAAGCTACACAACCCAGAAAATTACGAAAGTTTTACTAGAAGTGTGTGCTTATTTCAAGAAGGTTCCGTGTTAATTTCAGGATGTTTGGATAAAAACTCATTTTATTAAGAATGCTGCAATTTTGAGCATAAATGTCCTTTTTAAAAATAGTAAATAAAGCTGCAAAATTAAGGAAAAAATATTTTAAACGTAAAATAATATTAAATAAGCATGGCCAGAAGAGATAAAAATAATAAGTTATCTAAGTGCCTTTGATAAATATGTTGGGGTCCATAAAGTTAAGAAAGATAATTAAAGATCGATTGAAAAATTACATAATCTAATTTTTTGACTTATTTGCAATAAAAATGGATGAACAAGACTAAGTAAGGGTAAAATTAGCATCCCTATATTCATATTATAATTTTATAATATATATATATATATATATATATATATATATATATATATATATATATATATATAGCATATGCAATGAAGAATGATGTCCGAGGAGTGTTAAGCGTTCTAATTTCCTGAAGAGAATAATAGATGAAAAGGGTGAGCTCAACTAGTCCAGTAAAGAATATTATAACTAAGATAATGAAGAATAAATTATCGTTAGTCTTCAATAAATCAGATAAAATATTATGGACAACAAGTTTTAGATCAACAACTGCAGCAAAAATATCAATTCATTAGAAAAATTACGTAGAGAATAAAGTCTACTATCTTCTATGATTTAAAATTCATCATCAATATTTTATCTCTGTAACATCAATCAATATATATCTCAAATCAAATATTCATCTTTGCACTACGGGCCAAAGATATTCATTTGTATCACCAATGGTCATGTCATCTCAACACCTGTCCATCTTTGCACTATGGGCCAAAGATATTCATCATGTAATCATTCATCTTTGCTCTACAGGCCAAAGATATTCAGTTATATCACCATTTAGGTCTGAGGATGATGAAAAATAATATAAATAACGAATCCAGTGAGATAAAGGACAAAGATTAGGGATTCGTAATTTAGTTTATCCAAGTTCAATAATACTCCGTAATAATCAATTGTGGAGCAAAATTCAGGAATGAAGATCAAAACTTGGATCCAATCAAAGATAGGAACCTTAACAGGCAACTTGGACAAATAGAAGAAAATTTAATTTTTTCGTGAATAGTGCCGTATACGTGAATAGTAATCCCGACGGAAAAAGTAAGAATTTTATAATAGAATCCATGCCAATATTTTGGTATAATGATATTGAAAAGAATAACATCATTTACGAAAGAAAATAACATCCCTTACCTTAGTAAAAAACTAGATTTGACTGGAATATCGGATATTATTCTGAGAAAATCTTGCACAAAAAGCTACATTCAAAGTATCCTTATACTCAAGAGAAATACTCACAATACTA
Source organism: Panax stipuleanatus (assembly GCA_020205555.1). Lineage (NCBI taxonomy): Eukaryota > Viridiplantae > Streptophyta > Magnoliopsida > Apiales > Araliaceae > Panax > Panax stipuleanatus. The sequence goes on from CM035115.1 coordinate 8,166,072, forward strand.
TAGAATAAGAATTTTTGATATTGTAATGGTGTGTTTAGGGAATGAGGGTGCAACGGAGAGAGAAAAAAAACAAAGTATTCTGCCTAGCCTTTCCTCCTCCGCCCACCTGCCTAACTTTTTTTTTTCCCTTCCCTGCCAAATTTTGCCTAACTCCTCTCATTTTCAAGGTTGAGGGCCCACATATATTTGAAAACAAAGAAATGGTTTGTAGGAGGATTACTCCTCCAAATGAATGCACGTGAAGAATAATTCAAAATCAAAATGATAACCTTCACTCCACCTTTATTCACATGCTGAAAATTATATATTATAATAATAATAATATTACCATTTAAATTAAAAAAAATTATATTATTATATTATCACATTATTATAATAATATATTTGAATGAATATTTTATCGGAGAAAATAATTGCCAAACTTTCAACAAATTCCTTCATTTATATCAAAATTGAACCAATATCCACCACATAATAATTATTCATAAATAATATTATAAGCTCACAATATTAACAACCAGATCATTCCAAGGAAAGAGGGGACTTTCCGATAAAGATTTATCCTTATTGGCGTGCAATTATATAACCTAACCCCTTTACTCGACAGAATTTTTTAGACATTGCCAATAATGCTAACTAATAATATGAATAATTATGTCATGTCAATTATTGATTTAATAAATAAAATATTGTGCAGATGATACTGTGACAATAATTGAATCAATAATATGATATACTATGCAACAATTATTGTGGCAATTATTGAATGAAACTGAGTGACTTCTTACGTAAGAATCAATAATTAGAATTTACTGTGCAATACCGTGTGCTACTGTGCAACAACGCGTATTACTGTTCTTTTATCACCGGGTATTTCAACAGTTTAACGGTAACAGTTCTGCCTTTATTTTTAGAAAACTTATTCTTGTCGTTTTCTTCATTCGACAGTTTTCCGTTATGGTGCTCACAAATAACTGCGCCGTTGTATGAATATTCTCCGACAAAAAGAATATTTTCCGATCAAACGAATATTCCCCGACACAATGAATATTTTATGACCACTTGTTTACTTTGTAAAACTTGCACATATCACCCCATAACTTATCATATTTATCAAATCCACACCTTATTATTTCAAAATAATATATAAAGAAAATTAAATATTTATTCATAAAAGTTGGGGTCTTACAGTAATACCCAGATCGTCCTGTCCTTCTGGCCACCAATCTAATCTCTCAATCAATTCCCAAAACGAGCTGCCTCCACGAGCCTTCTGCCATGGGACCCGTGGAGGCTTCTCTCAAGTCTCGCCTATTTATTTTTGGTTTTTCTGTCTTCATTTAATTAGGTCGTGGAACCCTAATTGTGCATTTAATTCAATTAGGGCATGTGAACCCTAATTTACACTTGGGCCCATATTTGCCCCCTGCGCGAGAGTTGCGTTTCCAAAGAGACGATCGTGCAATAATACTTCAAGCTTTTGAATGGTTTTGCGGGACTCCACTTTATAGGTCTTGATGACAAGGGTCCTAGACGAGGGAACCCCTAGGGAGCCAAACCTTAGGATTAAACCATAAGGAGGCAAAACCTAGCATGGCTCTTCCTTAGATATGTTGGGAAATCTTCTGCAAATCTTTCCATATATATAGCTTGCCCAATATTTGTTTCCTTAATTTTTTCCTGGAAATTAAAACAAGGAAGATCATCAACTATTAATTACCAAATAAGATTCCATCTAACAAAATTTTTATTTTGGTAAATCAAATCTTTCCTTTTTATTTAGGAATCAAATCGAATATTTCCAAATAAAATCTCATTTTATTTTAGAAATAAAACAAAATCTTTTCTTTTGGAAAACCAAATATTTCCTCTCTTTTTTCTATTTAGAAGGAAACCAAATATTTTTCAAAATCCTCTGCTTTTATTTGGGAACAAAATCAAATCGTTTCCATTTTTTAAAAAGAATATATTTGTTTCCATATTTTTTTTTTCTGAAAATTAAAACAAGGAAGATCATCAAATATTACCAAATAAAATTCAACCTAATAAGATCTTTCTTTTTGGTAAATCAAATCTATTCTTTTTATTTAAGAATTAAATCAAATATTTCAAATAGAATCTTATTTTATTTTAGAAATAAAATAAAATCTTTTTTTCATTCTTTTTTTGGAAACAAGATTCTTCATCATCATTTATTATTATTGTTATTTGGAAGGAAAAATCAATTTTCAAAATTTTCCTTGTTGGGAATAAAATCAAATCTTTTTTTTATATTTTAGAAAATAATATGTTTATATATTTCTATTTAGAAACAAGATCAAATCTACTTATCTTTTGGAAACTGGATTGAAGTCTTCCCTTAATTGGTGACTGCTTCTTTTTCTGGTGTAAGCACCCTTGAGAACATATATATGTATTCATATATATGCATCTTCCAAGCCATTCAAGCTTCACTTTTGTCTTGCTTCATTTTGGATTTTCTCTCTTCTTACGAGCCAGGAAGATCATCAAGGGAGCAGCAAGGAGACGTTCTTCAATCCGAGCGAGAGGTAACAAAGAGGATTCCTCCTTATAGGGCCGAACCCTAGTGGTTGAACCCTATAAGGCCGAACCCTATGGGGGGACCCGAACCCTTGGGGCTCCATTCCTTCTTCTCGTCTTCGCTTTTCAATTTGCTTACTTGCATATTTTCTTTCGGATTTCTCTTGACTTTCTTCCTCTATTTCACTTTTCTATTTCAGGCAATTGTAGTCTTTCTTTGTTTTTGAGCCCCATCACCTTCATCAGATCTTGGTTTTTTCCCTCAGATATTATCAAAGAAAGGCTATAATTTTCGCGGGGAGGAAAGATTCGTTCCAAGCAATTGATTTGTGGAGCAACAGGACCTCAAAGGAATAGAGGGAACAACCCCCTAGGTGGTTGAACCCTATAAGGGCCGAACCCTAGAGTTTTTTTTCTTCAGGTACCTCGAATATTTCTTTTGTCTTCCGAGCCCCATTACCTTGATAATATCTTGGTTTTTTCCCTCGGATCATAAAGAAAGATTGATGTTTTTGGACAAAAATGCGAAGGACCAAAATTTTCTACAGAAGGACCAACTTCAATGGCCAAACCCTAGGGGGCGAACTCTAGGGGGGCGAACCCTGGGGGGCGAACCCTAGGGAGAAATCTTCAACAAAATAAAGTCCGGGAGAAGTGATAACTATTTTGGCCGTAACTTTTGACTCATTTGGAGTTTTGGGGCCCATAATATATCAAAACGAAGCTAACGATGAGACCTTCAAAAGACATCCCCTTCGGCCATGACACATACCTGAAATTTCCCAAAAAGGCTCCGGAGAATGATTTTTAGCCGTCCGAAGTTTTTTTCAAAAATTTTTGAATTTTTTTTCTTGCGTAATTGTGATTTCTGACTTTTCCTAACACTGTATCTTCTTCTGTCCAGGTGTTTTTAGGCTTGAATCTCAGACTTTCTTTTTTTTCTATGGTAAGCACTTTTGAGTTTAAATGATTGCCTTGACACCCTTTCATTGCTTTTGAAGACCCTTATATTGAACTTTATTTGCTTGCAAGCCCTTTCAGCTGAATGTTCCGCAGTTCTGGAAACTACTCAGGCATTCCCCTTCATCACTGATTGGGGGAGGGCTCCCTTTTTTGGTCCTTCTGACGTCTTCTGGGAGAAAGTCAAGAGATATGACTATAGACATTTTCCTTCGCCAGAGAACGAAGGCTTGTTTCTATATACCGCAGTTAATGGAGGTTGGGACGACTTCCCTTATGCTGATCGCATTCCCCGCATATACATGGAGAAACAGGAGTACCCTTTCAGCCATCTTATCTTTTTGTCCTATTCATCTGGTTGGGATGGCAGGATTGGACTTACGAGATCCTAGGGAACGCTGATTATGTGGAGATACTCAAGAGTGATGGCATCCTTCGTTGTGTTCAGCTATGTAGAGACCTGCGTATCCAACAAGATCATAACGCCCTTACTGTATTGATCTTACGATGGTGCTCCTCTACTTGCACATTTGTCACTGCCTGGGGGGAAATTCACCACTAATCTAGAGGATGTCTATGTCATCTACCAGTAAGTTGCTCACTTTTTCCCCCTGCACATGAGTTACACCTTTGGTGGGACAATTGTGCAAAATATTTCAAATGTTTCAGTCTTACTTCAAGTTTCTGAACAATTCGCAGAGCTCAATTTTCCAAGCCTCAAAGACCAAAGTCCTAGGAGAGGGAACCTCTAGGGGGCCGAACCCTAGGGGGTGACTTTTAGAGGAGCTCTCCGTGGACATCATAGAAAATTTTATATCTTCTATCTTCTCTTCTTCAAAATCAAGGAGTCATCGAGGAGGCATCAAGTGGGCGTGCTTCCAATCGGGGTGAACAAAAGATGAAGAAGAACATTCCCCTAGGTGGTCGAACTCTGGGGGGCGAACCCTAGGCGGATTCATTTCAGAAATTTGATCAACGAGCAAGGAGAAGTTAAAGGTAAGAGGGGAGAGCCTCCCTAGGTGTTCGAGCCTTAGGGGCCGAACCCTAGGAGACTTTGGCCTCTTCCTTCATTTTACTATTTTTTTTCTTGGTTCCCCTGTATTCTGTAGGATACATATTCATATGACTTCTTGTAAGATCATCTTGCGAGCCTTATTCTCGAAATGTATAGTCTTTCTCTCTATTCTTTGCGAGCAGAGGACTTAGATAGGCTTAGTTGTGAGGTTGATGAATTCTCGATCCTCCACGGGCCTTGATATGTCTCCCTTCCGTGCTAGGCTGGATCTCTTTACTTCCAGTTATCATGTCGTTGCATTTCGTTCGGAGGTCACTTCATGTCATCATGAGAATGACTTACTTTATGTAGAGCTTTAGGAGCTTCAAGATGCCATGGGTAAATTAAAGAACAAGCTTTCTGGAAATTGAGTCAGCTGCCCAAGACCTTGAGGAACTGATAGCCATAAATACGAAGGCTCGGGAAACCGCCATTGTCAACTTGGAGGCTTTAGCTATGCCCCCTCTTCCGTTCAACATGTCATGGCCTTTAGATCATGAACTTTTGTAGTCTCTCATTTCCTATTTTAGAAGACTCATTTGCATGTATATTTCCGTTATCAGAATAAAGTTTCTTCAACATTATTAATTGTCTTTAACTTGAATTCTTTCTTAAGACCCAATATTCAAACATTGAATCGTAAGTCGTTCAAATTAATACTCCAAGACAAGAATATGTATAATACGAGAGTAAAAATGAATTTTATTTAAAAACATATTTTTTCAATTTCTCGCAAACTAATAACTTGAATCAATACTTTTTTTTCACAAATCAGAAAAATTATTCAAGTATAAGTGAAAATTTGTCATTTTATTAATAATCAGATTGCTTTTAACGAAAAAGCATAACGTTCAGATTTTTATAATAAATCTTTACTTTTGTCGGAGAAAGCATAACGTTCGCCACTTTTAGAAATAAAGTGTAACTTTCGGGGTCGAGGGCTTATACTCAGGTGCCTCAATTACTTTTGAAGTTGAAAGTATAACTTTTCTGGTCCGAGGACTTATAGTCAGGTGCCTCGATTACTTTTAAAGTTGAAAGTATAACTTTTCTGGTCCAAGAACTTATAGTCAGGTGCCTTGATTATTTTTAATGATAAAGTATAACACTCAGGTGCCTCGTCACTTGGGTCGTCCAATTTCTTGGTAAGTGTGATCTACGAGGACTTGAAATCGGGTGCCTCGTCACTTGGGTCGTACAATTTCTTGGCAAGTGTACTCTACGAGGACTTGGAATCGGGTACCTCGTCACTTGGGTCGTCCAATTTCTTGGCAAGTGTACTCTACAAGGACTTGGCCACCATTTAGAGTGGACCACCATTTTGGGTGGATTTTTTTATAATTTTGTATCTACGGCTCAGAGATCTTTCAACGGTAGAGCCAGTATTTATGTTGTCCATCATCTTGTGTTGATGAAGCTTGTGTAGCAAAACTTCTCATGCCTTCGAATGATCATCCTGGATTTTCAAGAAAATCTTGATCTAGATACTGTTCGTGGCCTTTGTATGTCCATTGACTTTGGGTAGTAAGGTGGTGATTTATAGTGTTTCACCATGTATCTCTTCGTTAGATTCTTAACTTCCCTATTGATGGAGGGAGTTCATTTATATGATAAGATGTTCGGACAGTGGCTTGTTTAGCACGGTGTTTCCCTTTTAAATTCGATTTCACCAGCTGCTAACTTCTCGTGATAGATCCTTCGCAGACTGTGACAGTCCATGGTGGAGTGTCCTGTGTGTTGATGGTACACACAGAAGTCTGGTCTCCTCTTCATTTCTTCCGTCACAACAAATCTAGGTCTGGGAGGTTCCAGCACTCCATGTTCAACCCATTGTTCATACAGGCCCCTGAATGCCTTCTCACTGCATGTGATGGCCTCTGGAATCGACATTTGTGACTCCCCCAAATCCGGGTTCTCTAACCTCGAGTTTGGTGCTCAGATACATCATCATAAACATTTTATAACTATTGCGGAATAATAAACGTACATCGTTCATTAATATAAAGTCTTACAACAATAATCCCAAGGTCTTCTTAATCTTAACTTAAATTTACATTTACTATTACAAAAGGTTTACATAAATAATTACATCAGATTAAATAATAATTAAACATCTTTAACAACTATTATTCCTGAACCTTGCCCTTACCCTTATCTTTCTTATTTGATGCATCTGGCTTGGCTGAAATAAACGTCATGATAGAGCAAGAGTAAGCAACTAATTTGCTTAGCAAGTTTAAATAAAAGGTAGATATATCATGATTATAAAGAAATTTAACGTTCAATATTCAACAATGGAATTCAATTGTGAAAGAACATGAATTATGTCTCAATAATTGAATAATAGATGCTGAGTGGTTTGAAATAACCATGAACATATACTAAGGTTGTCAGTATTTAAACTGGTCCTTTTAGTAAGTTTTGGTAGTCAAGGGGATCAGCCTTTCATACCCGGTGAATTATGCATAAACACTTAATAGTCGAGCAACAATTATTTTTCAATATAATGCTTTAATAAAATTGTTCTTTTCCTCAGTCTCGAGTCCTTACCAAATCAATTGGTTAAGAACAGCTTTTAAAACCTATTTGATTTATCAAATTTAAAACATATTCGATCTAACTGACACAACTAGCATAGATCTATCTCATAAACAGTTCACGAATGAAAGAACTTTAATTGATTCACAGTTCAATAATTATAGAACAGGAATTCAGTTGCACAAAGGACGATTAACAATAATCATTAAGGAATGCGGAATAATCAACAATAATTATCCACTAACATGCTTTGAAATAATAACTCGATTTGAGTTAGAGAACTTGCCTGTTCGACGAGCTACTACTTACTAGCTTTAAATAAAATTCATTGAATGACCTAACATTGATAATGTAGATCTATCAATTAGTACTGCGTATAATTGTTCATATATATGCTTAATTGTGCTATTATCTAGCAAATAATTCAATCACATTGTACATATACATAATGTACTATCATTAATCCTATAAGACATTTAATTGATCTTAGATTAATGATTTAATAATTAAATCATGCTTTTCTTAAGTGATAAACACTTATTAGGTCTTTAAACAATTTATTATAATTATTTAAATAAGGAGTTTATTTAAATTTTCAGTATTTATTAACTCCATCTTCATTTGATTACTATTTAATACTAATTAAATAGTAATTAATTAATTAACTTTAGTTATTATTTAATTATAAATAATAAACAATTAAATCTTCTCATTATTTAATGTTAATTAAATAATGGATAATTCAATTATTATTTGTCTTTAATTATTATTTAACATTAATTAAATAATAATTAATTAACTCATTATCCTTGAATAGTAAATAATTGATTTATTTACTTTATTAGTCTTTAATTATTCCTTATTATTATTTAAAGAATAATTAATTAATATTTGCCCTTATTTATTATTTAATAATAATTAATTCATCTCATAAATCTTTAATTATTTTTTCTTATTAAAGTTAAGAATAATTAATTATTACATGTCATTATTTATTATTTAATATTAATTAAATAATAAATAATTATTTTATAAACTTTTATGTTAATGTAAGTAAGTAATCACTTAATCTTACTTAAACATTCTTTAATCATTATTTAATATTAATTAAATAATAATTAATCATTTGTTTAACTCTAATTATTATTTAATCATAATTAAATAATAACTAGTTACTTTATTAACACTAAATCTACTTAATTATCACTTAAATAATAGTTAAATAGTTAATTATATTTAATCTTATATGTAATTAATTTACTAACCATTTAATGGCTTTAAAAAAATATTTATAATAATTATTCACTTTCCACTTAATTACAATTCTGCCATTTTCGTCCAAAATTTTTAGATTCGGGATCCTTTACGTAAATGCTTGTAAAACGAAATCTACAACTCAGAATTAAGTTTCGTCGGAGGCGTTGGATTCGTATCTTCTTAAACTACAGTTTCCATTTATCAAACACCAATTTGGATTTGTCTAGGTCCCAGAAATTAGACTCAAAGTCAACAGTCAGCAAGGTATTTTCATTATTTGGTCCATTTTTTAGATTTGGGGACCTTTACTAAAACCTTCACAAATGAAATCTACAACTCCGATTTAGGCCCAATAGGTATTGTTGGACTCGTATTTTCCTGAAATATAGTTTTCATATATCAAACACCAATTTTGGATCTGTTTTGGTTCCAGAAATTCGCCCAGAAGGGACTGATCGGTTTGGTGTGTTCAACAGTTTGTGTAGTTTGGGATTAAAATCATAACTTGCTCATTTCTTAACATTTTTGAGTGATTCAAAAGGGATTTTGTCCTTAACTCATGTATCTAGCATGTTAAGAAATAAAATCTCAAATATCACTTATAGATTTCAATATGAACATTCTTTAGCACACTAGTTAATTAAACTTTTCACAAAAATCCAACTAACTTCATTTTTTTCCAAACTTTTCATACCAAATCATACAAATCCATCATATTCACATACTAAACTCAAGATCTAGCATACTAACATAATTTTAATCATTTACCATATGAACCCCAAGGATCTAGCATCAAAATACATATAGTATACCATAGAAATATTTTTGTTGAATATAATGGAACAAAACTTGATTTTCTTTCTTTGGTTCCAACTTTTGACTTGAAAAATGTTTTGATCCTCATGTAAAACACTTATACTCATACAAATCAAGAGTTTACAAAGATTATACACTAAGCTCCTTGTTTCCTCAAGATTTAGCAAAATAAGGTACACTAAAGTTTGAAATTTTCATAGGAACTTACCTAGATTTCCTTGCTATTCTTCTCTTCCTTCCAAAGTATGTAAGAAACTTGGGATGCATGAAAGTCTAGGTCTCCTTCAAGACCCTTGTAGCTGCCGAAAATGGGGAGGGTTTCTTTCTCTCTCTCTCTATATTTTGTTTGTTTTAGCAACTAAGAAGCTTGTGATTAGAATGAGTAAAGTGAAGTAACTTGATTTTTTTTACTAAGCTTATAAGTATTCATTGTATGCTAATTCCCACATGTTGCTTGCTCTAGTAAACAAAAGTGTTGGTTTAGTTTACAAGTTAACACATGGAAGAGTTGGTAAGTATTTGTTGATTTTTATCTTTATTTTTGGATAAGCTTGCTAAATCAAATTTTCTCTTCCCTTTCTACCCTCCTTGTGGCCGAAAATCACACCTTGTTTTCCCCCATTTTTGGTTTATTTCTTTTGCCAAATAATGCTTTAACAAATGACCACAATGCCCCTCTTCAAGTGGGCTAAGTTTGGGCTACTCATTTAATTCTTTTAGGCTTTCAATTTAATTGTTTGGGCTATGTAAACTAACATGACCCAAAACCTAAATTTTATTTTACCCTAATTAGTTACTTAGGGTTTCTATTCCATTCAATTTGGAATTTAAAATGGTTCAATCTCATAACCCAATTAGACTTGTCTTAATTAGGTTTTAAAATAATTGATCACTTGAGATAATAAAAATTATCCCTTAAGTTAGTATAATCATACATACTAACATTCTATATTGCTATAACCCTTAGGTTATTTACTTACTAACCTAATGTATAATTAGGTTACATAGTGATCTATTTAATTCTCTTTACAACAATTCCATATATATACATATAGAGAATGCATATACTTACTTAATCACATTCAATCCACATAGGTCACAAAATTTTCAATATCATTATTATTTAATAAATATATTTACTTACAATGTGACTTAGAAATTCTTGGTTATTACATTCTCCCCTCCTTATAAGAATTCCGTCCCCGGAATTACACATAAAGTTACTCAAAAAGATTCGGATAATTCTTCCGCATCTTTTTCTCGAGTTCCCACGTAGCTTCTTCAGCGTTGTGGTTCCTCCAAAGAATTTTGACAGAATGTATAACCTTATTCCTTAACTTCTGCTCTTTCCTATCTAAAATTTCTATTAGAATTTCTTCATACGATAAGTCCTTCTCGACTTGAATCGGCTCGTACGATATCACATGCTTGTAATCAGGTTTATATGGTCGCAACACTGACACATGAAACACATTATGAATATGTTCTAGTTTAAGAGGTAGAGCTACCTCGTACGCCACTTCACCTATTTTTTTCAATATCTCGAACGGTCCAATAAATCTCGGACTCAATTTACCTTTCTTCCCAAATCTTATTTTCCCCTTCCAGGGAGATACTTTCAAAAATGCGTAACTTCCCACTTCGAAATCTTTTTTCTTGCGATGAAGATCGGCATATTTCTTTTGACGATCTTGAGCTGCTACTAGTCGAGCTCTTATTACCTTGATAATCTCCACGGTCTGCTGCACTAATTCTGGCCCCAACAGTCGCCGTTCACCTACTTCATCCCAACATAAGAGCGTTCTGCATTTTCTTCCATACAGTGCTTCGTATGGTGGCATTCCAATGCTTTCATGATAACTATTGTTATATGCAAACTCTACTAACGAAAGATGATCTTCCCAGCTTCCCTTGAAGTCCATCACACAAGCTCTGAGCATATCTTCTAATGTTTAAATTGTCCTTTTGCTTTGCCCATCAGTTTGTGGAGGATATGCAGTACTTAACCTTAACTGTGTCCCAATTCTTTCTTGAAGACTCTTCCAAAAGTTTAATGTGAAGTGCGGATCTCTATCCGAAACAATTGATATTGGCACTCCATGTCTTAAAATAATTTCTTTGATGTACAATTTGACAAGCTTATCCAAATTATACCTGATCCTGATCGACAAAAAGGGCGCTGACTTTGTAAGACGATCCACTAACACCCATATGGCATCATATGCTTTCTGTGTTATTGGAAGTCCTACCACAAAATTCATTGTGACATGCTCCCATTTTCATTCAGGAATTTCTAACGGCTGCGATAGTCCACTTGGTCGTTGATGTTCTGCCTTGACCCTTTGGCAAGTTAAGCATCGGCTGACACATTCTGTAACTTTTCTCTTCATATTCAGCCACCAATAGTGTTGACGTAGATCTTGATACATCTTCGTGCTTCTTGGGTGTATCGAGTATCTAGTACTATGGGCCTCTTACAAAATTTCCTCTCTTAACTCTGGTACTGCAAGTACCCAAATTCTTCCTTCAAATCTTAGCAATATGGTGCCATCGATTTTATACTTCAAATCTTCGCCTTCAGCCAATCGTTTCTTGATGTCACCACATTCTTCATCATTTTCTTGTGCCTCCTTCACCTTGTCGAGTAAAGTCGGACTTGCTTCCATTTCTATCACTTTATCCAAATTCTTCGAATTTTTCACCTCCAACTCCATTTTCTCCATTTCTTTTATTAATTCTTCATGTTCTGTCAATACGAACATCTTTTCTCTGCTTTTCCTGCTTAAAGCATCTACTACCACGTTAGCCTTTCCCGGATGATATAGAATCTCACAATCATAATCCTTGATCAATTTTAACCATCTTCTCTGCCTTATGTTCAACTCCTTCTGTGTAAAAATATACTTCAGACTCTTGTGATCTATGTATGTCTCACACTTTTCTCCGTAGAGATAATGTCTCCAAATCTTAAGGGCAAATACTACCGCTGCCAATTCCAGGTCATGGGTAGGATATCTATTTTCATAGTCCTTTAATTGTCGTGATACGTACGTAATGACTTTACCATTCTACATCAATACGCAACCTAGTCCCTTGTGTGACGCATCACTATACACTGTAAAACCCCCAGTACTATCTGGCAATGATAATACAGGTGCTTCACTTAATCGCTTCTTCAGTTCTTGAAAACTTTGCTCACATTTGTCTGTCCATACATACTTCACAGTCTTTCTGGTCAAATTCATTAACGGCGTTGCTATCTTTGAGAAATCTTAAATAAACCTCCGATAATATCTTGCTAATCCCAAGAAACTTTTGATCTTTGTCGGTGTCTTTGGTTGTCCCTAATTTTTCACCGCTTCCACTTTCGCTGGATCAACAGAAATTCCCTCGTTATCAATGACATGTCCTAAAAATGTTACTGTCTTCAACCAGAATTCACACTTTGAAAATTTCGCATATAACTTCTCTTTTCTTAATGTTTCCAATATAATCCGCAAATGTTTGGTATGCTCCTCTTCAGTCTTTGAATACATCAGAATGTCATTAATGAATACAACCACAAACTTATCTAGGTACGGTTTAAATACTCTGTTCATCAAGTCTATAAAAGCAGCTGGTGCATTCGTAAGTCCAAATGACATCACTAAGAACTTATAATAGCCGTAACGAGTTCTAAATGCTGTCTTTGGTAAATCCTTCGTCCTCACCTTTAACTGATGGTAACCAGTCCTTAAGTCAATCTTTAAAAAACATGTCGCTCCTTTAAGTTAATCAAATAGATTGTCTATTCTCGGTAACGGATATTTGTTCTTGATTGTTACTTTGTTCAACTCTCTATAATCCATACACAACCTCATGGAACCATCCTTCTTCTTCATAAACAACACCGGTGCTCCCCACGGAGATACGCTAGGCTGAATGTACTTCTTATCCAATAAATCCTGTAGTTGGACCATCAGTTCTTTCATTTCTACCGGAGCCATCCTATACAGTGCTTTCGATATCGGCCCTATCCCCGGTACTAAATCAATTACAAATTCTATTTCTCTGTCTGGTGGAAGTCTTGGCAATTCATCTGGAAAGACATCCCCAAACTCATTCACTATAGGTATCTGCTCCATGCTAGAATTCACCATTTGTGTATCTATTACATGAGCCAAATAACCTTTACATCCTTTTCGTAACATTCTCTTAGCCTGCATCATCGTCAGACAACTTGTTTGTCTAGGCGACTTGCTACCATAAAATATAACCTTAGACTTATTTGGTGTCTTAAGGCGTATACTCTTCTTCTGGCAATCTATAACTGCCTCATGGTTAAACAACCAATCCATCCCTAGGATAACATAAAATTCCCCTAAGCGTATCGGAATTAAATTCACGCTTAACTTATGTCCCCTTATTTCCACACCATAATTGTTATGGATAAACTCTACAGGGATCACTTCTATGTTCTTAGGGTTCTTTAACTTTTCACAGGGTAAGTTTAATCTTCTAGCAAATTCCTCAGACACAAATGAACAGGTAGCTCCCGAATCAAACAATACATATGCATTTATATTATTGATCAGAATTATACCTGACACCACCTCCTTTGATGCAATTGCTTCTTGCACAGTCATGTTGAAAGTTCGAGCTGTCGGCTTGCTCTGCTGCATTGGCCCTCCAATTGTTAACTTTGGGGTACTGCTCCTGTTTCCACTTCCTCCGTCAGCATTCTTCTTAAATGGGCAATCCTTAAACCGATGTCCCGTTCCCCCACAAGAAAAGCAACCTCCCTTCTTCTGTTTAGGACAATTTGGTGAGATATGTCCTTCCTGGCCGCAGTTATAACATACATTCTTCCCCTTCATACACTCCCCAGAGTGATTCTTTCCACACTTACTGCATGCTGACTTCTTCTGTGGTGTACTTCCTTGTTGAGTCCTCTAGTCATTACCACTATTCCACTTGCGCTTTTTACTGTTATTGCCACCACTGCTAGCACCCTGATGTCCACCTTCAATCTTCTTCTTATTCTTCTCCCGATTGTATTTAGATACTGCCTCACTACTACCTTCTGCAATGATAGCTTCTTCTAACAGTGCTGAAAATATAGCAATTTGTAGCACTGCAACTTTGCTGTGTATCCACGGCTTCAGCCCATTCTCAAACCTACGCTCCTTCCGTACTTCTGTATCCACTTGATGAGGTGCGAATCTGGCTAGCTCATTGAATTTTGCTGCATATTCGGCAACTGTCATATTTTCTTACTTTAATTCAAGAAACTGCACTTCCATTCTGGCTTGCATGGCCTCTGAGAAATAATTTTCAAAAAACAATTCCTTAAATCTGGTCCAGGTTACTATACCTTCTCCAGCCCGAGTTTGATTAGATTCCCACCAGTAGTTCGCCTCTCCTTTCATCAAATACGTTGCAAAAGCTATCTTTTGCTCCTCCGTAACCCTTGCAATGATTAAGGCCTTTTCAATTTCCTTCACCCAAATTTGGGCTTCTATGGGGTCTGTTGTTCCTTAAAATTCTGGCGGACCTACTGCTTTAAAATCTTTAAAATTTGCCAATTGATTCCCTGGTGGATTTGCTGCGGCTGGTGCTCTATTCTGCATAGCCTCTGTCAACATATTCACAAAATCTTGCATTGGGTTTGGTGGGTTTGCTTGTTCCCTTTCCCTATTTTCATTTTTAGTTTCTGCTCCATCATTTACATTTCTTTGTAATCTCGCTATTCCTCTTCCTCTCCATCTTGGTGGCATTTTCTTGATTGAATAAAACCTTAAATTATTACTTTGAGTTTCCTGGTATGCCATAACTTATTAGTGTTTAAATTATAACATATAATTTTAAAATCTAACCATTATATAATTAACACGTTGGATTTTAAAATTTAGATTACTGAATTAACATATTAGCAGATAGACAAAATACTATCTTAAGTCTCCTTCTTATTTACTTAATTATACACATAACCATATAACTGCATTTATATTCACATACCAAATCTTAGTGTTACACACTTACATGTCTGGCATATTTCTATAAATGCTACTATCCCATTTTAAACATCCAAAAGATGGGATCTACCAAATGATATACTCTCCTATGCAAATAAAGTTGGGATACATCATATTTACATAATACCTCACACCTTCTGAGGTTTACATCATATAACCCTAATAACCAAAAAAGGTACTAATGTGACACCCCTAAATTCGGGTACTTCGATTCCACGGGATTTGGTGTTCACTGTACAAATATCATCTATCTATCTACCCATAGTAAATGCAAACTATGCAATAAAAAGAAATAAATCCTCCCCTTAAAGGGTTACAACATCTGAAAAATAAATACATCAATCCCAGGTTATACTAACCTTAAATCTCAAATGCGGAAACATAAACAAATAAATAAGTCTAACACAACTTTAACATAAGTCTGAAACATAAACATATAAAAATAAACAAGTCTTCATCACTTGTTGACCTTGCCCTTGCCTTTGCTAGTAGAAGGCTCGTCGGACCTTTCGTTCTTAACTGCAATGTTATTATTACGCAAGAATGAGCACGATTGCCCACAAGTATAATAATATGGCAACAATATAATAACATGCGAATGAATCAAAGACATCTGAATAAAGAAAACTCAACTTTTGACTCAAGAATGAATGACCATAATCAAAATAACATCTGAAGGTCATAAGACCTCGAACTATGTCCTAGGTTGTAAAGTGTTAAACTTCAAACCTTTAACAGTCATAAGACTATAGACTCTACTTCTCGTACTTAGGGGGATCAGCCCTTAGTACCATACTGTGCACAATATCTCAACGCTAAAGCGTAAATAATCCCCTATTAAAGGGTTGTTCATCTCAGTTTGACATCAGAGTCCGCACCAAAGGAAATTTGGTTTGGATAAGCTCAATAAGTATTCTAGAATTTGAAACGTTCATCAACTATGGAGTAGTCGAATCAATAAGGGTTTACTAGTCCTATAAGGTTCAACAATAAACAATGCTCAAATCGAATAATAAATTCTCCACAGTATACAATTGAATAAGTATTGTATAACTGAAGTAATATCTCATATGCAATCTTGAACTACAATAACTAAGAACAAGAACATTATAGTATTTCCAAAATAGAAAACTTGCTTAATAAAGTAACGTTTAGACACTTGTTTGACGATAACAATTTAGGGATAGAATACTTGCTTAATCATAATAGAGTTAGGGTAAAGAAACTTGCCTCTTGTACAAGCTACGAGTTATAATAAACGTTCGCCAATTACCCCTACATATACCAATGAAATCGCAATACCGATTAGCTATACTGTCATTAACCTTATAGGGTTAATTCTACATCTTAGTTACGTATAACCTTTAACTTAAGGTCTAACCATATAGGTTATCCCCACCGACTATCATAATATATAAAGCTTTAGCATTCCCTTCTTGCCTCTAACTCTTACGAACATTGAGTTCCAATCATTATATAACTTATTAAGTAATGCTTAAATTCTTCATTATTGTATTACAATACATTACAATTATGTTATTGTGTCTTGTAATAACATGCGTAATAGGTTAGGTAGGTAACATATCATGGCCTGCAACTTTTTTTAAAAAGAAAACAAACTGTCACTGCTCAGGGCCGGCGCAGCTGCGCTGCCCCAAGTTTTGGCACCGGCGCAGCTGCGCTGTGCTTGACTTCAGAAACCCACCCGGCGCAGCTGCGCAGTCTTTGCCCTTGGTACCGGCGCAGCTGCGCCAGTACGCAGACAGAAACTGCAGCAGCTTCAGCCCTGTTATGACCCAACACTTTAATTTCCCAATTTCTATAGAATTTCACATACCCAAAAGCTAGAATTTTGTTAACAATAACACCAAGCATGCATTTCATGATTCTACTAATATAAACATTATAAAATCAACTTTTAAGAATAAAAATCATGTTTTTACTAATTTCTTCATATTTCAACACATTTAGCGAATTCAATCACCAAAACTTTGTTTCTTAACCAATTTATACAATTTCAGTTGCATTCTTTTCGTAATTCCACATACTAACATATTTTGAAATCAATTTACAGTTAAACAAACGATTCATGGAATAGAATTTGTACGTAAGGGCCATATGTACAACTTTTATACTCTGTTAATTTTGAAAACCCAATTTAAACGAAATTCGATGTTGTGATCACTGAAAGTTATGCATATATGGCATATAATATGTTATTAACCATTAGTAACACCTATATAGACATATAATCAAGAGTTGTCAAATCTCCCCATTCACAGAGAACTTTTAAAACACGTAAATGGAAAAGAACTTTTCGTAAACCCAATTAAGGCCTAATTTCAGGAATTCAATTATTTTAAATCATTCATATCGAATATCAAATATGTTATAATCATTTAATAACACATATATAATTACATCTTAAGTATTCATCACCAAAATCATATACAGAGGGTTTGAAATTGGGTTTGTTGAAAAATATAACTAACGTAATTAAAACTTGGGATGAAGAATTTTACCCTTGATAACTCTGTTTGATGATATAGACTCCTTTTTTATTCTTCAAATTCTTTCAACTCTCTCTCAATTCTCTTTTCTCTAAGTTTTCTCAGAGTTTGAATATGATATATAGTAGTTCTGATATATGTTTATAAGATATAAGTCTGATATGAATAATATACATATACGTATAATTAGTCGTGGGGTCATGGTCGTCAGTTAATCCTATAATGGGTTAACTGGCCTCAACCTTCACCAAGGCCTTGTTTGCTTGTCCCTTATTCCCCCTTTTCCATTTAATTTAATTAACTTACTATTATATAGTAATTAAATGTCACACCCAATTAGTCAAACAATCCTATTTAAATCAATTAAATAAAATTATATAATTCCACAATAATTCACATAGTCACATAATTAAAACTCTTATTTATTAATTATGCCAAATCATTAAATCTCTAATTAATTATTAAATTAATTAGGATAACATTATGCTTATTAATTAATATATTAATCAAATAAGCTCAATTAAATACATACTTTGAATATAAAAATTTACCACATTAATTTGACTAATGTAACACATATAATTAAATTAATCTACCACAATTTCAGCAATTAATTATTTAACTCAATAATTAAATCATCGAAAAATATTTATTTAATTCAATAAATATTCAAATTAAATTACAAAAATCTCGTTCGTCACAACTAATGCATCTATCTACAACTGGTCCATATCATAACATCACTAGTGGCCCTGTTGGGTCACCTGAACAGGCTCTTGGGGAACCAACCCCTCCATAACTCTACGTCGAACTGATCGACTCGACTCCCCTATCTCGATATGTGCCCTCCTAGTCCCACTGCGCTTGCCCTCATATGCTACGTCTAGCGCCAGTCCCAAGGTCTCGACCTTGACCTTCATGGCCTGCAGTGTTGTCTTTAACTGGTCCACCCGTTTGGCTGACTCATAAAATACCTCATCCACGCGTATCTTATCTGCAATCTCTAAGTCAAACTCACCCCGCATCACTAGATGCTCTACACTCAGTGCTCCAAACTTTGGCTTCTCATGCTCCAGCTGTACTCGCGCCTCTGCTAAATCAATCAGTGCCTGACTAGCAGTATCTTTATACTACTGCTCCACGTACTGATGAGTCATGTTCTGTGCCTCCAACTCTACAATCCTCTGCTCTAGAGCATAGTTCTTTGCTAGCAGGTCACCGATACCTCATCCGGCACAGCCTCCTTCTGGTCTACGGAATGGCTCCCATGACTATCTCCAGGCATCCTATAATAAAATAAGGATACAACATCAGTACTACAATATCCTATAATAAAATAAGGATACAACATCAGTACTACAATAAAATATATTCATTGACGAAATGAAACAATATTTTATTAAATACAACACATACTCGATGAATTTCCACAATCCATCTCTTAGCATACTCTATACGAGTTTTCTTTTAAGGTTATAACCTAGGTTTCGCATCCCTAATGTTTATAACCTACGGCTTTGATACCAACCTGTGACGCCCCCAAATTCGGGTTCTCTAACCTCGAGTTTGGTGCTCACGATACACATCATCATAAACATTCTATAACTATTGTGGAATAATAAGCGTGCATCGTTCATTAATATAAAGTCTTACAACAATAATCCCAAGGTCTTCTTAACCTTAACTTCAACTTACTTTTACTATTACAAAAGGTTTACATAAATAATTACATCAGATTATATAATAATTAAACATCTTTAACAACTATTATTCCTGAACCTTGCCCTTGCCTTTATCTTTCTAATTTGATGCCTCTGGCTTAGCTGAAATAAACGTCATGATATAACAAGAGTAAGCAACTAATTTGCTTAGCAAGTTTAAATACAAGGGAGATATATCATGATTATAAAGAAATTTAACGTTCAATGTTCAACAATGAAATTCGATTGTGAAAGAACATTATTAAGTCTCAATAATTGAATAATAGATGCTGAGTGGTTTGAAATAACCATAAACATATACTAAGGTTGTCAGTATTTAAACTGGTCTTTTTAGTAAGTTTTGGAAGTCAAGGGGATCAGCCTTTCATACCAGGTGAAGTATGCATAAGCACTTAATAGTCGAGCAACAATTGTTTTTCAATATAATGCTTTAATAATATTGTTCTTTTCCTCAGTCTCGAGTCCTTACCAAATCAATTGGTTAAGAACGGCTTTTAAAACCTATTTGATTTATCAAATTTAAAACATATTCGATCTAGCTGACACAACTAGCATAGATCTATCTCATAAATAGTTCACGAATGAAAGAACTTTAATTGATTCACAGTTCAATAATTATAGAACAGAAATTCAGTTGCACAAAGTGCGATTAACAATAATCATTAAGGAATGTGGAATAATCAACAATAATTATTCACTAACATGCTTTGAAATAATAACTCGAGTTTGAGTTAGAGAACTTGCCTGTTCGACGAGCTACTGCTTGCTAGCTTTAAATAAAATTCTTTGAATGACCTAACATTGATAATGTAGATCTATCAATTAGTACTGCGTATAATTGTTCATATATATGCTTAATTGTGCTATTATCTAGCAAATAATTCAATCACATTGTACATATACATAATGTACTATCATTAATCCTATAAGACATTTAATTGATCTTAGATTAATGATTTAATAATTAAATCATGCTTTTCTTAAGTGATAAACACTTATTAGGTCTTTAAACAATTTATTATAATTATTTAAATAAGGAGTTTATTTAAATTTTCTTTATTTATTAACTCCATCTTCATTTGATTACTATTTAATACTAATTAAATAGTAATTAATTAATTAACTTTAGTTATTATTTAATTATAAATAATAAATAATTAAATCTTCTCATTATTTAATGTTAATTAAATAATGAATAATTCAATTATTATTTATCTTTAATTATTATTTAACATTAATTAAATAATAATTAATTAACTCCTTATCCTTGAATAGTAAATAATTGATTTATTTACTTTATTAGTCTTTAATTATTCCTTATTATTATTTAAAGAATAATTAATTAATATTTGCCCTTATTTATTATTTAATAATAATTAATTCATCTCATAAATCTTTAATTATTCTTTCTTATTAAAGTTAAGAATAATTAATTATTACTTGTCATTATTTATTATTTAATATTAATTAAATAATAAATAATTATTTTATAAACTTTTATGTTAATGTAAGTAAGTAATCACTTAATCTTACTTAAATTTTATTTAATCATTATTTAATATTAATTAAATAATAATTAATTATTTTTTAACTCTAATTATTATTTAATCATAATTAAATAATAACTAGTTACTTTATTAACACTAAATCTACTTAATTATCACTTAATATCACTTAAATAATAATTAAATAATTAATTATATTTAATGTTATATGTAATTAATTTACTAACCATTTAATGGCTTTAAAAAAATATTTATAATAATTATTCACTTTCCACTTACTTACAATTCTGCCATTCTCGCACAAAATTTTCAGATTCGGGGTCCTTTACGGAAATACTAGTAAAACGAAATCTACAACTCAGAATTAAGTTCCGTCGGAGGTGTTGGATTCGCATCTTCTTAAACTACAGTTTTTATTTATCAAACACCCAATTTGGATTTTTCTAGGTCCCGAAAATCAGACTCAAAGTCAACAGTTAGCAAAGTATTTTCATCATTTGATCCATTTTTTAGATTTGGGGTCCTTTACTAAAACCTTCACAAAAGGAAATCTACAACTCCGATTTAGGCCCACTAGGTATCTTTGGACTCGTATTTTCTTGAACTATAGTTTTCATATATGAAATACCAATTTTGATTCTATTTTGGTTCCGGAAATTTGCCCAGAAGGGACTGATCAGTTTGGTGTGTTCAACAGTTTGTGTAGTTTGGGATTAAAATCATAACTTGCTCATTTCTTAACATTTTTGAGTGATTCAAAAGGGATTTTGTCCTTAACTCATGTATCTAGCATGTCAAGAAATAAAATCTCAAATATCACTTATAGATTTCAATATGAACATGCTTTAGCACACTAGTTAATTAACTTTTTTACAAAAATCCAACTAACTTCATTTTTTTTCCAAACTTTTCATACCACATCATACAAATCCATCATATTCACATACTAAACTCAAGATCTAGCATATTAACATAATTTTAATCATTTACCATATGAATCCCAAGGATCTAGCATCAAAATACATATAGTATATCATAGAAATATTTTTCTTGAACATAATGGAACAAAACTTGATTTTCTTTCTTTGGTTCCAACTTTTGACTTGAAAAATGTTTTGATCCTCATGAAAAACACTTATACTCATACAAATCAGGAGTTTACAAAGATTATACATTAAGCTCCTTATTTTCTCAAGATTTAGCAAAATAAGGTACACTAAAGTTGGAAAGTTTCTTAGAAACTTACCTAGATTTCCTTGCTATTCTTCTCTTCCTTCCAAAGTATGTAAGAAACTTAGGATGCATGAATGTCTAGGACTCCTTCAAGATCCTTGTAGCTGCTGAAAATGGGGAGGGTTTCTCTCTTTATATATATTTTGTTTGTTTTAGCAACTAGGAAGCTTCTGAGTAGAATGAGTAAAGTGAAGTAACTTGATTTTTTTACTAAGCTTATAAGTATTCATTGTATGCTAATTCCCACATGTTGCTTGCTCTAGTAAACAAAAGTGTTGGTTTAGTTTACAAGTTGACACAAGGAAGAGTTGGTAAGTAGTTGGTAGATTTTATCTTTATTTTTGGACAAGCTTGCTAAATCAAATTTTCTCTTCCCTTTCTACCCTCCTTGTGGCCGGAAATCGCACCTTGTTTTCCCCCATTTTTGATTTATTTCTTTTTTCAAATAATGCTTTAACAAATGACCACAATGCCCCTCTTCAAGTGGGCTAAGTTTGGGCTACTCATTTAATTCTTTTGGGCTTCCAATTTAATTGTTTGGGCTATTTAAACTAACATGACCCAAAACCTAAATTTTTTTTTTACCCTAATTAGTTACTTAGAATTTCTATTCCATTCAATTTGGAATTTAAAATGGTTCAATCTCATAACCCAATTAGACTTGTCTTAATTAGGTTTTAAAATAATTGATCACTTGAGATAATAAAAATTATCCCTTAAGTTAGTATAATCATACATACTAACATTCTACATTGCTATAACCCTTAGGTTATTTACTTACTAACCTAATGTATAATTAGGTTACATAGTGATCTATTTAATTCTCTTTACAACAATTCCATATATATCCATATAGAGAATGCATATACTTACTTAATCACATTCAATCCACATAGATCACAAAGTTTTTAATATCATTATTATTTAATAAATATATTTACTTACAATGTGACTTAGAAATTCTTGATTATTACAGCATTCTAGTATACTTGTCTCTGGGCTTTCCTCTGCTCTGTTCAAAATTTCTTCCGCTCTTGTCCCTCTTGCCCCCATTTGGTTTTGACTGAGAATCTGCCAAAGCCACAGTTGTCATCCTCTTGCCCTTCCATGTAATCGTCGCATGGTTAGTGGGCAATGTCATGATTCCTCCCAAGTCTTGTGCAAAAGATGAAAGGGTCGCAAATGAATCACAGGCCTTCGTAATGAGATGGGGCTTGAAGGAGTCTAAAGCACCATTGTTGCAGATGCTGACCAAGTTCTTTTCCTTGATTGGCTCTGCACACTTCTGTGATTGGGCCCTGAACCTGTCCACATAATCTGACAGCTCCTCACTCGGCTTCTGCTTGAATCGCATCAGCTCTACGATGGTACCTGTTTCTGCACATAGAAAAATTTCTTAAAAAATTATAGTTTTAGATCATCTCAATCATGGACTGATCTTTTCTCCAAATTGTAGTACCAACTGAAGGCACTATCTGTTAAAGTCTTGTTGAATTCCCTCATCAACAAGTTGTGGTTGTTTACTTCATCATATCCCAGCCACGGAGACATCGACTCCACGAACCTGGCAATGTGCACCCTTGCATTTCCTTTCTCCCCGTTGTATTTTGGAAAGTGTGGGGGATGCTCAATATACCCTGTTGGGTAAGGCTGCCTCCGAATGTGTGCCGGGTAAGGTGGAGTAAAGTCTAACTCCGAAGGTCGGGATGTTTGCTTGCGAAGTTGATTAATCACGTCGATCATATCATCCTTCGTCACATACTGGCTCGTGGCATGGATTCTCTAGGGTGCTGTGATGTATTACTGCAGTGGCGGGGTGAACGTCAAAGAAATCGGCTGGTGTACACTTGCATCGTGCCACGCTTGCGCTGGTGGCAGTTGTTGGCTCATTCGCTGGATATGGTTTGGTATGGTCGGCACATGCACTTGTGAAAATACGAGGAGAGTGGTCGAAATAATGTTCGTCTGAGGCTGGCTTGCTTCCAATCTGGGTTGTGGCACTTCACCACTGTTCTGGATTTCCAAGTTGATGATTGGAACCGACTGATTCTCCGTCAATAGAGGTACAATCTGATTCTCCTTGTTGTTGCTGCCATTGTTGTTGTCTTCCCCTCCTGCTTGTTCTTCCTGCGAACTGCCTGGGAACATAGTCTTGAAAGTGGGGGTCTGCATCAACTGCTGGTGAAATTTCCCCATTTCCTCCTACTTCCTCTGCATCTCCAACATCATAGCCATCATCATCCCTTGTCCTTCCCGTGCTTCTTTCAATGCCTTAAGCATATCCAGTTGCACAGCGTTTGTCTGCTCTCTGCTTGCGTCCTCGCCTTGCCTTTCCGCGCCTGTCTGCTTGACATTCGTTAGTTGTTGATCAACCATGTATGGTGATGTTGAACTTCCTTCCGAAGCGTCTTCAAGGATGGTTTGATCGAGATCCAGATTCACGCCTTGGAAAGCTTGATTTGCTTGCCTTGTAACTGGATCTGGTGAAGTAATGCTCGTTGTCGGTGAAACTATTTCTGCAGTTCTCCCACTTCGAGTTGTGGGCATACCCTTCACGAATTCTACACCTCCCCAGCAGAGTCGCCAATTTAATGTGGGCAAGGAAATCGTACCTTGGTAGGGTTAGGGTTTCGTGTTGGCTGAGGAGGAGAGAAATCTACGAAGAGCACGAAATTGATTGATTGATTGAAGAGGGGAGAACGACAGGTGGGCGATTACTCCAATGGCGTGTGGAAAAACTCGTAGAATCCAGAAACCATGTTAGGGTTATTGGGATTCCAAGAGCCTTCTTCTTGAGCCCTTCCACTCCTAGAATCCGGAAACCTTGTTAGGGTTATTGGGATTCCAAGAGTCTTTTTGAGTGTTGAGAGAGAATGTCCAGGTCCTTCGATATTCCAAGAGTCCAAGTCCTGCGTCTGAAAAGAGGTCCCCTTCCTAATGGAATGGAAAGGGTATTTATAGGGTCTTCTGGAAAGTGGTCATGTGCCAGGCACATGCTTTCAGGAAAATTTCAGAAATACCCTTTAATCATCAGAGTAATGCCCAGATCGTCCTGTCCTTCTAGCCACTAATCCAATCCCTCAATCAATTTCCAAAACGAGCTGGCTCCACGAGCCTTCTGCCTCGGGACCCATGGAGGCTTCTCTCGGGTCTCGCCTATTTATTTTCGGCTTTTTCGTCTTCATTTAATTAGGTCGTGGAACCCTAATTGTTCATTTAATTCAATTAGGGCATGTGAACCCTAATTTGCACTTGGACCAACAAGATGTAATGTAATAATTATGTTAAGGTATGGACCCGGGCTTGAAGGCAGACTCGGAATTTGGGGACTTTACACTTATTATGGTTTGATTCAATCATAATGAACATGTTTATGTATTATTTAATTTTTTTTCCATTGTGACCATTTTGAAGTAAAAGGTCATAGTCCAAGTACATCCTAAGTTCATAATTTTCAACCTCAATTGTACATATTTGACATGATTAGTCTTCTTGTATATCAACTTATTTCCCATTTTAAACCTTCCAACCAATTTCAGCCACAATTTAACAATTAAAGTTCATAATTTTTTTGAAATTTAAGAGAAAGTATATTACCCTTTTTAGTTAGAGGTTTGGTTGAATTCTTTGCTTCCATTCTTGATAACCACACATGATTGTGATCTGTAATATCATCAATCCAAGAAGCCATTGGCAATTCTCCTCCCCAAAGATCATAGTTCCATCCACTTCCCAATATCCAAGAACCATGCTTCATAACTGTTACTGTTGCTTTGACTTTTTCAACAAACTTTTCTTTTATATTAATGCCCTTGGAGGTTCAGGTTGGAGAGAAGGGGTTGTCTGTCTTTCTCACAAAAACCATACATAAAGTCTTTATTATTATTATTGTTTTGCTCTTCTTGGTTTTTCATCTCCAAATGGCATGTGTCCATATCTCCTATTTGAATTCCATGTGTACTGTGATAGTCAAAGAGCTATGCTTAGTTGTCCTCATAATATCCAACTTATCAACACCTCATACTTTAATAATTTCTGAAATTTCCGGGTTGTCACACTTGCTAATTCATAGTTATCACAACCCAATTATAGATCAATTTATAGCTACAGTTTATGTTACACAACATAAAAACTAACTAATTCTCATAAAATTTATATAACTCTTACTTACCTTTGGTTGCTGTAAACTTTAAGTTAAAACAATGCTTGATTATAGCTTTAATGCCAATAAGAAATCTCAATCCAGCTTCAACTGTAATTCCATAGAATTTCTAACCTCTTTCAGCCAAACCAGGTAGCTTTAAGGAATTATGGAATTGGTTTGGGCCGAATGGAATGGAACGAAACTTAAAATGAAACGGATAAGGTTAAGGTTTGAGAATGAAAAGGATGATCAGTTCTTATTTGCCTCCTTCAAGATAATAATTAAACACTTTAAGACTCCACTTTTCACCAATTCTTAACAGCTCATGCTTATTATGAATTAGTGTCGCTCTTCATTATTCCAACTGATGCCACCTCATGCTTGAATACATATGACTCAGCCACATTGATTGAATAGCTTATTCACTACTCCCTCCGTTCCTTAATATAAGTCGTTTTAGAGTTGTGTATAAATATTAAAAAAAATAATTGTAAATCATTAAATATAATATCAATTGTCTATATTATTATTGTATTGAAAAAAAAGTATTATTTATTGGATAGAGAATAGTGCGAGAATCAAAATTATATTTAATACTTAAGGTAATATTAGAAACTAAGCAATTAATGCTTACTTAAAATTCTCAAATGACTTATATTAAGAGATAAAAAAACTTTCTCTAAAACGACTTATATTAAGTAACAGAGAGAGTATTAACTTAGCCTCCCTATTTACTTAAATCCCAATTTGGTTCTCAGCTCACGTTTTCTATTCATATAATATACTAATACCTTATTTTACTAATTCATTACTCAACTTACTATAATTACTTATATACAATATAACACTCCATGTATTACACCTGTGTTACCATTCCACATATTTTTATTAAAATGCACTAATTATATTATAATATAAACCCTTTCACTAATTATGAAATCAATTTCATAATTAATATAATTCTCATAATAAATTACTTAATTATTTATTATTTCTCTTATAAAATGATTAACTAATTGTGGGCCAAGTGCAAATTAGGGTTCACATGATCTACTGGAATTAAATGCATAATTAGGGTGTCACGACCTCATTAAATTTACATATTAGGGTTTACATGACCTAATTAAATGAAGAAGGAAAAGTCGGAAATAAAGAGGCTGGACCCGGGAGAAGCCTTCACGTGTTCCGAGGCAAAAGGCTCGTGGAGGCGGCTCGTTTTAGGAATTAATTGAGGGATTGGATTGGTGGCTAGAAGGACAGGACGATCTGAGCATTACTCTGGTGATTAAAGGGTAATTCTGGATTTTCCCAGAGGGCATTTGCCTGGCACATGACCACTTTCCAGAAAACCCTATAAAGACCCCTTTCATTCCATTAGGACAGGGACCTCTCTTCAGACTCAGGACTTAGACTCTTGGAAGATTGAAGGACTCAGACATTTCTATCTCAACCGGAAGCACTCAGGAAGACTCTTGGAATCCCTGCTACTCTAACAAGGTTTTCGGATTCTAAGAGTGGAAGCACTCAAGAAGGCTCTTGGAATCCCTGCTACCCTAACACGGTTTTCGGATTCTAGGGGTTCTGCCACACGTCATTGGAGTAATCGCTCACCTATCGTTCTCCCCTCTTCAATCAATCAATCAATTCTATGCTCTTCATGGATTTCTCTCCTCCTTAGCCAACACGAAACCCTAAACCTAGCAAGACACGATTTCCTTGCCCAAATTAAATTGGCAACTCTGCTGGGGAGGTGCAGAATTCGTGAAGGGTATGCCCACAACTCTGTGACGCCCCCAAATTCGGGTTCTCTAACCTCGAGTTTGGTGCTCACGATACATCGTCATCATAAACATTCTATAACTATTGCAGAATAATAAACGTACATTGTTCATTAATATAAAGTCTTACAACAATAATCCCAAGGTCTTCTTAACCTTAACTTAAACTTACCTTTGCTATTACAAAAGATTTACATAACTAATTACATTAGATTAGATAATAATTAAACATCTTTAACAACTACTATTCCTGAACCTTGCCCTTGCCTTTATCTTTCTTATTTGATGCCTCTGGCTTAGCTGAAATAAACGTCATGATATAGCAAGAGTAAGCAACTAATTTGCTTAGCAAGTTTAAATACAAGGGAGATATATCATGATTAGAAAGAAATTTAACGTTCAATGTTCAACAATGGAATTCGATTGTGAAAGAACATGAATTAATTCTCAATAATTGAATAATAAATGCTGAGTGGTTTGAAATAACCATGAACATATACTAAGGTTGTCAGTATTTAAACTGGTCCTTTTAGTAAATTTTGGTAGTCAAGGGGATCAGCCTTTCATACCCGGTGAATTATGCATAAACACTTAATAGTCGAGCAACAATTGTTTTTCAATATAATGCTTTAATAAAATTGTTCTTTTCCTCAGTCTCGAGTCCTTACCAAATCAATTGGTTAAGAACAGCTTTTAAAATCTATTTGATTTATCAAATTTAAAACATATTCGATCCAGCTGACACAACTAGCATAGATCTATCTCATATACAGTTCACTAATGAAAGAACTTTAATTGATTCACAGTTCAATAATTATAGAACAGGAATTCAGTTGCACAAAGTGCGATTAACAATAATCATTAAGGAATGTGGAATAATCAACAATAATTATCCACTAACATGCTTTGAAATAATAACTCGAGTTTGAGTTAAAGAACTTGCCTTGTCTGCGGACTATTGCTACGCAATTCTATAATCCGCTTAATGAATTTAACTTATCCTCTTTGGAAAGACCTATCATGGATCCTTCAATTAGTATAACATATAATTATTCATAATATTATTATTCTCATATATTATCTAACATTAATCACATAATTAAATATTAGATATCACATTAATTCCTTAATAATATTATCGTCCCTTGATAATATTATTATTAAGTAAGTATCTTAACGCTTGAACAATATTATTAACCTTGTAATAATATTCTATTCGCTTCCTAATATTATTAATTATTTAATAATATTTTAGTCTCTCTCTAATATTATTAATCTTTTAATAATATTTTAAGAATCTATTATTATTAGTCCTCTAATAATATTTTAACTATCTAATATTATTAATTATTTAATAATATTTTAATTATCTAATATTATTAATTTTATTAGTCTTTAATTATTATTTAACACTAATTAAATAATAATTAATTAATATTTATCTTTATTTATTATTTAATATTAATTAAATAATAAATATTTAATGTATTAACTTTATTAGTCTTTAATTATTATTTAACCTTAATTAAGTAATAATTAATTAATATTTATCCTTATTTATTATTTAATCTTAATTAAATAATAAATATTTATTTATTTATTTATCCTTGAATAATAAATAATTAATTTACTTCATAAGTCTTTAATTATTCTTTCTTATTAATCTAAGAATAATTAATTATTATTGTTATTATTTATCATTTAATATTAATTAAATAATAAATAATTATTTTATAAATTTTATGTCAATGTAAGTAAGTAATTACATTATTATTACATAATCTTACTTAAATATTCTTTAATCATTATTTAATATTAAATAATAATTAATCAATGGTTTAACTCTATTTATTATTTAATCTTAATTAAATAATAAATAATTAGTTTATTATCACTAATTCTAGTTAATTATCACTTTAATATTTCTTAAATAATAATTAAATAGTTAATTACTTTTAAATTATATGTAATTAGTTTAATAATCATTTAGTGGCATTAATGATTATTAATTAGTAGGTTTTAAATGATTTAAATGCATTCAAACCATTAATTACTCAATAATTACGTAACTGTTCAAAAAAATTCTGAATTAAATATTTTAATATTCTACATAATTTTAGAAAATTTTGGGTCCTGGACTCACCACCAGAACCAGTCGGAAAGTAGGTGAACCGGTCGTCGGAAAATTTTTCGGTTCGCCGAAAAATGCTGAACCGGTCATTTTCTATATTTTTCTTAAATATTTTAGCCTTTGTTGACAGTTTCGGGGTCCTTCACTAAAACCTCCACAACATGAAATCTACAACTCCGTTTTAGGTCCAATTGGTATTGTTGGATTCGTATTTTCCCGAACTACAATTTTCATATATCAAACACCAAATTTGGACAAGTTTTGGTCACTGAAATTCGCCTGGAAGTGGACTGTTGTGCGCAGATTTCTAACAGTGAGATAGTTTGATATAAAATTCATATCTTACTCATTTTAAAACATTTTTGCATGATTCCAAAGGGATTTTGTTCTTAACTTAACCCTTTAATACCAGAAAAAAGAAAATCACAAAAATCATATGTAGATTTCAAAATGTGCAATTTTTACGGACAAGCTACGGTTTATTCGTCGGTAAAAATGTTTTTGAGCTTTCTTTCAAAATTTTTGACATAATCCCATACTAATACACAAGTTAAATACATGTTAACCTATATAAACATGTGTAGTATGAATCTAGCCATTTCAAAGGATCTAACATAATATCACATAAAACATTCAAAACTTGAACTAGAGTTTGATTTTTTTTCTTTTTTCTTTACCTTGATCTTGTTGCTATTCTTCTTTTTCTTCCAAAGTAGGAAATGAACTTGGGATGCATGAATATCTCACTCCTTAGAGCCCCTTCTTGCTGCCGAAAATGAAGCTCTCTCTCTCCCTCTATATTTTTTCTATTTTGCTACTTGGAAGGCTTTGAAGTGAAATGTGAGAGCAAGTGTAGTAATTGATATTTTGTTTTACTAACTAATGTATGTAATAATTAGATACATGTATGATAATTTACCACACGGTTGCTTGCTTCACTCACCATAAGTGTTGGTTTAGTTTACTACTTGACACATGTAAGAGTTGGTAGATTTGGTAGATTTTATCTAATAAAATGAACAAGCTTAAAAAATGAAATTTTCTTCCCATATTTGCCCCTTGTATGGCCGGACTCCACATGCTCATTTTCTTCATTTTTGATTTATTTTATTTGTCAAATAATATTTTAATAAATGACCATAATGCCCCTCTTTAATTGGGCTAAGGTTGGGCCATTTAATTAATTGTTTGGGCTCTCAATAAAATTATTTGGGTCATGTAAATTAGCATGGTCCAATACATTAATTTTACATTACCCTAATTATTTAATTAGGGTTTCTAATCCACTCATTTTGGATTTTAAATAATTACTCATGTACATTTAATTTTATAATCTAATTAGACTTGCTTTAATTAGGTTTAAAATAAATAATAAATTGAGATAATAAAATTAATCTCTTAGATTAGTATAATATTAAATACTAACATTCTTCAATACCATAACCCTTAGGTTATTTAATTTCCATACCTAATATATAATTAGGTTATGTAGCTTTTCCTTTTTAATTAAAATAATTAAATATATATACATATTTATAATATATATATATATATATATATATATATATATATATATATATAATTATTTAGCCACATATACTTTCTACATAAATAATAACATATTTATTCACTATATGTCATAAAATTTTAAATTAAACCACACAAAATTAATTCATTAGAAATTAAATTCTTTATTTAATTAATAATGAAACTTGGAAATCCTTGATCATTACAAACTCGAAGTGGGAGAACTACAGGAAGAGCTTCACCGACAAATAGCATTACTTCTCCGGATCCAGTTCCAAGGCAAGCAAACCAAGCTTTCCAAGGAGCAAATCTGGATCTTGATCAACCAATTATCAAAGACGCTTTGGAAGGAAGTTCAACATCACCATACATGGTCAATCAACAATAAACGAACGTCAGGCAGACCGGCACAAGAAGGCAAGGCGAGGATGCAAGCGGAGAGCAGACGAACACTGTGCAACTGGAGATGCTTAAGACGTTGAAGGAAGCACGGGAAGGACAAGGGATGATGATGGCTATGATGCTAGAGATGCAGAGGAAACAAGAGGAAATGGGGAATTTTCGCCAGCAGTTGATGCAGATCCCCACTTTCAAGGCCATATTCCCAGGCAGTTCGCAGGAAGAACAAGCAAGAGTGGAAGACAACAACAATGGCAGCAACAACAAGGAGAACCAGATTGTGCCTCCATTGACGGAGAATCAGTCGGCTCCAATCATCAACTTGGAACCCCAGAACAGTGGTGACGCACCACAACTCAGACTGGAAGCAAGCCAACCTCAAACAAACATCATCCCGACTGCTCTCCCCTTTTTTTCACAAGTGCAGATACCAACCATCCCAAGTCATGTCCAGCGACTGAGCCAACAACTTCCACCAGCGCAAGCGTTGCATGATGCGAGTGTGCATCAACCAATTTCTTTACCATACACACCCCCAATACAGTAGTACATCACAACAACCCAGAGAGACCATACCACGAGCCAGTACGTGACGAAGGATGATATGATCGATGTGATTAATCAACTTCGCAGGCAGACATCCCGACCTTCGAAGTTAGACTTTACTCCACATTACCCAGCATACATTCGGAGGCAGCCTTACCCAACAAGGTATATTGGGCATCCCCCACAGTTTCCAAAATACAACGGGGAAAAAGGAAATGTCAGGGAACATATTGCTAAGTTCGTGGAGTTGATGTCTCCGTGGCTAGGATATGATGAAGTAAACAACCACAACTTGTTGATGAGGGAATTCAACAAGACTTTAACGGATAGTGCCTTTAGTTGGTACTATAATTTGGAGAAGGGATCAGTCCATGATTGGGATGATCTAAAATTGTAATTTTTTAAGAAGTTTTTCTACGTGCAGAAACAGGTAACCATTGTAGAGCTGATGCGATTCAAGCAGAAGCCGATTGAGGAGCTGTCAGATTACGTGGACAGATTCAGGGCCTAAGCACATAAGTGTGCAGAGCCAATCGTGGAAAAGAACTTGGTCAGCATATGCAACAATGGTGCTTTAGACTCCTTCAAGCCCCATCTCATTACAAAGGCATGTGATTCATTTGCGACCCTTTCATCCTTTGCACAAGACTTGGGAGGAATCATGACAGTGCTCACCAGCCATGCGACTGTTACATGAAGGGGAAAGAGGACAACAACTGTGGCTTTGGCTGACTCTCAGTCAAAACCACAAGGGGCAAGAGGGAGAATAACGAAAGAAATTTTGAACGAAGTAAAAAAAAGCATGGGGACAAGTATACCAAAATGCCAGTTCCGGAGGCTATCACATGCAGTGAGAAGGCATTCAGGGGCCTGTATGAACAATGGGATGAGCATGGAGTGGTGAAACCTCCAAGGCCTAGATTCGTGGTGACGGAAGAGATGAAAAGAATACCAAACTTCTGTGTGTACCACCAGTACGTGGGACATTCCACTATGGACTATTACAGTCTGCGAAGGATATACCATGAGAAGCTGGCAGCCAGAGAAATTAAGTTGCGAAAAGAAAGCAGCGTCCATAACAAGCCATTGCCAAACCACAAAGGAAAAGAAACATGCAACACTGTTACCCACGGTGCAACCCCGGAAGTGAAGATGATAATGGAAGAAAGGGAGGAATGTGATCCAGGCCTGCAGGTTATGGCGTTAATGAATGGAGCCAAGTTTTAAAAAAAAATTGATCAGATAGGATTGACCAAGGAAGCAAGGATAGAAGCAACCAAGGCAATCATTAAGGCTGCCGAGACGCAGGAGACCTGCATGGCCGTGAGCAAAGGATTTGTGAAGACGGTGGAAGAATAAGAAAATAAGATATCTTTCTCTAAAGCTGATAGAGAGATAAGATATCCGCACAACAGGCCGCTGTATGTGACAGTAGTAGTCAATGGCAAAGAAGAGAAGATGGCGTTCATTGACAACGGAGCTTCTATAAACATTATGCCCTATACCGTGTTTAAACGGTTATGCCTGCTAGAGAAGAAGATTGTGAAAGAAAAAACAAACATTACAGGATTCGCCAACAAAAGTACTAGAACCCTTGGACACGTCAAGGTGGATATGCAAGTTGGAAAGATTTGAGGACCTGTAATGTTCCATGTTGTCGAGGTGGATGCAGCATATCATGTCTTGCTAGGGAGGGCCTGGAAAAATGACTACGGGGTGGTACCCTTGGTTTTTCATCAATGCTTGAAAGCTATTTGGAAAGGAAGAGAAGTGAAGGTACCAGCAACAAGGAATCGATCCCTTTGGACCGGAGGAGGCACACATCACCGAAGAAACTTTCTTCGACGATGTCGCTAAAGAGGGAGAGAACCAGATTGCAAGGTCTAATTCCCTAAGACTAGCAAGCTGGGAGGAAGTGCAGGAAGATAAGTTCGTGCCTGCAGAAAAAAGAAAAGAAGAAGACCTCGGAACAAGGAGAATGTTCCAAAAGAAAGAACCCAGTGGTAAAAGACCTGGAGAAGGAAGGAAAATGAGAAAAGAAAAGGCCAGCAAACCCTGAAGATGCCAGAAATATAATAAATGCCAAGCGGACAATACAATCAGAGGATGGCCAAAAGAAAAAATGGGAGAGGGTTGTTAAACCCGATGGAAAGGTGGTGTTTCACTTGTGACAGTGCAAGGGGGAAGAGCCCAAGGGAGTGTGCAAACCCAACGGCTCAGGAGGTGTCCCCCACTCCAGCAGTAATGAAGAAGGAGAAGTTATGCAGCAGAAGGTAGAACCAGCTCCAGAATGCTTTGAGGATAGGCTAAAACCTCAATAAAATGAATTAGAAGAAGTTAATTTTGGCAACAGATGGAGGAACGCCAAGACCAACTTATGTCAACAAAAAGTTGGATGCTAACCAGAAGGAGGAGCTCGTGAAATTACTGCGAGAGTATAGGGATGTCTTTGCTTGTAACTACGACGAGATGCTAGGGATTGACAAGGAGCTGGTAGAGCACAATCTGAATATAAGCCCGGGAATAAAACCAGTGAAGCAAGCACCTCACAACTATGCACCCGAAGTCAAAACCTAAATAAAGGAGGAAATCAAGAAGTTGCTGGAAGTAGGGTTCATCAAGCCAATCCAACATCCAATATGGCTATCCAGCATTGTACCAGTGAAGAAATCAAATGGCCATTTATGGATATGTATGGATTTTAGAGACTTGAACAAGGCATGCCCGAAGGACATGTACCCATTACCCAACATAGACACTTTGGTAGATGCAACGGCTAATCATGAGATGATGTCATTCATGGATGGGTTTGTGGGTTACAATCAAATAAAGATGTCCGCAGAAGATGCAGAGTTGACGACCTTTCGTACCCTATTTGGGAATTTTTACTATGTAGTAATGTCATTCGGCTTGAAGAATGCGGGGGCAACTTATCAAAGGGCAATGTACGCTATATTTCATAACATGATTCATAATATAGTGGAGGACTTCGTGGATGATATAGTAGTGAAATCCAAGAAGGCGACAACCCATGTGGAGGACCTGAGGAAAGTGTTTGAGCGATGCCAAAGGTACAAGTTGAAGATGAATCCGAAGAAGTGCGCCTTTGGAATGACGACTGGCAAATTCTTGGGATTCCTGGTGCACAACAGAGGTTTGGAGGCAGACCCAAGCAAGGCAAAAGCAATTACAGAGATGCCCCCACCAAAAATGCAAAAACAGTTGAAGAGCTTTTTAGGGAAAGTTTCTTACATGAGGAGATTCATGTCAGCATTAGCAGAAGTCACGGAACCTTTCGGCAAATTGCTAAAAGGAAAGGCAGAATGGGACTGGGGGCAAGACCAGCAACAGGATTTTGAGAAGGTAAAAAGAATTTTGGCTTCAGCGCAAATGATGGTAGATCACAAAAAGGAATCTCATTGCAGTTATACATCACATCTACCAAGAAGTCTATAGGCGGATTGATCACGCAGAAGGTGGATGGAGAAGAGAAACCTGTGTATTACATTAGCCGGATAATCAGAGGACCGAAAACCAGGTACTCACAGGTGGAGAGGCATTGGCTATCATTGGTGTTCATTGTGCAGAAAATGTGACATTACTTTCTGGCACACGAAGTGAAGATTGCCACCAGAACAAATTCGATTAGATATCTACTGACTAGGCCAGCATTAGTAGGAAGACCCGCTAGATGGATGATGATCCTTTCAAAATATGACATCAAGTGTGTGACATTGAAGGGGATCCGATGTCAAGCTTTGGCAGACCTGCTAGCTCAATTTCCAAATGGAGAATATGAACATCCCTCTGAGGATCTTCCAGGTGGAGAAGTGGAAGCAATCAACTTAATGGACGAAGATCCAGAATGGTGGAATTTGGCATTCGACAGATCATTTGCAGAAGGTAAAGGTGGAGCAAGAGTAGTGTTGACCACCAAAGAAGGGAAATAAGTGGCCTTGTCATATAAATTGGACTTCCCTTGCACAAACAATGAAACAAAATATGAGGCTTTTATATTGGGATTGTTGGCGGCTCAAGAGTTGGGAGCCAAGCATCTTAAAGTAAAAGGAGATTCAAATCTGATAGTACAAAAAATAAGAGGCCAATTCGCAGTGAAGGAACCTATCTTGGCGCCATATCGAACTGTAGCACAGAAGGTGATGGAGGCTTTCAAGAAGGTGGTGATTGAGTATGTGCCAAAAGGACAAAACAAACAACATGACGCATTGGCAACTGTATCATCTCGAGTGTTTGTCTAAGGAGAAGACTTGGATGTAAGGGTAATGAAGAGAACCCTCCCAACCACGGTGCTAGACTTGTTCCCCAAAGACCTGATAGATGATTGGAGACATGACATCTCCCATCAATTGCAAACAAAAGAGGGAAAAATATTACTAGTAGAGCTTCAGAAATACAACATTATCAAGGGAGTCTTGTAGCACAAAGAAGCAGATGGTATATTGACACGATGCTTGGGGAGGCAAGAAGCGGATAAAGTCTTGTATCAAGTGCATAACGAGAACTGCGGATTGGCAGAAATTGGTTTGTATCGCAGGTTGCAGCGCCAAGGGTATTATTGGCCCGAAATAAAGAAGGAGCCAGATGCACTTCAACGACAATGTGCTTCGTGCCCCTGGGGAGGAGGAATGCGCCTTCATTGATGATATAGTCGATTGGCGAGTCCCTTATGTGGAGTTTTTACAAAGCGGCAATCTGCCGGCCGAAAAGAAGGACGCAATTATAATAAAGAGGAAGTCACAAAGATTCTTCTTGCAAAATGGAGAAGAGGGTTCAATGGCAAGTCCTTACGATGTTTGGAGGTAGGTGAAGCCAAAGATTTGGTCTATCAAATGCACAAAGACGAACACCAAGGGGTAGCCAAGTTGTACAAACAGCTTATTGATCAGGATTATTACTGGCCGAAAATGGAAGGAGATTGCTTAGATTTTGTCATGAAATACCACATCTGTCAAATCCATGGAAACTTGATTCATGCTCCTGCTGTAGACTTACAAACTATAACAACACCATAGCCTTTCCATACATGGGGAATAGATCTTATAGGTCCCATTCATCCAAATTCCAAAGGCAACATATGGATCTTGACTACCACCGAGATGTACACAAAGTGGGTGGAAGCAATACTCTTGAAGAAGGCTACGGGACCGGCAGTGGCAAATTTTATCAAAGAGCACATCATTTGTCGTTTTGGGATCCCGTAGATCATTTTATCGGATAATGAAACTCCCTTTATCAATAGGGACATCAAAAATCTGATGGAAAGATACAGGGTGAAACACTACAAATCATCACCTTACTACTCGAAAGGCAAAGGACAAGCAGAGGCTACAAACAAAACCTTGATCAAAATCTTATCAAAAACCCTAGACGATAATCCGAAGACATGGGCAGAACAATTACCAATAGCGTTATGGGCATATCGAACTTCAAAAAGAAAGCCTGCAGCTGATATGCTTTGGTTTATAGTGAAGAAGCTATCTTGCCCGCCGAAATAGAAATTCCTTCGACTCGAATGAGACTTTGAAGCTTAGTCGAGAAAGAGAACAGACCAGCTACCCTGGAGGCCTTAGCTGACTTTCGAGACAAAGATAAAGAAAGACTTGAACGGTATCACGAAAGACTGCGACGACAATACAATACCGCAGTGGTACCATGACAAATTCTGGTGGGAGATTTGGTGCTCAAGACAGCAACTCAAGTCATGAGGGGAACACCAACCACCAAGTTTTACCTCAAATGGGAAGGCCCGTATAGGGTACGAGAGATCTCTCAAAATGGGTATTGCAAGATATCTCGTGTGGGATCGGATACTATCTCAGGACCATTGAACTTGAAATGGGTAAAGAAATACTACACATAAGATGGCCATCACACAAAAAAGTTATACTTTCAACTTCAAAAGTAATCGAGACACCTGACTATAAGTCCTCAGACCAGAAAAGTTATATTTTCAATTTCAAAAGTAATCGAGGCACCTGACTATAAGTCCTCAGACCAAAGAGTTATACTTTTAACTTCAAAAGTAATCGAGGCACCTGACTATAAGTCCTCAGATAAAAAAGTTATAATTTCAAACTTTAAAAGTAATCGAGGCACCTGACTACCAGCCCTCGAAAGTTACACTTTCAACTTCAAAAGTGATTGAGGCACCTGAGTATAAGCCCTCAACCTTGGAAAAGTTACACTTCATCTCCAAAAGTGGTGAACGTTATGCTTTCTCTGACAAAAGCAAGATTGATTATTTGAAACGTTATGCTTTTCGTTAAAAGCAATCTGATTATCAATAAATTGTCAAACTTTCACTTACACTTGAATGTTTTTTTTGATTTCTTTAAAAAAAAAAGTATAAATTCAAGCGTTGGTTTGCGATTTTTTTTTTATATATATACATGTTTTTTTTTTGGAAAAATTAATGTTTATCTGTTCATAATGCCTATTGTTGTCTTGGAGTATTAATTTGAATAACTTGAGATTCAATGATAAATATTAAGTTTTAAAGAATCATTCAAATTAAAGGCAATCAACAAGGTTAAAGAAACTCTACTTTGATAAATAAAATATGTGTAAATGAGTTTCTAATATAGGAAAAGAAAAAAGACTACAGCAAGTCATGATCTAAAGGCTATAACATATCAAACTGAAGAGAAGGCATAGCTAAGGCCTCTAAGTCAGCAATGGCAGCATCCCGAATCTCTAGATTTTCATCTTTTAATTTCTTGACATCTCGGGTAGTTGACTCTAAGTCCTGAAGCTGACGCTCTACCTCCTGAAGTTGAGACTTTAGATCTTGGGAATGGATATTCAATTTGTTTGCGGTTCGTCAAGCTCCAAAAGCTGTACTGAAAAGGAGTCATCTTTACACTTACGTACATTAACCTCCGAACGTAGCATAACAAGATTAAAATTTGACTTCAGGAGATCCAGCCTAGCCCGAAAAGGAGACATATCAACACCCACGGCTTCAAGGTCATCTACATCATCGCTAAATTTCTTCAAGTCCTCGACTTGTAAAGAGTATAAAGAAAGAGTGTGCAACCTGAGAACAAGGCCTGCGAGCTGATCTAGGAAGAAGGTTTGGGCGGCAGCCACCTTAATAATCAGCCGGTCAAGTATCTGTGGGAACCGAGATAGGAGACGCTCAAGACTTTCCTGACTAGAAGAGGATATCTGGAAGCTCCTCCAAGAAACAAGGTTTCCACTTGGATTGAAGGAAGCTCTGGCAGAAGCTACTTTAGAGGCCATCATAGAATTTTTTGAGACAAAGGATGGAGAGGCAGAGGGTGCTGCTAATGAATCCTCGAAGCCTTGGTCATCCGTAAGATAACCCGGAGGATAACCGAGGTCACTATATGGTGAGGTGTCAACATCCAGATTGAGAGCATCAAATAAGATAAGCGCATCAACAGGCAAAGGCAAATCTTGCATCTTCTCACTCTGAAAACAAGATGATAAAGCATAATA
The DNA here is from genome assembly GCA_020205555.1 of Panax stipuleanatus. Classification (NCBI taxonomy): domain Eukaryota; kingdom Viridiplantae; phylum Streptophyta; class Magnoliopsida; order Apiales; family Araliaceae; genus Panax; species Panax stipuleanatus. The sequence goes on from CM035115.1 coordinate 8,206,228, forward strand.
TATTTGGGAGAATAAACAAATTAAAGAAGAAAATGATATATTAACCAAAGAAAGATACTCACAAGATAGTCAATGCAAAAATAGTTTGGAGATGCCACAGAAGGCAAAATGTCATTCAACCCACCCAAAGTGCTATCAACAATACCCTCCCGAGAAATCACCAACTCGGCAGAATCCTTCTGGGGAGGATGAACATCAGCAATAATCTCAAAAGGATTCTCCCTTGAGGAAGTAGGAGGCTCATCGGTATCTTTAGGCCTATCATGTAGAGAAGTCATAAGAGGGCTTAAGAAAATTGTTGTATCACCCACAACAAGGCTCGAGTTCACATCAGATAAAGTGTCCTTAGCATCAAGACTAACACAAGCATCACGTAATGAAGACGACTCAACACTGATAAGGATAGAAGGGGGACTAGTAGAAGCCTCTACGATTGCCCCATTTGCAGTACTAGCCATAAACCCAAGAGGAACATCATCATCCTCTTCATCAGCATCAAAACCTAAAAAAAGTGGAAATAATGACATAAGGAATCATGAAAGCAGCTATGTGAATAGTAATAGACATAAATGAAAATACTACAAAAAATTTAACAAACTTCTATGGTGTTTTTTAACCGGATCCTCGGCTGTCGGCACACTAGGACTAGCATCATCAAGAGGGCGCTTTTCTAATGTCTTTAAGCTATAGGACGACTAATCGGGACCACAGTAGAAGCAATAGGAGGAGCCATCTCAGAATCAGTAGTGGTAGATGTTCTCATTTTAGAACGAGTAATTCTCATTTCCTCGGCATCAGAGGATCCCTGGGGAGGAGCTGGAGGAGGCATCTGAGACAGAGATATCTAAGACGAAGCCCGTGGTGGAAGATTCCTGGAAGTAGTAAGGTTCTGTTCGGGAAGAGTAGTCGGGTCACTTTGAGAATTAATATCGGCTGACTGAGGAGGAGAAGACCTAGGCATCAAATCCTCACGCTCAATAAGCCGACTACTGATTGGCCAAAGTTCTGAGCGAAAATTGGTCTTAGGAGAACATAGTAGACAACCCCATTAGAGACATTTTGGAGTAGAATCTAGCCTCGAACAAATCAGGGTATCATCCCTCCATCTCTTAAGATTAATTTGCCAATAAATACGCTCACTAGAGGTATATCGCCCACTCTGAGAATCTTCTGGTATGACAAAAGGAAGGGATCTATAAGGAGTTTTTGGAGATCTTGCCCATGAAAAAGAAGGGGAGGTAGAGACAAAGTTGAGAAGAGCAGCCTCATAATTCCCCTGACCGAAAGGGCGTTCCTTGTCGAATCCGAACTGCCTCATGACCCTGTGTGGACAATAAAGTACAGTGCCAAAACCATTATTTTCAACAAAATAGGGAAGCTCCGTGGTCCGGAGGAAGACAAACCAGGACAGTGCAGAACCACTCAATCCGTTGGTGCTTGAGAAAGTACAAAATTTACGCTTATAAAAGTGAGGCAGATGACCGCGACCTCCTGAAGTAATGGTATAGGGACGAGCGGTGAAGCATGAAAAGTCATCAAAGAAAGGCCGCAAATCTGTACTAGCTGGACTAAATCGATGATCAATCCAACGTGCTGTGCGGGGGATAATGTTGGGTGGTGAAAAAGGAGGTGGAGACTTCTTCTTCTTCTTAGAAAGATGTTCAAGAGTGTAATAGTCCGAAAAGCACTCAAGAAGAAAGATCTGAAGAAAGAAGCATGGAACGAAGCAATTGACGTCATATCTGAGTAAATAAGAAAAAAGGTTGAAAAGAAGAAAAGAAAAAGTGCAGTTTGAAAGACAATTAATAATATATATGTATGAAAATGAGTACCTCCCAACAGATTCTCTCATAGCAAAGGTTGTTTCGTCCAAGCGACGATATAAGGTCCCCAAGAAGATAGAAGCAAGAGGAATCTCCAAGCCCCGAGATAATAAAGCTGCCAGACTAAACATACGGGATGAAGGACCGTCTACGGGAGACCTAAAGAAGAGGAAGCGGGACAACCACATAACCAGATAAGCTGCCAGAGGAAAAGGACAAGTCTCTTCACGGAAAGCAAGAACAGATTTGTTGTGAATAGAACTATCCCACTTGTTAGTCTTGTAGTCACGGAAGAAGTAGCAGACCCAAGATAACCAAGAATTTTTTTGCCGACTAGAGGTCTCGAAGTCTGGAAGGAGTGTATCACCCTTGAATCTAGAGATGCATTGGGAAGATTTCTTGAAGGCTTCCGTCAAGTATGCAACACAGTCGTTATCTTCAGTGGACATGCTAGAAGGGTCGCAAGAGGACGAAGCAACAACAGAAAGGCTACAAGATGTAACTCAAAATAAATGTCTATATTTCATATAAATGAGAATGAATGAAAGGAATAGAAAAAAAAAAGAAAAAACTTATGGATAGAAGGCATAGACATCCTCTAGAGTATGGGTGACCCCCCAGGCAGTGAAAAATGTGCAAGTAGAGGAACACCATCGTGAGATCAATACAGTAAAGGCGTTATGGTCCTGTTGGATACGCAGGTCTCTACATAGCTGAACACAACGAAGGGTGCCTGCACTTTTGAGTATGTCCACATAATCAGCGTTCCCTAGGATCTCGTCTGTCCAATCATGCCATCCCTAAATGCGACCAGATGAATCGGACAGAAAGCGAAGAAGACTAAAAGGATACTCTTATTTCTCCATGCATATGTGGGGAATGCGATCGGCATGGGGGAAGTCGTCCCAACCTCCGCTAGCTGGCATATAGAAACAAGCCTTCTTTCTCTGGCGGAGGAAAATCTTTATAGTCATAGCTCTTGACTTTCTCCTAGAAGATGTCAGAAGGACCAAAGAAGGGAGCTTTTCCCCAATCAATGACGAAGGGGGACGCCTGGGTGGTTTTCGGGTCTGCAGAACATTTAGTTAAAAGGCCCCCCTGTAAGCAAGGAAAGTTCAATATAAGGATCTTCAAAAGCAAGGAAAAGGTGTCAAGGCAATCATTTAAACTCAAAGTACTTACCATAGCAAAGAAAGAAGTCTGAGATTTATGCCTAAAAACGCCTGAAAAAAAAAGAAGAAACAGTGTCAGGAAAAGTTAGAAATCACAATTACGCAAGAAAAAAAATTTCTAAAATTTTTGAGAAAACTTCGGACAGCTAAAAAGAATTCTTTGGAGCCTTTTTTGGACAAATTCAGGTATGTATAATTGCCAAAGGCGATGAATTTTATAGGTCTCGTCGTTAGCATTATTTTGATATATTATGGGCCCCGAAACTCCAAACGAGTCAAAAGTTATGATCAAAATAGTGATCGCTCCTCCCGGACTTAATTTTTTTCATTTAGTTGAGGATTTCTCCCCAGGGTTCGGCCCCCTAGGGTTCAGTCCCCTAGGGTTTGGCTATCTAGACTGGTCCTGCTGCAGAAAATTTTTGTCCTTTGCGTTTTTGTCCAAAAACATCAATCTTTCTTTATGATCCGAGGGAAAAACCAAGATATAATTAAGGTAATGGAGCTCGGAAGACAAAAGAAAGATTGGAAATACCTGCAAGAAGGAGCAAGAAGAAAACACAAAAGAAGCCATTCGAAAAAAAAATGGTTCGGCTACCTAGGGGGGTTCCCCTTTATACCTTTGAGGTCTTGTTCCTACACAAATCAACTGTCCGGATCGAATGCCTCTTCGCCGCGAAAATTATAGCCTTTCTTTAATAATATCCGAGGGAAAAAACTCAGATATGATCAAGGTGATGGGGCTCGAAAAAAAGAAAGAAAGACTACAATCACCTGAAAAGAAAAGAAATAGAAGAAATAAAGAATTAGCCAAACGGTGTACACATGAACCATCCAACTGAGAACAATTTGAATTTTCAAATCAGACTATCACCAATTTGGCATTCAAATTTATGTGATAAATCTATGGTTCCAGAAAACCCTATAAATACCCCTTTCATTCCATTGGGAAGGGGACCTCTCTTCAGACTCAGGACTTAGACTCTTGGAAGATTGAAGGACTCAGGCATTTCTCTCTTAACCGGAAGCACTCAAGAAGACTCTTGGAATCCCTGCTACCCTAACAAGGTTTCCAGATTCTAGGAGTGGAAGCACTTAAGAAGGCTCTTGAAATCCCTGCTACCCTAACACGATTTTCGGATTCTAGGGGTTCTGCCACACGTCGTTGGAGTAATCGCTCACCTGTCGTTCTCTCATCTTCAATCAATCAATCAATTTCGTGCCCTGCGTGGATTTCTCTCCTCCTCAGCAAACACGAAACCCTAACCCTAGCAAGACACTATTTCCTTGCCCACACTAATATAAGTTAATCTCTTCCTTAAATAATTTTTTATTTTTCATTTATTCTTATTATATATATATCGCAAATAATTCAAAGCGTCAACATTGCCACATATCACATTTATAGTTATTTAATCCTAAAACATATAATTGAATTAAAATATTATTTTATTCGCAATATGTATTATACAATATTCACCGTTCTAACACAATATTATATCACTAACTTGACATCTCATGCTGGTAGTATGGTGTTATAAATAATAGTGAAAAAATAATAACAAATTAAGACTATCATGTGACTTTATTGTTCAAAAATAAAAATATATCTCTAATATAATATTGAGTGAAAAAGAAAATTGTATTCGTAATTTTAAAATAGTGCGAGTATTAGCTAAAAATCCTATAAAAGGTGACTTTGAAATGTTATTTTTAGTCATTATTTATTAAAATAGTTAAACATGCAATCTTATGCAACAATAATATTCATATTCGTTTTTAGTGTTTAATAAAACAACTTGGCTCATCAAAAAATAGGAAGAAAGAATAATTAGAAAAGGATTATAAATAAATGTATAATACATTTCAAGTTTCCTACAAAGAGAGGATCGAGATACAAATTGATATTCTATTATATATTTTATAAATTAGTTGCCTACAAAGAGAGAGGATAAAAGTAAAAATATCAACTAATTAAATTGTAGTATAGTTTCATGAGTTAACTAAATTGAAGACCAACCAAAATATTTCAGTTAACTCGTTCAAAAAAACTTTGTTCGTGCTATTATAATAACAAACTCACCAACCTGTGCAAAGCATTAGCAACATGGATAATGGTTTATTATGATATGTGGATAATGGTTTATTATGATAATCAATTAAATGTATGATGAATATTTAATTCAAATTTTGAGAAGATAATGGTAGTTATTAAATTATGAAATATTTATCTAATTAATAAATTATTGAATTATATATAATAGTTTCCTTCGATCATTATTAAGCTAACGTTTTGAATAGAATATAGATTTATTTAGTTATGATTATGAGAAAGTAATTATTTTAATTTTATTTAGACTAGATGAATTCGTCGAAATTATAATCCAAATACAATTATGAAATTTAAGGTTTAATAAATTTAATTTAGTTATGATAATTAGGTAATGAATTCACTATAATTTTTTAAAATAATTTACAACTATTAATAAAATTTAGATTTATTATTAATACAATTAATCATGTGATTTGATAAAAATTTTAAATTTTAATAAATTTAATTTATTTAGAATATTAATTTAATAATAAAATTAATGACTAATACTAATATAATCAATTCACATGACTTATTATGAGATTTGTCGATATCTTGTTAATGTTTTAATAATAAAATTATCCTGCATAAAAATTGTTAAAATAGATTATATATCTTACATAAAATTGTAATAGAAAAAACTTATAATAAATTTGGTAGATATGAAAATAAAAATTCTTTTAAAAGATTTTTTTTCCTATTAGATTTATAAAAACAAAAGACCCTTTTCTTTTTCCTAACAGGTTAGTTTTTTTTTAATTCTTTACAAATTTGGAAAATATTTAATTATTTAAAATTTAGATAGTACTTATATTAATTTGAATAGGAAAGAAAAACTGAACCAAAAATTTGTGAAACCAATTTTGTTGTTTTAGTCATGAGTAATGCTACAGACGTAAAATATTCTACAAATATTTTACAAACTGTCGATGTGGCATATTTCATCTCAACATATTGATCAACAAATTGCTTCAATGTAGTCTTCAGCCCCACATAAAAAGCTGAGGTGGAGTATACAACATGGTTTGTAAAATATTTGTAGAATAATTTGTATTTTTAGCATTATTCTTTAGTTATACAAGCTTACGATTCCCGTGCGAAGCACGAACGACGTGGATAACGGTTCATTATATTAATTATTAAAATAATAAATTAATTATAGGATAAATATTTAATTAGGATTTTGAGAAAATAGTCGTAGTTGTACTTATTCATCTAAATAATAAATCGTTGAATTATATATTAAACGTTCATGCGGTCAATATTAAACTAAATATTTAAATAGTGTGTAAATTTATTTAGTTATTATGATTATGAAAAAATAATTATGTTAATTTTATTTAATTTTGTAAAGGAATTCTATATTAGTGTTTATATTAACAAAATTTGCTTAAATTTCTTCTCCGAATAGAACTATGAATCACTATAATTTTTCTTAATTGTGTTTTAAACAAATTCACATATATTATTAATGTAATTAAATAATTAATCGTGTGTTTTGATAAATTTTCAAGTTTTAATGAATTTAATTTAGTTAGAATATTATTTTAATAATGAAATTTAATATAATTAAATAGCGTAACATGTTAAGAGATTTTTTTGTTATCTTAATATCTTAATAAAATTTTAATAATAAAATTATAGTGGTAATTTTTTGTTAACATATATATATATATATATATATATATATATATATATATATATAATTGTTAGTATAATACTTATAGTAATTTGAATATGAAATAAAAAGATATTCCTTATATCTTTTTTCTGTTCCTATTAAAAATATAAATATTTCTAAATTTGGATAGTATTTAATTGATAAAAGTTTGGATAGTATAATTTATTCATGATCTGGTCATCCAAACATGAATCAATAAATATAAATATTCTCCAAGATAATTAAAGAAAATATAATACGTACTATTTTAGTTTGTACTTAAAAATCAAATAATCGCTAATAATGCTTCAAAACTCAAAAACAGTAATATTGATCTATTCCTGCTGATAAAGAATACGTTCAGAATTATTAAAGTAGTCATATGTCAACTCAAGTGTAAAGTAAATGTAATTTCTGTTAGCTCACTGCTTTCTGTTTCATGTCACAGTAAAATAGGCAAAGATGGCAGGTCTTCTTAACAACAACATTTCTTTCAATGGTCTTGGATATGGCTGAGTAGCTTTCGAAAGCTGTTCAGATGTTGCATACTATAATAATCAATAATAAAAGCAAATCTAACAACGCAATGACAAATTATAACACAGAAACAAACATAGATCGAATTATCAACAATTTTAAACCCCAATTTATTTCTACACATACATAATATATATATATATATATATATATATATATATATATATATACACACACACACACACACACAAATTAGAGAAAGAAGAGAGAAATTAGTATATGTAAAAAGTAGATGAAGACTTGAATATAAAAATTGAATAAAGAAAAGAATCTCTACTTTTATCTTCAAGCTGGAAAGCAAGGAGGCAGCCGAGATGTTAGGCCAAAATAAGAGTTCAGATATTAGTGTGTAGTGGAGATAATGAAATGAATTATTCTGTGGGGGGCAGAAATGACAAATTAGTCCTTGCCACAAAGCACAAATATAATCTCACATCGCAAGTGGGCCTTAGTCCTTACAATATTTTTCACTATCTGAAAAATATTATTCAAAACTCAACCTTGTGACATCAACTTCCTGATTACGTTCAATACAATCTGTTGGCTCCTGAAACAAATAAAGACATCTTAGAAGCACTGATTTTCACAATATCAACTTACTATATATATATATATATATATATATATATATATATATATATATATATATATATATATATATATATAAACAACACCAATATTTTCAAATAATCTAACATGCTCAGTAATTAAGGAAGAAATAAATTTTTCAATGAAGGTATCATCATCTATCACCCTTTGAATAACATATATATCCCAACTGTCCCTTAAATTTGCTTCCTTTAATTTAACTTTGAACAATATTTTCTTGTCAAGCAAACAATCCAATTCAATAGGATAATTACGTTCATTCTTTTCAGGATTCTATAATATTAAAAAAAAAAAACTTTAGTGTTCTTAATAAGTAATACTGACTAACAAACTAAACAATAGTATATATACCTTTTTCAAAGCAGTTGGCATTACATCTGTTGCTGTCTTTCGTAAAAGCAGGACAGCCTCCCGATCAAACAACAAAAAGAAAGTTGATCCAATTTCATCAATAACCTTGACTTGAATTTTAAACCTGTAAATTGCAAATATAAATCATAGATTCATATTTGAATTATAAAAAAATATTTTAATTACAAAAAATAATATAAGAAACGAATTTAATACAAACCTCTGCAATGGGTGTGACGCCCCCAGAATTGGTTCAATCAACCCAACCAATTCTGAGTCGCCAAATACATGGTACAGAATCCAAATACAATCTTTTATATCAAACGGTCGTTCAAAATACGACCATACAACTGTGAGTGTCAATACAGACATGTAAAAAATATAAACATTCAAACTAAGTCCTCATTACATTTATTATCACACTATTTTACAAAAAAATAGTGTGGACTTCTACAGCTCTAACTCGGACCATCACTCCATTCCCCGACTAGTACCCGTGATATTCTCATTTCCTAAAGAGAACAATGGAAGAAAAGGGTGAGCTCAACTAGCCCAGTAAAAAATATTATGACTAAGATAATGAAGAATAAATAATCGTTAGTCTTCAACAAATCAGATAAAATATTATGGACAACAAGTTTTAGATCAACAATTGCAGCGGAAATAACAATTCATTAGAAGAGTTAAGTAGAGAATGATGTCTACTATCTTCTATGATTTAAAGTCCATCATCAATATTTTATCCTTGTAACATCAATCAATATATATCTCGAATCAAATATTCATCTTTGAACTACGGGCCAAAGATATTCATTTGTATCACTAGTGGTCATGTTCATCTCAACACCTATCCATCTTTGCACTACGGGCCAAAGATATTCATCAGGTAATCATCTTTGCACTACAGGCCAAAGATATTCATCAAATAATCATTTATTTTTGCACTATAAGCCAAAGATATTCATTTGTATCATCAATTAAGACTAAGGATGATGAAAAATAATATAAAAACGAATCTAGTGAGATAAAGGACAAAAATTAGGGATTCGTAATTTAGTTTATCCAAGTTCAAGAATACTCCGTAATAATCAATTATGGAGCAAAATTCAAGAATGAAGTTCAAAACTTGGATCCAATCAAAGATAAAAAAAAAAAATATTTTTTTATCATGAATAGTAACTTGTCATGAAAAGATGAAAATTTCATAACAAGTTCAGACCAATATTCCAGTGAAATAATATTTCGTACGAGTATGAATGAATATACGAAACTGTAATTGGATTTTCACCCGTCATGCGGTAATCCGCGTAGACATATCATTTTCACAATTTAATAGAAATGAATACGAAGGGTGTTTCACCACGCATGCGGTAATCCGCGTAGACAGGTTATTCCCACAGATTATTAAGGAATTGAATGAATACAAAATGTTTTCACTAGGCATGCGGTAATCCGCGTAGACAGGTTACACCCACAGATCAATAAAGAATGAATACAAAGGGTTATTCATCATGCATGCAGTAGTCCGCGTAGACAGGTTACTCCCACAAATCAATAAAGAATAGAGTAACAATCCTTACGAGTATTGAAAGAAAATAGCATTCTTTATGAATACAAAAGAAATAATACCCCTTACCTCAGTAGAAGATTGGATACTGGAATAGTGTAGTACCAGAATAATCTTCTTCTTTCTCTCTTTATAATTTCTCTCACTATTATAACTTTGCTCTTCAAGAATGGTGAGAAATGAATGAAATTAGCTTGCTATTTATAGACTAGAAAAAGGTTGGTTAATTATACTTTTGTACCTCTATTTTTGCCTTAATTTTTAATTTAGTCCCTCAAGTTTATAAATCTTGCACCTCCACCCCTGCAACTACCCACCAACTATTTATTATCCACCAATAAGTGGGTCCCACATGTTAACCACCCATTAATTATTCATTTATCCGATTAATTTCCCGTTTGATCAATTTAACATCCGAAAATCAACTATTATAAAAATAAATGTCGATTTCTTCTAACATTAATATTCCTAACATAATGAAAATATTTTTATCAACCATTCATCAATTATTATTTAAATTAATATTACAGAATCACAATAATGACAACCAGGTCATTCCCAGGAAAGAGGGGGCCTTCCGATAAAGATTTCTTCGTACTGGCGCCCAATTAACTAACCTCTTTCCTAGACAGAACTTTCTAGACATTGCCAATAATGCTATTTAATAATATCATTTAAATAATATAACTGATCATTATTGATTTAATAATACAAAATATTATTCATATGATACTGTGACAATAATTGAATCAATAATATGATATACTGTGCAACAACTACTGTAGCAATTATTGAATACTAAGTGACTTCTTACGTAAGCATCAATAATCAAAGATATTGTTCAATACCGTGTGCTACTTTGCAACAACGCATATTACTGTATTTTTATCATTGGATATTTTAACAGTTTAACAGTAAAAGTTTTGCCGTGAAAATGTTATTTTTGTCGCTTTCTATATCCGACAATTATTCTGTTGTAGTGTCCACCAATGACTGCGCCGTCGTACGAATATTCTCCGACAAAAGAATATTCCCCGACACAACGAATATGTTATGACCACTTGCTTACTTTGTAAAATTTGCACATTCCACTCATAACTTATCACATTTATCAAATCAACACCTTACTATTTCAAATAATATATAGAGGAAATTAAATCTTTATTCATAAAAGTTGGGATCTTACAACCTCCCCTCCTTATGAAATTTCGTCCTCGAAATTGACGTACGTACTTGATATGTCGAAAAGGTGAGGATACTTCGCTTTTATTTTCGATTCTAACTCCCAGGTCATTTCCTCGATATCATGGTTCCTCCACAAAACTTTAACTTGAGGTATAATCTTCGAGCGTAGGACATGTTCCTTTTTATCCAAGATCTTGACAGGTACCTCGTACATTAAATCTTCGGCTATCTCGTTTGGTTCTAACTCAATAATGTGGTTTGAGTCTTTCACATATTTACGTAACATGGATATGTGAAAAACGTTATGAACACGAGACATGCTTGGAGGTAAAGCGAGTCTATAGGCCACCATTCCTACTCGGTCAAGGATCTCATATGGACCAATGAATCGTGGATTGAGCTTTCCTCTCTTCCCGAATCTCGTAACTCTTTTCCATGGAGCAACACGTAATAATACATGATCTCCGACATTAAATTCTACGTCTCTTCGATGAAGATCCGCATAACTCTTTTGTCGATCTTGTGCCGTTTGTATACGTTGTCGGTTTATTTAAATCTTTTTCGTAGTCATGCGTACTAACTCCGGTCCCAACAATGTTGCTTCACCTACCTCGTCCCAGCATACTGGAGAACGACACTTTCGCCCATACAACGCCTCGAATGGAGCCATGCCTATACTTGCCTGATAACTGTTATTGTAGGAGAATTCCACCAATGGTAAGTACTTTTCCCAACTCCCTTTGAAGTCTATAACATAGAGTCTCAATAGATCTTCAAGAGTTTGAATAGTCATTTCCGATTGCCCATCAGTTTGAGGATGATATGCAGAACTGAATCGTACATCGGTGCCCATATCTTTTTGCAAACTGACCCAAAATCGTGAAGTAAATCATGGGTCATGATCTGAAACTATGGATACTGGCATGCCATGCAATCTCACAATCTCATTTATGTACATACGAGCAAGACGTTCCAATGAATAAGTCTCTCGTATAGGCAAGAAATGAGCAGACTTGGTTAATCTATCGATAATAACCCAAATTGCATCTATGCCTTGAGAAACCTTGGGAAGACCCGTAACGAAATCCATGGTAATGTGTTCCCACTTCCATTTTGGAATCTCAAGTGGTTGCAATGGACCCTTTGGCACTTGATGCTCTGCCGTGACACGTTGACACGTTAAACACCTCGAGATAAACTTCGAGATCTCTCTCTTCATATTGCTCCACCAAAATGTATGTCTAAGATCACAATACATTTTGGTACTTCCAGGATGGATTGCAAACGGTGTGTTGTGTGCCTCCATTATGATTCTATACTTCAAATCAGAATCGTTAGGAACACAAAGTCTGGAGTTGACTCAAAGTATTCCTTCTTCATCGATTCTTTCTTCTGAAATAACACCTTCTTGCTCCTTCTTCTTCATCTTCATCAGCTCCGGGTCTGTAGCTTGAGCAACTTTAACTTTATCAATCAAAGCTAGTTCTACGCGTAAACTTGACATCATCATGTGGGTCCCCAGAGTCTTGAACTCTATCTCCATCCTTTGTAAGTCACACAAAATAGGCCTTTGTGTTGACAGCATCGCACTCATTCCCGCATATGATCTTCTACTTAACGCGTCTGCTACCACGTTCGCTTTTCCAAGATGGTATTGGATGGTATGGTCGTAATCTTTCAACAGCTCAAGCCAACGTCGTTACCGCATGTTGAGTTCCTTCTGGGTAAAGAAATATTTGAGGCTCTTATGATTCGTATAGATCTCCACTTTCTCCCTATACAGGTAGTGTCTCCATATCTTCAACGCAAAAACGACTGCTGCCAACTCTAGATCATGAGTAGGATAATTCCTCTCATATTCTTTGAGTTTTCGTGAGGCATAGGCTATGACTTTCCCATGGTGCATGAGAGCACATCCTAACCCTTTGCCCGAAGCATCGCTGTAAATGACAAATCCATCTGAACCAGATGGTATCGTCAGAACAGGTGTCGAAACGAGTCTCCTCTTGAGCTCTTGAAAGCCCTTCTCGCATTCCTCATTCCATACAAATTTTATATCTTTCTGAGTTAGCTGAGTTAATGGAGTAGCGATTCGAGAAAATTCTTCCACGAATCTTCGATAATAACCAGCTAAGCCCAGAAAGCTACGTACTTCGATCACCAACTTAGCTTTCTCCCAAGTTTGTATTGCTTCAATCTTCGTCGGGTCAACAGATACTCCATGTTTTGATACCACGTGCCCAAAGAATGCTATTTCCTCAAGCTAGAACTCACATTTCTTCAACTTGGCATAAAGCTTGTTATCACGAAGCCTTTGAAGTACCAGCTTCAAGTGGTGCTTATGATCTTCACGGCTTTTGGAATAGATGAGGATGTCATCAATAAAGACAACCACGAACTGATCTAAATATTCCTTGAATACACGGTTCATCATATCCATGAAAGCAGGATGAGCATTAGTCAACCCAAAAGACATGACTAAGAATTTATAATGCCCGTATCGAGTTCTGAAAGCAGTCTTTGGAATATCCTCAGTTTTAATCTTTAACTGATGATATCCAGAACGAATATCGATCTTTGAAAAGAATTGTGCACCTTGCAACTGGTCGAACAGGTCATCAATGCGAGGTAACGGATACCTATTCTTGATGGTGACATGGTTCAACTCCCGATAGTCAATATAAAGTCACATACTCCCGTCTTTCTTCTTTACGAATAAAACTGGAGCACCCCAAGGAGATGTACTAGAAGGAATGAAACCAATGTCTAACAACTCCTGTAGTTGGACATTTAACTCCTGAAGTTCACTAGGAGCCATTCGATATGGGATTTTAGAAATGGGTTTTGTGCCGGGTTCAAGGTCAATAAAGAATTCAACTTCACGTTTTGGGGGTAGATCGGGAAGTTCTTCGGGAAATACATCAGGAAACTCATTAACAACAGAAATATCATTCAAATCTGACGTATTCTGATTTAAATCAGTGACATGGGCTAAGAAAGCTTGACATCCATTTTTCAATAAACGAATAGCTTTATAACTTGAAATGACATTGATTGATTTTAGTGGTTTGGTTGTTTGAATTCGCACAACAGGTTGGTTAGGAATATGAAAACTAACAACCTTACAAAAATAATCAATTTTGGCATGATAAGTGGTTAACCAGTCAATTCATAAAATCACGTCAAATGCAAGTATTTTCAAAGATATAAGATCAACAGGTAAGGTGAGGGTACCAATTTGAATCAAGCAAGATTTGTAAACTGTGGATGTAACAAAGGTTTCTCCTAACGGAGTTTCAACAGATAAGTCAAAGTCTAATTTCTCAGGTGTCAAGTTCAAACGTTGAGCACAAGCAGGTGAAATAAAAGAATGGGTAGCACATGTATCTAATAAGGTGTAAACTTCACAAGAGTTTATTATCAGCTTACCCATAATAACCTCTTTCGGGTTCCTTGCTTGTTGGGCAGTCACGACAAAAGCTCTTCCAGGAACTACCGACTTTGACCTGTCCGGAACAGCCTTAGGAATCACCACCCCCGCTGGACTTGGTTTCGCTACAGGATACACTCGAGCTATATGTCCTTCCTTTCCACAGTTATAACACACCTTAGATTGTTGTGTGCAGTTGGGACTGATGTGTCCCTCTTGCCCATATTTATAGCATACGACTGACGGTCGTTCTCCTCCCCTAAAAACAGTTGATGCTGGTGCTGTTGTTGACGTTTTCACGTTCTCATTATTGTACCTTCTTTTCTTGAAATCTCCCCCCGACTCACTTCTTCTATTATCATGGCCACGATTACCACCGGAGTGGGTACCGCTTCTGTCATGATACTTTCCTCCCTGCTGGTTATCATTGTTTCGATGACTGCTGCCACCGGTACGACCTTGGTTGTTGTCCTTTGGTTGAACATAATCATTATCCCGTTCTAATAATTGGGCCTTGTTCACCACATCTGAATATAAAGAAAGTTTATGAGAAATGAGGTACTGACGAATTTCGGGTTTCAAACCTCTTAGAAACATCCGCGTCATACGTTCCTCATTATCAACTAAATGAGATGCGAACCGTGATAACTCCGCGAACTTAGCCTCATACTGAGACACAGTCATGTTGTTATGTTCCAGTTTGATAAACTCTACCTCCTTCATATGACGAATACTTTCTGGAAAGTACTTGTCATTGAACAGTTTTTGGAACTCCTCCCAAGACATTTTGAGTACGGCAGACTTGGTACGCTTTACAGATTTTCACCAGTAATCTGCCTCTCCACGGAACATAAAGGTGGCAAATGGAACCTTTTGCTCCTCCGTGCATCCCAAGACATCAAATATCTTGGTAATTTGCTTAACCCACATTTCCTCCTTGATTGGATCTGGATTTCCCAAAAATTCTGGTGGTCCCAACTCTTTGAACTGCTTGGCAGTGACAAGCCGCGAGTTGTTATTATTTTCACCTGTATTATGAACTCGAGTCTCCCTTGTCTGGTTTTGCATGAATTGCAAAAAGCTTCTAAACATCCCGTCATTCATTATCTGATCGGGGGTGTTGTTTACAGGAGGAATATAGCTTTCCTATTGCACGTTCTCCTGGTTGGTGATTAAAGGTGTCTCAACGGTCTCATTTGTAAGGACTGAGAATTTTATACGATTATATATTTATATTTTTACGAATAATTTTTTTTTTAGCATATAAGTGAATATATATGTGAATTAAGTGAGTTAGTTAATTTAATTATTTTAAGTTAACTAAGATGAATACTTAATCAATTTGATTAAAGAAGAGTAAGATAAGTTATGTTGAGAATTAACATAACTTGAATGTTAACTTGAATGGTAAATTAAAATGATTTATAATCTTTAAGTGATTAAATTGATATGACTAATATAAAGAGATTATATGATTATGTAATAACTTATTAAGCCAATTAGGTCTAATTAAGTTAATGAAATAATGGAACAAAAAGGAAAGCTAAGAAATAAGAATATATTAATTAAATATTAATGATATTAAAAATTTTGTGACATATTGTGAATGATAAATGTGTTATGATTTACGTGGAAAGTGTATGTCTAAATAAATATTTATATTATAAATATGTATATGTATTTATTTAGTAAAGAGAGTTACAAAGAAAACTTTATAACCTAATATTATATATTAGGAATGTGGATTAAATAATCCAAGGGTTGTAGTATTGAATAATTTTAGTATTTAAAATATATACTAACCTAAGAGATTTATTTTACTATCTCAATTTATTATTTATTTTAAACTTAATTAAGAAAGTCTAATTGGGTTATAAAATTAACTGTCCATGAGTAATTATTTAAATTCCAAATGAGTGGAATAGAAATCCTAATTAAATAATTAGGGTAAGATAAAATTTTGGTATTGGACCCTTAGTATTTTATATGGCCCAAACTAATTAATTAGAGAGCCTAAATCAATTAAATGGATGGCTCAACTTTAACCCAAAATTTGGTGGATTTTCTAGATAACAAAGTAAGCAAAATAAAGTAAATAAAATAAATTAAAAAATGGGCTAATGTTAGGATGAAGTGGCGGATGAGGAAGGAAGTGATTTGGTGGAAATTGTAAGCACATGGTTAATTCATTTGGCAAGATTTGTTCCAACAACTCCATGCCATGTGTCACTCTCTCATTTAAGCCTTATTATCTTAACTAGATTTGCAAGCAACATGAGGATTGTGGGAGATTTATAAGAGATATACACTCTATATATCTATACATTTTAATTGTCTATATATACTCCTAAACTATTTTGCAAATAAACTTTACTTCCTATTTCTAAATTAACTAACAAAAGAGAGAAAGAAAGAAAATCAAGAGAGAGAGAGGGAGGAGGCCATTTTCGACAGCCACTTGAGAGGAAGGGGAGGAGAAATTTTTCTCATACATCTCAAAGTTCATCTTTTATTTTGAAGAAGGAAGATAACACAAGAAATAGGTATAATAACTACACCCTAATAACTTAGTTTATGCAATTTATTTGGTTGTTTAAATTCAAATCATGAGCCTATGTTTCTAAAACCTTAGATTTACATGTTAATGAGTGTTTCATATGTGGATCTAGCTATTTTTGAAGTTAAAAATTTGATCTAAAGAAAGAAAAGTAAACTATGTTCGAAATGGTTTAAGAAAATACTACTCTTGTATGCTATATATATATTTTGTGTTAGATTCTTGAGGTTCAAGTTGTAAATGGCTAGAATCAAGTTAGAATGATAGATATATAGTTTAATGGGTTTAACTTGGGTATTGATATGTGTTTATGTAGAAAAGTTTAGCAAAATGTTTGAAAATATTTTTACCGACGAACAAACCATAACATGTTTGAATAAATTGCTTATTTTGAAATCTATGAATTATTTTTGTGATTTTATTTTTTCTGGTATTAAAGGGTTAAGTTAAGAACAAAATCCCTTTTGAAGCATGCAAAAATGTTTTAAAATGAGCAAGATATGAATTTTATACCAAAATACCTCACTGTTAGAAATCTGTGCACAACAGTCCACTTTCGGGCAAATTTTAGTGACCAAAACGTGTCCAAATTTGGTGTTTGATATATGGAAATTATAGTTCGGAAAAATACGAATCCAACGATACCAATTGGACCTAAAACGGAGTTGTAGATTTCATTTTGTGGAGGTTTTAGTGAAGGACCCCGAAACTGTCAACAAAGGCTAAAACATTTAAGAAAAATAAAGAAAATGACCGGTTCAGCATTTTTCGGCGAACCGAAAAATTTTCGGACGACCGGTTCACCACTGTTCCGGTCGGTTCTTGGGGTAGGTCTTAGATAGAAAATTTTCTAAAATTCTGAAAAACATTAAGATATTTTACTCAGAATTTTTCGGAACAGTTATGTAATTATTAAGTAATTAATGGTTTAAACTCATTTAAGTCATTTAAAACTTACTAATTAATAATTATTAATACTAATCAATGATTATTAAGCTAATTACATATTATGTAAGTATGATTATTTTTTTAATTATTATTTAATTAACATTAAGTAATAAAAGAATGAAAATTAGTGTAATTAAGCTAACCATTTGTTATTTAATTAAGATTAAATAATAAATAGAGTTAAATAATTTATTAATTATTATTTAATTAATATTAAATAATGATTAAAGAATGTGTAAAGTAAATAAATAAATTGTTTGTTATTTAAGTGAGAATAAGTAATAAATAATTATAATTACTTACTCACATGTTAGTTAAGTATTATAAAGTCCATAAATTAATTATTTATTATTTAATTAAATATTAAATATTAAATAATAAATAAGAATAAATATTAATTATTTATTTATTATTTAATATACCAAAAGGCGGAAGGACGAGAAGAGAAGCAGAGAAGAGAAGCGCATACAAAGCTGAATTATAACTATAGCAAAACTATAAGAAATAATAACAGCAGTTCATATAAACAAGAGTTTGAATAAAATAAACTTTTATTGAGAAAAGAAATAATTACAAACAGATAACTTGGTTACTTACAACAAATTGACTCGAGTATAGAAACTTAGCATATCTAAGAGAGAAGGCAAGAGGGTTGAAGATTAGTCAGATAGGAATCTGAGTCTTCTCAAACGCTCTATTGGATTACTAAATCCTGCCTCAACAAAATGACCAAGCCTCTCTTATATAGGAAGAGAAAAGGCTTCACTAATACAACTCAATAATTACAAAACATGAATGACTGTATCAAAACAGTAATGCTTTATCAAAAGATAAAAGCATTATTATAACTTTTAACTATTACAAACAACTTTTGAAATTTACTATTACAGCTTACAACTTTTGACTATTACAAACGACTTTTTAGTATTACAGCTTTTTACTATTATAGACGCGTAAAGAATAAAATACAGACTCAATAATCAAATACAGAATAACTTTTGAGACCATATGGCCGACAAACAGGACATGACTCATACAAGACGACAAAAGACTCAGTGGCTACTTTCGGCTGCTTTAGACAAAGAAGCACGGGCTGCGCGGGCAGGAGCATCTTGCAACGAGGCTTGACCAAAGTAACTGTAGGAATTCTAGGCAAATGGGTCCTGAGCATCTTGAAGGGAGATGCTTCCGTATGGATCATTATGACTAGAATGATGACTGGAATGGGACGAAGAGGATGAACAAACAGAGGGAACTGAGTCCTCACTGAGTTTTTCCATTCGTTTTTTAATAAGACGAGACAACTGTTTTAACTCATTATCAGTACAATGATCAATATCCGCAAAATCTATCTTTGAAGCAGAAGATCTTTTGGATTTTGATTTAGTAGAGGATGATTCCTTTAGAGAAGGAACCGTTTGAATAGGAGAAGGATTAGGAAATTCCTTCTGGACTTGACCAACAATGCGATAAGGATCAAACTTATCCCACCATTGTACTGAAAATTCACGAGTAACATGAGTAATTTGACTAAGGTTATTACTAGAAACCTCTTTCTCAGAAGAAACAACAAAAGAAAGAGCAACATTAGCAACAGGAGAATAGAATCCATAATTCCATTTAAGAATCCATGGAATCTTGTATTTACTAGCGAAATGAAGAATTACTGGAATGCAGCAATTGGACTGTACCACAGGAACTCTAGCACTAAAAACATTAAGGACTGACTGAAGCTCAATTGGAAGAATTTTATAGATGAGACCAAATCGTTCCCACCATAAAATAAACCAATGAGGGATTTGACTTTTAAATTTGTGGTCAAACTGAATGAACCACGAATGGCTAAAGGATGGAGTTTGAAACAAAAAAACCCTGTTCCAAGCTTCCATGTAATCATAATAGCAGAACTGGCTATCATGACCTTCTAACTGTCTTAGATCAGACGGATGATTACCCCAATTTGGCATGGTGATAATCTGCTTAATATATAAAGAATGATAGATGATTTTTGAGGAATCATTTCTATCATAAATAGGTTTAATAAGAATTGATTGTCTTTGAAGCAAGACATCTTTATAATACATGAGAGATTTATAAGGAGCCAATGGAATAAAATGCCAACCAGTTGGGAAAAACTGGGCAGCCAACTTTACTGGATCATCAATTGATTTCATATGTCTTTCAATATGAAATAAATTGGTGGAATAAACAGGGATGTACTCAGATTGAGTACGCTGACCAGCAGGAGGATTACTGGACGAAGCAAAAGGATTAATCATTTGAGGGGTTGGGCCAAAACCGAACTATAGGGTTTTGTTCCAGAAATAAGAGGAGCAAATTTATTAACTATAGTAAGAGGAGTGACTGGGTGTGGGATTACAGCTCCCATGGGCTTCTGACTAGGCGGGCCAGGGCCAGGAGGGCCAGGGGGCCGAATATTTTTACCGGATCCTCTCACACTCATTTTGAATTTGAGGGGTACCTGAATTAATAAATTCCCGAGTCAAAAAATCAGGAACTGAATTATCACTACCTTTAATGTAATCAATATCAAAATCAAAAATACTTAAAATAGATTGCCATCTGGCAAAAATATGTTTAGCAGCTATATTTTTAACATCTTTTTCTAAAATATATTTTGCTGACTTGCAGTCAATGCGAACCAAAAACTTTTGATTTAATAAATCATTTTGAAATTTACTAATACATAAAACCAAAGCTAAAATTTCTTTTTTAATTGTGCTATAATTTTATTGAGCTTGATTCCACGCGCCAGAGTGGAATCGAACAATTTGCTCAGAAGAAGCAGGAGTCAACTTCTGCTTCAAAATACCACCGAAGCCAATTTCAGAGGCATCAGTTTCAACAATTTTGAAGGCCGATTCATTAGATATGCCAAGGCAAGGAAGAACCTTAACATATTTCTTAACTTGTTGAACGATGGCAGTATGCTCATCAGTCCAAGGAGGAGGATTCTTCTGTAAACGGAGGAACAAAGGTTTACAGATTTTTCTCAGATTCTGATAAAACTTACCAACGTAATTAAGAGATCCTAAAAAACGCTGGAGTTGGGTTTTATCAATAATTTTGTCAGGAAATTTATCGGCGAATTGAATGACTCTTGGAATTGGTCGAACAAGACCGCGGTAAATGTCATGACCTAAGAACTTAACCCTAACTTGAAATAGACTGCATTTGGTTGGTGAAGAACCAAACCATTGACTTTAATGGCTTTGAAGAACGAATTCAAATGTTTGAAATGTTCATCAATTGATTTAGAGAAAACAAGGATATCATCAATATACACGATGATAAAATGACTGAAGGGGTTAAGTATTTCATTAAGAATATTTTGAAATTCACTGGGGGCGTTTTTCAAGCCAAATGCTTGAACAACCCATTCATAGTGACCGAAAGGAGTGGTAAAGGCAGTTTTGTATCTATCACTAGGATGAATACTGACTTGCCAGAAACCAGACTTGAGGTCAAATTTGCTAAAAATGGTAGCATTACTAAGGCGACTAAGAAGGTCCTCTTTATTGGGTAGGGGATACCTAATCCATTCTAAGACCTTATTAAGCGGCTTGTAATTAATAACTAAACGAGGGACACCTCTTTCTTTTTCTGCTTCATTATTAACATAAAAGGCAGGGCAAGACCAAGGAGATTTACTGTGTTTTATTAAACCTTTTGCAAGCAAGTCATTAATTTCTTGCTTACAAAGCTCCATTTGTTGATGACTCATTTGGATAGTTCTAGCCTTAGTAGGAATTAAGTGCTCCTTAAATTCCTTAGCATAAGGTAGTCTAACCACATGTTTCCTACGATGCCAGAAGGCATTAGGAGAATCAGCACATAAATTTTTTACCATAAACAATCGAAGTTCTTCGATCTTGTCTTGAATTTTATCAAGAAGGAGAAGATCATCGACTTGCTTATATTTAATCTCTTGTTTTAAATATTTTAGCTGTGAAGTTTTACAATTTAACAAATTGAGCGACCTTGAAATAGACTCGTCTTGAATGAATTTCAAGTCTCTTTCTCTAGGCTGAGTAATAAATTCAAAAATTACTTTCTGCCCAAGATGCTCAGTTGTTAAACCATTGTTACTAGTAGTAAATGGATACAATAAATATATAAACGGTAATCCTAAAATTATCTTATCAGTCAAGTTGCGAATTAAAACAAAAGAAGTTTTAAAACACATATTATCTTGACAAATATGAACTTTAGGCAGTTTATATTTTATTTCCATACTACTACCATTAGCAGAGTTTAATCGTTCACTGGTTTTCACATAGAACTTGGTTGGGATCAAACCTTCCTGAATGCAATTAAGGTCTGCACCAGTATCAACAAGAGCAGGAAGTTGGATAGAAAAAGTTCCATCAACTATTAAACGAACCATGACATACCATTTTTGAATAGTTATGTCTTTTAATCTTTTTAACGAATTTCCTTGGACCATTAACAAAGATTCATCATCTTTTACTCCTGAAGACTCAAGCTGATCGTCATTATCTGAAGAATCAGAAATGTGAAGTTCTGAACCTTTAGAGGCCAAATTAGTCATATCTTTTCTTAAGTCAGAAATTTCAGTCTTAAGAACAGAGATTTCTTTCTTAAGTTTGTTGACTTCTTGATTTAATTCTGGGAGAGTGATCTCTTTCTCAGCAGTTTTAAATCTTTCTAGGGTTTTGTTTAGGCTTATAACAGGCTTATCCTTACCTCTCATAACCTTACCCTTTCCCGAATTGTTTTTAGAAAACAAGTCTTTTAGCTGTTTCATATACTGTAATTTTAAATCTTCATTCGTAAGTTTAATAATTAACTCGATTAACAAAGAGCTTTCTTGGTCTTCTTTGTTAAGGACGTTAATAGTTTTACAGCAATCAGATCTACAATTATCAGTACAAAGGGTGACCTCATTGTCCTCACTGGGGGTTTGACTATGCTCATCATTAGCGGAGGAATAAGGAACATCAGAATGACCATTATCATCATCAGACTGAATCCTTATTAACTCAAAAATCTTTTCAGTGTCTTCAACAGAAATATTTAACTGACTCAATTTCTGCTTAAGTTTGCATTCATTTTTATAATGACCCTTTTTACCACAATTATAACACGTAATTTTACTCTTATCATTAGATTTTGAAGTAGACTTTTTATTATGTATCTTCTTTCTTGACTTAGGTTTATCGTAATAACTATCTTGGTTATTAGACTGACTAGAACGCTTTTTATGATGCTTGCGTTTTTTGTGGGTTTCAATTTGCTTTTTCCTGTGCTTTCTCCTAGAAGGAGCAATGGGAGGCAAACCATATTGTTCACAAAAAGTACCAAGCTCATATTTAGCTTTCTTTTTATCCTTAGCGGCTTGTTTAGCAATTTTAAAATCAATACACATTTTTAAACCTATCTTTTGGATGTAACTGATTATGTCACCATAGGCCAGGTTATCATAATCAATATATCCAAGAGTCTTACTAAGTTCTTCTCTAACCTTGTGAGCAAACAAGCTAGGAAGACCATTAACGAATTTTTCTTTCCAAAACGGTTTGTTACTATCACTGTGTATCATAACACGAGAAATAAAAACATCTTTGTACCACCTAAAGTCACTTAGGGTAGGACAAGTGAGATTACTTAACTGGTCATGAATCCTTTCAGTGATATTACTAGGAGTTCCAATAAAATGTTTTATTATTGTGTAAATTAATGTGTTAATACCATCAGGAATACCAAAACCCATATCTTCACGAAAAATAGGGTGACCATTGTCATCAAGCTGGTATGCATGAATAATAGAATTCCTAGCATCTTCGTCAAGGTGTTTCTCCCACCACGAACGAAGCACACCAGTGAAACCATTAGTTAATATCTCAACGATATCAGGCTGAGTAAGACTGCTAAACGCTGTAATATAACTATTGGCTACCATAGACAAATGGTTCATTTTAGTGAGGATTTGATGCTTACTAAAACCATCAATATTCCATTCATAAATCTTATTAGACGAAGCAGAAAATTGATTATCTAGATTTTTCTCCTCGTATTGAAGATTAGGGGGAGTTGGTCTAGTATACCAATTTTTTGTTATACTTGCATTATTAAACGTTAGTTTACTTAATTGTTCAGCAAGATCAGAGACTGAAGCAACTTCAGAAATTCCTTCTGAATCAGTATTGCTTTCATTATCAGATTCTTCGATCTGATCAATAATAGCAACAGTACCACTAGCTTCACCAGTTCTTGAACCAATCTTTTTAATTAACTTATCAATACTTCTAACTAGGTCAGAATCTTTACTTGGTAATCCCTTTCCATCTTTGTTATCGGGAAGAGCTAGTAAAGGTTGATCTAGTTTCTTTTCAGGATTTTTAACTAAGGCATGATCAAATTTTTCTTCAATTTTATCAAGTTGTTTACCTATGGTGGCTAAATATTGATTAGTGAAATTATTTTGTTCAATAATCTTTTTATCATCAGTTTTACCATCAGCAACTTTAAAAGGGCTGGCAACAACTGACGCATTTTTTACCTGTAAAAGAACAGTTTCTAAAGGAGGATGAGATGCTAAAATCTTAGACTTATCCTCTTTCATCCACTGACTTTTAGTAAGAACTTTACATTGAGAAT
Organism: Panax stipuleanatus; assembly: GCA_020205555.1. NCBI lineage: Eukaryota > Viridiplantae > Streptophyta > Magnoliopsida > Apiales > Araliaceae > Panax > Panax stipuleanatus. Next base: position 8,230,798 of record CM035115.1, read on the forward strand.
GATACTTATCATACCAATCATAAAATGTAAGGTTCTCTCTAGTTTGTTTAACATATTTTTTCTAATTATGAACTATTTTATCTCTGTCATGCTTATCATACATGTTACGAAAAGCATGGCGTTTTTCTTGATTAGATTTAGAATTAAAATCTGCAACCAGACTATCCCAATCTAACTTAGAAGCTTTAGTTATAACTCTTAACTGGTGATTAATAGGGGCTTCAAAATCAGAGGGAGTAGGACCTACAGAGACTGTAGGAGACACATCATCTTGTTCATCTTCAGCATGAAAGGCTGGAGTATAGCAAGGATGACTTGTCTGACCTTGATTTAAAACACCTTTCATTTTAATATCTGGGATAGAAAAATCACTTAAAACTTCGGTATCTCTTCTTGAAACAGAAGGTACTGAAGAATTAGTAAATTCTTCTATAATTAGAGGTCTATGAGTACGTTCAAAACTGATCCGAACAGTACCATCAGAAAATTATTTAATATTTTCTAAATTTAATAAATTATTATTAACTGGTTTTTGTGGAATTTCTTGGGGAAGAATCCACTGACTAGGTAACGTAATATCTTTCCAAAGAATAGTCTTTGGGGTTTGAATATTAGCGTTACTAGTACTGCTTTGAATTAGCACAGTATGGCCTTTAGGACTTTTATTAAGCGCATGGATGTTTAAATTAGATTTCATTACCTTGTAATAAATTCTGCGTTTGTTCATCCTCTTCGTCCCATTCCAGTCATCTTTCTAGTCATAATGATCCATACGGAAGCATCTCCCTTCAAGATGCTCAGGACCCATTTGCCTAGAATTCCTACAGTTACTTTGGTCAAGCCTCGTTGCAAGATGCTCCTGCCCGCGCAGCCCGTGCTTCTTTGTCTAAAGCAGCCGAAAGCAGCCACTGAGTCTTTTGTCGTCTTGTATGAGTCATTAATTAAATAATAATTAAAGATAAGTGTTAATTAATTTTTTATTATTTAATTAATATTAAATAATAAATAAAGATAAATGTTAATTAATTAATTAAAGACTCATAAAGTTAAATAGATTAAGTATTTAATTAATAATAAATAAGTATAAATATTAATTAATTATTATTTAATTAATATTAAATAATTATAAGGTTAATAATATTAAATCATTATAATATTATTAAATAATTAATAATATTAGAAAGTTAAAATATTATTAAAGGATTAATAATATTAGATACTTAAAATATTATTAAAAAAATTAATAATATTAGAAAGAGACTAAAATATTAGGAAGCGAATAGAATATTATTACAACGTTAATAATATTCAAGTGTAAAGATGCTTACTTAATAATAATATTATCAAGGGATGATAATATTATTAAAGAGTTAATGTGATATCTAATATTTAATTATGTGATTAATATTAGATAATATATGAGAATAATTATATGTTATGAATAATTATATGTTATAATAATTGAAGGATCTATGATAGATCTTTCCAAAGAGAATAAGTTAAATTCATTAAGCGGATTATAGAATTGTGTAGCAGTAGTCAACGACCAAGGTAAGTTTCCTAACTCAACTTGAGTTATTAATTTCAAAGTATGATTAGTGGATAATTATTGTTGGTTATTCACATCTATAATGATTATTGTTATTCGCACATAGTGCATTTGATTTCATGTTTTATTATTTGAACTGTGAAATAAATTTAAAGTTCATTTATTCAAGAACTGTTTATAAGCCATGTCTCAGTTATTCATTTCGGCTAGACTAATAATTGATGAATCGTTCTATTATTTGAACTAAGTTGTTATTGAAAGATTTATGCCATTTACTTCGGCTAGATCAATATTTATATTATATGTTAAAATCATAACATTTCTTTGAGAGCAATTCAAACCATATTGTTGTGGTACGGACTCATGATGTAAGACTGAGATGAACAACCATTATAAAAAAGGGAATTTTATTGTCGGGCATCCAACCCTTGCGCTATTTTTGAGTATTATGCATAATATAGGGTATAATAAGGCTGATCACTTCATGTACTTGCAGAAGAGTATAATTAGTTTTTATAACTAACTTATATTCTTGAGGTAATTTAGTTTTAATAACTAATGATTCCTCTATTAGTTCTTGATCCATTAGTGATCACTCAGCATGAAATCTGAGAATATCCCACTTTATTGAATATTGTTGCAATATTGCTACTTATTCCTAATCAAAGGAATATTATTGAATCTTCGAACGAATTTAATTCTTTCATTCTTGAAATGTTATTTATTCTGAAATTCAAAAAAATTCTTGTTATTGAAAATGATTTATATTGTTCAGCTACTTCGAAATCTTTTGAACATTGTTAACATTCTAGAAAGTTAGATTCTTCTATATCTTTTATTGTACGCTTTAACTTGTTGAGCAAACTCGTTGCTCACCCTTGCTTAAATAAAATATTTCAGCTAAGAATGAGGTTGCCGAAGGGTCAAAGAAAGACAAAGGCAAAGGCAAAGTTCAAGAGTAGTTATTGTGAACTTTAATTATCATGTTGCTTTATGTAAATTAATTATGTAAACCTTTTGAGTATCTAAGGCTATGTAAGTTATGTTAAGGTTAATTAACTTGGGAGATTGTTATAATTTGTATTAAGTAATTGTATGAATGATGTAATTCATCACTGAATGGGTAGTTAGATGTGATATGCATGATGGATCGTGAGCACCAAACCCAAGGTTAAGGAACCCGGATTTGGGGGCGTCACATCATTCACTCCATTGTTTAGATTTTCAGCTGCCATTCTCAAATACTGCCACAAAACAAGGGTTAATCAAACAAATTAACATATCACATATTAGCCTTATGTTCCGACCGACAAAATAAATACCACATAAGCTTAGGTAGGACACACACTAGCGAAGAATTTACTCGTCTCTCCCCTCCTAGTTCTATTCCCAGATCTCCGCCAGAGATCATATTCCTAAGCTCGAATACCAACTGTAACGCCCCCAGAATTGGTCCAATCAACCCAACCCATTCTGAGTCGCCAAAAACATGGTACAGAATCCAAATACAATCTTTTATATCAAACGATCGTTCAAAATACGACCACACAACTGTGAGTGTCAATACAGACATGTACAAAATATAAACATTCAAACTAAGTCCTCATTACATTTATTATCACACTATTTTACAAAAAAAATAGTGAGGACTTCTACAGCTCTAACTCGGACCATCACTCCATTCTCCGACTAGTACCCGCGATATTCTCATTTCCTGAAGAGAACAATGGAAGAAAAGGGTGAGCTCAACTAGCCCAGTAAAGAATATTATGACTAAGATAATGAAAATAAATTATCGTTAGTCTTCAACAAATCAGATAAAAAATTATGGACAACAAGTTTTAGATCAACAACTGCAGCGGAAATAACAATTCATTAGAAGAGTTAAGTAGAGAATGATGTCTACTATCTTCTATGATTTAAAGTCCATCATCAATATTTTATCCCTGTAACATCAATCAATATATATCTCGAATCAAATATTCATCTTTGCACTACGGACCAAAGATATTCATTTGTATCACTAGTGGTCATGTTCATCTCAACACCTGTCCATCTTTGCATTATGGGCCAAAGATATTCATCAGGTAATCATCTTTGCACTACAGGCCAAAGATATTCATCAAATAATCATTCATCTTTGCACTACAGGTCAAAGATATTCATTTGTATCATCATTTAAGACTGAGGATGATGAAAAATAATATAAAAACGAATCTAGTGAGATAAAGGACAAAAATTAGGGATTCGTAATTTAGTTTATCCAAGTTCAAGAATACTCCGTAATAATCAATTGTGGAGCAAAATTCAAGAATGAAGTTCACAACTTGGATCCAATCAAAGATAAAAAATAATAATATTTTTTTTACCGTGAATAGTAACTCGTGAATAGTAACTTGTCATGAAAAGATGAAAATTTCATAAAAAGTCAGACCAATATTCCAGTGAAATAATATTTCGTATGAGTATGAATGAATATACGAAACTGTAATTGAATTTTCACCCGTCATGCGGTAATCCGCGTAGACAGATCATTTTCACAATTTAATAGAAATGAATACGAAGGGTGATTCACCATGCATGCGGTAATCCGCGTAGACAGGTTATTCCCACAGATTATTAAGGAATTTAATGAATACAAAAGGTTTTCACCAGGCATGAGGTAATCCGCGTAGACAGGTTACTCCCACAGATCAATAAAGAATGAATACGAAGGGTTATTCACCATGCATGCGGTAGTCCGCGTAAACAGGTTACTCCCACAGATCAATAAAGAATAGAGTAACAACCCTTACAAGTATTGAAAGAAAATGACATTCTTTATGAATTCAAAAGAAATAATACCCCTTACCTCAGTAGAAGATTGGATACTGGAATAGTGTAGTAGCAGAATACTCTTCTTCTTTCTCTCTTTATAATTTCTCTCACTATTATAACTTTGCTATTCAAGAATGGTGAGAAATGAATGAAATTAGCTTGCTATTTATAGGCTAGAAAAAGGTTGGTTAATTACACTTTAGTACCTCTATCTTTGCCTTAATTTTTAATTTAGTCCCTCAAGTTTATAAATCTTGCACCTCCACCCCTACAACTACCCACCAACTATTTATTATCCACCAATAAGTGGGTCCCACATGTTAACCACCCATTAATTGTTTATTTATCCGATTAATTTCCCGTTTGATCAATTTAACATCCGAAAATCAACTATTATCGAAATAAATACCAATTTTTACTAACATTAATATTCCCAACACAATGAAAATATTTTTATCAACCATTCAACAATTATTATTTAAATTAATATTACAGAATTACAATAATGACAACCAGGTCGTTCCCAGGAAAGAGGGGGCCTTTCGATAAAGATTTCTTCTTACTGGCGCGCAATTAACTAACCCCTTTCCTAGACAGAACTTTTTAGACATTGTCAATAATGCTATCTAATAATATCATTTAAATAATATAACTGACCATTATTGATTTAATAATATAAAATATTGTTCAGATGATACTGTGACAATAATTGAATCAATAATATGATATACTGTGCAACAACTACTGTAGCAATTATTGAATACTGAGTGACTTCTTATGTAAGCATCAATAATCAAAGATATTATGCAATACCGTGTGCTACTTTGCAACAACGCGTATTACTGTATTTTTATCATCGGATATTTTAACAGTTTAACGGTAAAAGTTTTGCCGTAAAAATGTTATTTCTGTCGCTTTCTGTATCCGATAATTATTCCGTTGTGGGGTCCACCAATGACTGCGCCGTCGTACGAATATTCTCCGACAAAAGAATATTCTCCGACACAACAAATATGTTATGACCACTTGCTTACTTTGTAAAATTTGCACATTCCACCCATAACTTACCACATTTATTAAATCAACACCTTAATATTTCAAAATAATATATAAAGGAAATTAAATCTTTATTCCTAAAAGTTGGGGTCTGACAATGGGTAGCGTACAAAATCTTCACACTTGTCACAATACCAGGTACGGCCAGCCGTTCAACTTTTGTTGGACATTTCTTGCAAGAATTGTAAAACCATCCATATGTACTATCAGTTTCAATTATTGTTGCACATGTTACAAATGTCCCAACCTATTGTTAAAAATATAACAAATTAGTAACCATTTATTTGTAGATTAGAAAAAAACGATTATAACTACCTTTTTGCTTTCTAGAATCTCATCAATTGTCCTTTTTTTTGTGAGGACCAGAAAATCATCAGCAAACAAACTAAACAATAGTATATATACCTTTTTCAAAGCAGTTGGCATGACATCTGTTGCTGTCTTTCATAAAAGTTGGACAGCCTCTCGATCAAACAACAAAAAGAAAGTTGATCCAGTTTCATCAATAACCTTGACTTGAATTTTAAACCTGTAAATTGAAAATATAAATCATAGATTCGTATTTGAATTATAAAAAAATATTTTAATTACAAAAAATAATATAAGAAACGAATTTAATACAAACCTCTGCAATGGGTAGCGTACAAAATCTTCACACTTGTCACAATACCAGGTATGGCCAGCCTGTTCAACTTTTCTTGGACATTTCTTGCAAGAATTGTAAAACCATCCATATGTACTATCAGTTTCAATTATTGTTGCGCATGTTACAAATGTCCCAACCTGTTGTTAAAAATATAACAATTTAGTAACCATTTATTTGTAGATTAGAAAAAATCGTTTATAACTACCTTTTTGCTTTCTAGAATCTCATCAATTGTCCTTTTTTTGTGAGGACCAGAAAATTATCAGCAAAAGAATAGGTAGATGGTCCAGACAATCGACTAACCTTTTGGGATTGAGATTCTTAAGTACTCACAAGTCTATAACATTTAAATGTTAGATTAAATAAATAATCATTATATACATTTATTAATAGACAACTTATATACATTAATTAATAGACAAAAAATTAGTGCGTCTAATTAGTTCCAAAAAAAAATTATGAGCTGTTTCAAAATAAAGTTACGTAACATTATTTTATTTTATTTTTTAAATTGATTATACAGACCCTGTTTTTTGTATGTATCCAAATTACACCTAAAATATTATTTTCAGTAAAATTCCAGTTAGAATAAATACTATACATTTTTTGGGAGTTACTAAAAAAATCACTAGAATGTCACAAAACCAATGTCCCCATAGACTTATTATAGTTTTAACTTAAACCTAATTTAACTTTAGATATTTATAATGTATAACAAAATATTTTCGTAATTAGATTACAATATAGAGTATGTAATATTACTATATTTATAGTGTTAAAGGTGTACTTGCTTGACTTTGACAACTGATTTTCTTTCTTATAGAACTCAAGGGTAAAATCGATACAGTGATTTTGTTAATTGGTTTCTCATTTTTACGGGAATCTCAATCACTCCTACATATTTGGGCGTGTAAGTATTGTTTTGGAGGGAATTATTATTGATTATTGATGATTATAAATAACAGTAAAGAAGGGGAGTGAGATAATGAAGAGTTTTTTTTTGTAATTGATGATGATAACTAGCATTAAAGAAGGGGAGTGAAATAATGAAGAGTTTTTTTTTGTTAAAAACGTATAAAAAGATAATCTGATTTTTAGATTTATACGTGTTTTGTTTTGGAGAGAATTGTTATTGATTATTGATGGTGATAAATAACATTAAAGAATGGGAGTGAGATAATGAAGAGTTTTTTTTTTTATTTTTTTGTTATTGATGATGATAAATAGCATTAAAGAATGGAGTGAGATAATGAAGAGTTTTTTTTTTGTTAAAAGCGTGTAAAAGGATAATCTGATTTTTGGGGAGGAAAGTGGGGGGGGGGGGGGGGGGGGGAGTGTTTTGTTAAAAACGTGTAAAAGGATAATCTGATTTTTTGGGAGGAAAAGTGAAGGGGGAAAGTGTTTTGTTTTGGATGAAATTATTTTGTGTTTTGGGAGAAAAATTAAGCAATTAAAATCAAGTGTATTCTACTTTTATATATAGTACGATGTTTTGGAGGGAATTGTTATTGATTATTGATGATGATAAATAGCATTAAAGAAGGGAGTGAGAAAATGAAGAGTTTTTTTTTTGTTATTGATGATGATAAACAACATTAAAGAAGGGGAGTGAAATAATGGAGAGTTTTTTTTTTTGTTAAAAACGTGTAAAAAGATAATCTGATTTTTGGATTTATACGTGTTTTGTTTTGGAGAGAATTGTTATTGATTATTGATGGTGATAAATAACATTAAAGAAGGGTAGTAAGATAATGAAGAGTTTTTTTTTTTGTTATTGATGGTGATAAATAGCATTAAAGAAGGGGAATGAGATATTGAAAAGTTTTTTTTTTGTTAAAAACGTGTAAAGGATAATTTGATTTTTGGGGAGAAAAGTGGAGGAGGGAAAAAAGTGTTTTGTTAAAAACGTGTAAAAGGATAATCTGATTGTTTGGGGGGAAAAGTGAAAGGGGAAAGTGTTTTGTTTTGAAGGGAATTATTTGTGTTTCGAGAGAAAAAATTAAGTAATTAAAATTAAGTGTATTCTACTTTTATATATAGTATGATATAATAGTTAGATATATAATCTTATCCAACAATAGTATTAGTATACTAATTAATTAGTATACACAACTTCTTGCAGATAATTATTCTCACCTTTTTAATCATGACCATCCGTAATTAGGTAGAATGGTTATCAATCTGCTGGTTGGGAAATTTATAACATTAATTGTTTCAAAAAAATTACTTTTTTAATAAATAAGTAGGTAAATATCTATACCCATCTAATTAATGGTCTCTTTCCTCTTCCTATTTATTGCTTTAAAATTAAAAAGATTCCTACTCAACAGCATTTGACATCTGTCATCAGTCTTAGGTAAGTTGACAGATATGTGGTACTATAAAATGCATGCTTAGCCGCCCCTATTCTTATCCCTAACCCTAATCCTAAACTTTCTTCTATCATGCCGCTTATTCTAAATCAAAGAGGCGTTGAAACCAGAGATGATTCAACTAGTGAAGTAGACGATGAAGATGAAAACCGATTATCCTTTAAGGTTGGGCATCATGTTCTTTAAGTCATTTACTTTTTCTAGATCCAATTTGCATAATTCAGGGATCTGTTATAGGAGTTCTTTTGATCTGTTTGGTACAGTTTCTAAAGAACACAAAAGTTAAGTAGTTGTTTAAAAAATTTCAGTTTGATTAATTTATTTTTCTGTTATGAATATCAATATGAACATGTCCACATCAGTATGGGATATCAATGTGGGTTTGATATTTGACCTCCCTGCCATCGACGTCGTTAAGAAAGTGTGGTGGAATGTTATAAATATCAATGTGATCTATTCATATGGGCGCGGATCTCATATCAATGTGGAGTTGATATAGTCTTGAATCTCCCCATGAGAAAATTGGGGTTTGAGACTATATTATAACATTTTCATTTTCCCGGATGGGGTAATCAAATAGTCTACAACCCCCTCCATTCTACAAAAAGTGTTCCATATCCAAAATTCTAAAATTTTAATTGATGTGAATTCAATTAATTTTAAATATTATGTAAATTACTCAAAAGTGCTATCATGTAAGGAATTGTTATTTTAAAGATGATACTAAATTCATATAAATCACACTTAAATTTTAGGATTTCACAAATTAACAAGGATTAAAACTAAATGAGAATATTTCTATGGAAAGGAGGGACTATAAGGTATGCAGATGTACATCTTCAATCGCATTAAGGATCTGACTATAGTTCACAGGATGCAACAATTATGTAGTTGAATAAAAATGTACGTCTCTTTGGTTTAAAGTGTTTTACCTTTTGATTAAGCGTACATACTAAATCCCAATTGCTATTTGTTTATGGACAGGCTGGCATTATTAGGTCGATGTTTATGGCATTTCAAAACAGTCTCATGTTCAGTACTGGTTGTGCAGAATACCATGTTGCACAGGTAAAATTTCTTGTCTTATGCCAAATTTCTCAAGTTTATTAAGTTCTTGAAACATTAGGGGATGTTCTTGTATTTAAGGGCTTTTTATTTGCTATTTTTCAATACTGGTTGATTTAGTTGAGTTTTTATTTGCTTTTTTCACATCAACCAAAACTTTTGCAATATCTTGATACATTCACTTTCAATCTCTTTGTATTTCATATCTCCCAGTGCTCATTCTTCTGTACCATTCTATAGCTAATTATATTGTTTTGGATTCGATCTTTTAGTGAACTTAAACATAACTATAAACATAAACATTTATTTCCTATGATTACATTCATAGTTTACACCACTTGCATTTATAGTAACGATTGATGGTGACTATTGTCATTAGGATATTCAGGCGCATCCTAATTGGCATGCTATTCCTAGTCCTTCGTATTCTCAATATATGCTTGTCTTGTTATCACGTAATATATTTTGCTATTGTGGGAAATGAACAACTTGTAGCATTTTGTATGTGATGCCTAATTTTTTTTATGATATTCAATAATTAAGTTAAATAATACTTAAAAAAACAGAGAAAAGTTTATCTAGTTATCAAGTAATCTGAAAAAACTTATGTAGATATTGTATTTAATTCCTGCTGTTCACAAATCAATCCTCATCCCCTGGCAAGAAGCCACTTAACCAGGAACTTCTGATAGATATTGCTATCTCAAACCTTCTTGAATATTATTCTTCTCGAGTTTAACATTTTGAAAAATCAGTGCATGCATGCTGCAGAAGAATCCTCTGGTGATGACAAAGTCGAGGAGGTTGGTCCAAGTAGTAGTGTAGGGTTAATAGGAGGTTGAGAGGTTAGAGCTGGTGGCGAAATGGATGTTGCTGCTTGATTCCTATGGTTTACAATATTGTGAGGAACCATAGATGGCACCGAAGTTGAGCAAGTATGGAATGTTGGAACATACCTTGTGGGAGGGATTGTGGCCTGTATAGGGTTCCTCCAGATTGAAAAGATCTGTTATTTTGATGTGGCCTTAATAGGAAATTTTATAGCGCGAATATTTGCGCTTGAGGTGGCCTTGTTTGCAAAGCAGAAAACTGTGGAGGGGCATTTTGAGCACAGCTGGATTCATAATTTACATTTGAGCAGGAATGCGATACATTTGATTTTGTTCCCCCTCAAAAGTCTCATAAACAAACCTACAAGACTACAAGGACAAAACCATTATATTGTAGCCCATCCCACAAATAAATGACACAAATTAGCCCACTATTAGATTTCCTTGCCATTTGAACCAAGCGTATTAGGAAATTTGTTAGCTTCTTATGTTAGTTTTTTTAGATTATCTTTCGGATACGAGATATCTTTGTTATGCCTGGGGTATGCCCCTTGTAGATGTGTACTTTATAATTTTTCGGTTGTCTATGAACTTAAACTCAATCATCAAAAAAAACTTATGAATTACATTTTGTAGATTTTGAATATTATTTTCCCCAAACTTTCATTGCATGGGCTATAATGTGATGTCTATCTAGTAATATTTTGAGTTTTTCCATATTATTTTCTTGTTGTTTTTTGGGTATAAACAAATATCTTTTTTGATAAATAATATATATTGAGAATGTTTGTGTCTACCTTTTGGTTACTAGTTTGGTGAACAAGTATTAGTAATTTTTTTAGAGAGACATATAACAAGGTAGGACCTTCTTGTAGTTTTATCAAATCTCATATATTTATAAGTTTCACAATTGTAATTTGATATAAATTTGACGCAATACATAGCACGACTCATCATTTTTTCCTATATTGCCAACTTACTTGGTTCTCTGGGTTTTGAGGTTGAACCTCCTCTCCTTCTGAGTTGTTATCATCAGCCCGATGATGTACTTTTATTCACAGTGTTTTCAATTACTAGTCCCACCGAACGTGCCAATTTAATATGTGGGCAAAAAACCAATTATTAGTTCAATGTACCACGCCCATCTTCGAATTAGAATAGGAGTCCTAATTAGAATAGGAGTCCTATATAAAGATTCCTTATAATTATAATTCCCATAAAGGAATTGGATTTGACTTCTTCAGAAATAAGAAGTCAAATCAGATAAAGGAATCATAAGTCAATTTAGACTGTCGACCCTTTAGAATAACAAATTCATTACTGTGTCAGTATGCCACGTGGCACAGATTCTTCGAACCATCCAAGCCCACCAAATTATGCCCCAACAGTACCAAAAAAAGTAAATTAGAAATTATATATTTGAAAATAAGCTGTTATTGTAAAAATTACTCGTTAAAGTTTAAAATTGAATAATAAACAAATTATAAGCTTTAAATTAACATTAATGCTGTATTATTTTATTATTTTTTATTGTGTTTTGTAAATAAAGGGAAAAATAAGGATTATAAAAGATTCACTTATTTCATTTTTCTTCGCGGTCCAAACTCATCCACTTTTGAAATTTGGATAAAAAAAAAATTTCTTTCTTTTTTATCAATTAAAAAAACTCTCAAACAAAAGAAATGAATGTTTTTTCAAAGTCACTTTTTGGGGAGTACAATATAATATCACTAACTTGATATCCCATGCTAAGTAATGGTAGTATGATGTTATAAATAATAGTGAAAAAATAATGACAAATTAAGACTATTCATGTGACTTTATTGTTGTAAAATAGAAATATATCTCTAATATTATAACGAGTGAAAAAGAAAATTGTATCCATAATTTTAAAATAGTGCGAGTATTAGCTACAAATCCTATAAAAAGTGACTTTGAAATGTTATTTTTAGTCATTATTTATTAAAATAGTCAAATATACAATCTTATGCATCAATAGTATTCATATTCGTTTTAAGTGTTTAATAAAACAACTTGGCTCATCAAAAAGAAGGAAGAATAATAATTAGAAGATAATTATAAATAAATGTATAATATGTGACAACTCAAAAATTTAGAGGATCTTGAATGATTAAATTAAAAGTTAATGTTTAAAACCTAGAGTGAAAATAGAAAAATGATTTAAAAATTTTAAGAAGAACTTATATGGTTTACTATTTGAAAGAAACTTGAGAAAATAAGGGTTATGAAAATTCAAAGCCTAAAAAGAGATTTTGTATGTGAAAAATTTATTTAAAGAAATAAATTTCAAATGTAAAGATATTATAAGGTTAAATAAAATGTATATATGTATAGATGCATATATATACTTAAGAATGTGCTATTTATATTTTTAGCCAAATAAGGAAAAAATTTGTTTATTTAAAATTAATCAAACAAGAATAAATGAGAAGCTTAATTATAGAAGCTTGTGAGAATTAAGCCTAACCTAGTAGACAAGTGTTAGAAATTAAGAAAAATCTAATAAGGGATTAAGATATGTTAAGTCAAAATAATAAATATGGCAAGCCATATGAATAAGGTTTATTGAATGTAGCAAACCGTATTAAGAGATTTTATAGACATTAAATTAAATGTCTAGCATAATATATGAGAATATATTAATTATATACCAATGATGGTAAATATTTTTATGACTTATGTGAAGTATATGAGTGATTAAACAAATATATATTGTAAATATGTATATATTTATTTAATATATAAATAGAATGAATAAGAAGGCTATATAACCTAATATTATATATTAGGAATGAGAATTAAATAACCTAAGAGTTATAGCAAGTGTAAAATGCTAGTATTTAAATTTTATACTAGTATACTAACCTAAGAGATTAATTTTATTATCTCAATTTATTAATTATTTTAAACCTAGCTTAATTGGGTTACATAATTAAATTATGTAAGTAAGTATTTAAATTTCAAAATGAGTGGATTAGAAATCCTAATTAAATAATTATGGTAAGATTAAATTAGTGGGCTAATAAATGGCTAAATAAATTTCTAGTTAATTGATAAAGTCCGAGTATAGGGGATTTAGTAGCCCAAAATATTAAATTAGGTAGCCCAAATAATATCAAACGACCCAATTTTTAGCCCAAAAGGTGAGGGACTTTTAGGTCATTTTGTTAAACAAAATAAATAATTAAATAAAATACAAAAATTGGACAAATACTTGGTGCATGTACCGGGAAAGGAGGGAGTAATTTAGCATGTGGGGAAAAACATTTTCCTAGATATACAAGCAATCTCAAAAATAAGGAGAGAGAAAGAGGAAGAAAGAGAAGAAAGAAAGAAAATAGAAATAGAAATAGAGAGAGAAAGCAAAGCTAGCAACAGAAATTAAAAGGAGTGAGAGAGAGAAAAGGGGCTGGTCGGCAGCCATAGAGGAGAAGAGAGGAGAGGATTTGATCCTTTAGCATCTCTAGCTCATCTCATATTATAGAAGAAAAAGGAAAGCTCTAAAGGTCTTTCATAAGATATTAAATTAGATTGCGTAGCAGTAATCGACGGTACATGCAAGTTTTCTAACTTAAACTCAGTTATTATGTTTCAAGCATGCTAGTGGTTTAATTGTTGACAATTATTCCACATCTATGATTATTGATTCGCACTTAGTGCATGTTGCATATGTTCATCAGGTATGAAAGGCTGATCACCTTGATTACCATAAGATTCAATTAAATTTGTTCATGGTCATTATTGACCACTAAGCATTATTGATTAAGTTATTCAATTATTAAAATTTGATACATGTTCTTTCACAATTATTATATATTGTTGAAAACTTGAAAGCTTATTCCTTTTCAATCATGATATATCATTTTTGTATTTAAACTTACTGAGCAAAGTAGTTGCTCACTCTTGCTATATCATGATAATATTTTCAGTTAAGGCGAATGTTCGAAGAAAGACAGAGGTAAGGACAAGTTCAAGAGTAGATTATTGTGCACCTTTAACTATTAAGTTATCTTATGTAAATTATTTCTGTAAACTTTTTGAAGATTTTAAAGGTATGTATGTAAGTTAAGGTTGTTAGACCTTGGGTTATGTTGTAAGAGCTTATTGTATAAACAATTTATATTTATATATTTCGCAGTAGTTATAGAATATGTACGAAGATTATGTATCGTGACACACTAGGTCCGAGGTTCACGGGACCCGAATTTGGGGGCGCTATAGTTGGTATCAGAGCTGTAGGTTATAAACCTTTGGTAGGAGCACCTTAATTAGGCTATAACCGCAGAAATGAGGATAAGAAATAAATTCAAATAGAGTTGAAGTGCTAAGAGTTGAATTTTAGAAATTTATTATTAAGTAAAGAAAAAGACAGAAGATTAAAAGAAGAATTTGAAAGAGTTATAGAAGATACGAATTCGGAGTTACCTAACTCCAATAATAAAGATGAAAAGTGTAAATAAAATCATAATATAATATGATTAAAGTGAAGAATAAGAAGATTGTAGAATAAAGCGATCGTAAGGATAAGGAGATTTTTTTTTGCAAAATAAGATTACAACGTGATCAGATTGAATTGTTGAATAACATATGATATGTTAAACGATTAAGAAGATATAGCCTGACGCTATAAAGAGAGTGTACTACGAAATGGTACGATGTAAACTCATGAAAGAGTGGTAAATGCTAAAGATACAGATTAAAGAGAATTCGTATTGAGAAAAGAGAAAGCTAGGATTATGTGGGATTTCAAGTGAGGACCTATGTGATAGCTAAGTTGTACAAGCCTTTGTATGGGCAGGAGTTTTGTGCTTGGTCTAACGACTACTCGATTTATCACATTGATAATCATTGAAATGTTGGTGCCGCGCTATCGATATACATATGGTGAGAAAATGATTCTTTTCTCATATATATATATATATATATATATATATTTGATAGTTAGAGAATATAAGATTAAGTGCAATTTTTTAAAACTCATGCTTATGGTAAGTTTGTGACTCATAATCTTATGGTACATTTTTGAACCCCTAAGCGTATGGACATTCCCTGATCTGTTCTTGGACTACGTATTGTTAAGAGAAGTTCCTAAACTCATATTATTGTGGCAAGTTTCCTAACTCAAACTCGAGTTATTATGTTTCAAGCATGCTAGTGGTTTAATTGTTGACAATTATTCAACATCTATACTTATTGATTCGCACTTAATGCATGTTGCATATGTTCATCAGGTATGAAAGGCTGATCACCTTGATTACCATAAGGGTTCAGTTAAATTTGTTCATGATCATTGTTGACCACTCAACATTATTGATTCAGTTATTCAATTATTAAATTTTGATTTATATTCTTTCAAAATTACTATACATTGTTGAAAACTTGAAAGCTTATTCCTTTTCAATCATGATATATCCTTTTTGTATTTAAACTTGCTGAGCAAAGTAGTTGCTCACTCTTGCTATATCATGATAATATTTTCAGTTAAGACGAATGTTCGAAGAAAGACATAGGCAAGGACAAGTACAAGAGTAGATTATTGTGCACCTTTTAACTATTAAGTTATCTTATGTAAATTATTTATGTAAACCTTTTGAAGATTTTAAAGGTATATATGTAATTTACGGTTGTTAGACCTTGGGTTATGTTGTAAGAGCTTATTGTATAAACAATTTATGTTTATATATTTCGCAGTAGTTATAGAATATGTATGAAGATGATGTATCGTGACGCACCAGGTCCGAGCCACTAACACATCGTTACCTGTTGCGGTATGATAACACCAAAAATAATTTTCAATGGTTTTGAACTGTTTAAAGAAGATTCTATGCTAATTGTTTCGGCTAGACAAAATTGATTTGAAAATATCAAAATATATTTTATATATCATCAATGCATTATTGAACCTGGTGCAGAGATGATAAAAACGATAGAGTTATCAATACATTTTTACCTAGTGCTGGATGTGATCTAAGGATCATCAGCCCACTATGGTATGATGTAATATGATAAAGTCACAAAATGACAGAATCCTCAAAAGGATAGTAGATACAGTGCGGTATCATGACGTCATAAAATAATTTTCAGAATTTTAAAGATAATTTATTGCCAATTGAATTTGGCCAGACACATGTTTCGATTGATGTTCGAATTATTGGTATACGTCTAAGCTATTTGATTCAGCTAGATAAATGTATATGAAAATTCAAGTATCTCTTTGAGAATTTATCCCGAACCAAATTATTTTGGTACAGACTCTTATGCTAAGTCTGAGGTGAACAACCCAAAAAAATGGGGATATACCGGTTGGATAATATATTCCAATCTTTGAACGCATATAGTCGTTCTTAGAACTAAGGTACAATAGATTGATCACTTAACGTACCCGCATAGCTAGTTTACCTTTTCGTGATTGTAATCATACCTAGTACAACATGTTTTTAGATTTGGTTGCGGTGAATACCGCTAAACCTGAGAGTTCATGGTCTGTGACGCCCCCAAATCCGGGTCCCCAGAGCCTCGGACCTGGTACGTTACGATACATCATTTCTATAACTATTGCGGAAGATATAAACATAAATTGTTTATACAATAAACTTTTACACATAATCTCCAAGGTCGATAACCTTAACGTATTACCTAAATTCAATATTCTACTCGACATACAATGTCACTAGCATATAATACTATTACCATTTTAACCGTATAACAATTCCATCCTGGAACTTGTCTTTGACTTTTCCTGTATCCGACGTATTCATCCTAATCTGCAATGTTTATCATGATATAGCAAGGGTGAGCAACAAGTTTGCCCAGCAAGTTTAAGTTCAAGGAAAGATATATCATGATTGAAAAGAATGAACAATAAGCTGGCTGACTTTCAACAATATAATTATTGTGAAATAGCATAAATCAAATTTACATAACTGAACGACCGAGACAATAAAAATGAATGGTTAATAAGGAACATGAATAAATTCAACTTAACAATATGGTAATGAAGATGATCAGCCTTTCATACCTGATGAACATATGCAACATGCACAACATGCGAATCAATAAATCATAGACGTGATATAATCAACAATGATTAACCATTATATGAAAGAATAGTTCAAGAAAACTTGCCTTTATCGACGACTACTACTACGCAATCTAGTTAGCTTCATCTGAAGACCTAATATTGATAATATCGATCTCCCAATTAGAATAATATCATCACAGTTAATACTGTTAATTACAGTTATAAAATAACCTAAACACATTACCACATAATCCTAACAGTCAATAAATCACATAAGACCCGGTATCAAGTCAAACTATTACAGTCTGAGTTGAGTTCGGTACTAATTCGATATCCCAATTGCCTAATCGGATAATTATTGAGCCTAATATCAATAGCACTCTACCTAAACGCTTTAATACCAACTTAGATAATTTATTATTTAGTCAAAATATTTTTCACAAACTCATCATAATTTTCAAATATTTAATAATGATTTTTCAATCATTAATATCATTTTTATATGATTTAAATACCACATAATTCCATTATCATTAATATTTATTTAATTTCAAATATTAATGAAATTCATGTCATAATATTATTTAAAATATCTCAAAGTATTTTTAATACCTTAATATCACTTTTAAATGATTTTAAAACATTTAAAACCATTATTAAATAACTGCCATTAATATTAAAATATTAATATAATTCATGACAAAATATTAAAAGTTATGTTTTATAACTTAAAATATTTTTTATAACCTTTAAATTATTTTTAAATGATTTTTTAAATATTAAAACTATTTTTACATAATTTATTTAATATAATTATTAAATAAATTATTATCATTAATATTAATCTATACCTTCATTTGATTACTATTTAATATTAATTAATTAGAAATTAATTAATTACCTTCAGTTATTATTTAACTAATAAATAATAGCCAATTAGATCTATCCATTATTTAATGTTAATTAGATAATGAATAATTAAATTATTATTTGTCTTTAATCATTATTTAATAATAATTAATTAATTTCTTATCCTTGAATAGTAAATAATTAATCTATTTACTTCATTAGTCTTTAATTATTCCTTATTATTATTTAACAAATAATTAATTAACATTTGTCCTTATTTATTATTTAATAATAAATAATTAATTCATTTCATAAATCTTTAATCATTCTTTCTTATTAAATTAAGAATAATTAATTATTACTTGTCCTTATTTATTATTTAATAATAAATAATTAATTTTATAAACTTTTATGTTAATGTAAGTAAGTAATCACTTAATCTTACTTAAACATTCTTTAGTCATTATTTAATATTAATTAAATAATAATCAATTATTTGTTTAACTCTAATTATCATTTAATTTTTAATTAAATAATAACTAATTACTTTATTAATACTAACTTTACTTAATTATCATTTAATATCACTAAAATAATAATTAAATAGTTAATTACATTTAATTTTGTATGTAATTAATTTACTAACTAATTAGTGGCTTTAAAATCATTTATTAACATTGTTCATTTAATTACAATTTTGTCATTCTCGCCCAAATTTTCAGATTCGGAGTCCTTTACGGAAACGCTTGTAAAATGAAAAATACAACTCGGATTTAAGTTCCGTTGGAAGCTTTGGATTCGTATTTTCTTGAAATACAGTTTTCGTTTATCAAACACCAAATTTGATTCTGTTTTAGTCACGGAAAACAGCCCAGAAGTGGCTGGTCAGTTTTAGTTTCCTAGCTTGAACCTCTTGTACTAAAACGATCATAACTTAGTCGTTTTAAAACGTTTTTAAGCGATTCTTGAGTCCACACGAAGCTAACTTCCGAGACTACAACTTTTGTTCTTGGACCATCTTCAAATTCCAAGAACAAAATTCCAAAAATTTCGTGGAAGGGACTGAACCGAAATCGTTTCCCAGTTTGAACTCGGCTACTTTAAAATTGCATAACTCTGTCCTCCGACGTCGGATTTAGTCCGTTCTGGAGTCTATGGAAAGCTTATTCAGTCTACTACAACATACCAAAAGCCCAGAATTTTCTGAATAATCTAGCTAATCCCGAAATTTCCTTTTTTGTGGCAGTAGTATACTAATTTTTCTAAGTTTTTTCATCAAGGATGCGTTTTACTAAAAATTCCATAACTTATTCCTCCCACAACATTTTTGGGTCATTCAAAAGGGATTAATCACATATCTCATAGATCTAGCATACCCCCACAGCAAATCACAAATACCAAACATAGATCTTCAAAATAAAATACATAGATCTCACTTTATCTAAAAAAATTTGGGAAAACTTAATAACTTCAACTTTTCTCAAATCTTTCCAACATAGATCCACATATATATACATGATACCCACAATAACTTCATGATCTAACCTTTTCATAAGGTTAACCCAACAAGTTCATACAATTTCATGGATCAAAAATAAAAGTGCAAAGCTATATAAAACTTTAACTAAATCTAGAAAAAAAAAATCTTTTTCTTTACCTTTTCTTTTTGCAATCCTTCTTGATCCTTTAAAGTGGCTTAGGAATTTAGAGTATATGAGATTCAAGACCCTCCCCTCCCACACTTGAAGCTGCCGAATATAAGGGTCTCTCTCTCTCACTATATTTTTGCTTTGTTAGCTCTCTTGAAAATAAAAGATAAAATGAACTAAAGGTGGGTGTTTTACCAAATGTGTAAAGGTTAAGTTATTTGATGATTAAGTGTAGATATATCATGTATATCTATCCTAATCTTCCAATATCTCACCCTTAGATTGCTTGCACACATGCTAAAATTGTTGGCTAGCTCACAAAGTGACACATAACTTGGAGTAGGTAGATTATTACCAAGTTTTTGAACAAGCTAAGAAATTACTTTCTTTCTCCCCATATTGCCCTTGATGGGCCGGCTATACTCCCCCATTTTCTTCATTTTTGGTTTATTTTTAATGCTTAATTTTGCTTAATTAAATGACCAAAATGTCCCTTAAGAAATGGCTAAAAATTGGGCCATTTGATTTATTGATTGGGCTCTCTATTTTAATTGCCTGGGCCATGAAAAATTAATAGCATGGTCCATATAAAAATAGCATAGTCCAACTCATTAATTTTATCTTATCCTAATTATTTAATTAGGGTTTCTAATCCACTCATTTTGGATTTTAAATAATTACTTACATAAATTTAATTATATATAACCCAATTAGGTTTAAAATAAATAATAACTTGAGATTATAAAATAAATCTCTTAGATTATTATATATTTTAAATACTAAGAATTCTCCTATACCATAACTCTTAAGTTATTTAATTACCATACCTAATATATAATTAGGTTATGTAGCTTTCTTTATAATTCACTATATAAAACATTTATTCTTATACATAATCTCTTTCCAAATTTCAAATTTATAGCATTCTCATTTAATTTCTTTACATTACTTAAAAAATTTAAATCAAACCGTATAGGTTCTTTAAATTTTTTAATTAATCCTCTATTTTCACTCTAGGTTTTAAACTTTAACCTTTAATTTTAATCATTTAAGATTTTATTAATCTTACAAATTCTCGGGTTGTCACATGGTCTATATGACCCCTCAGCATAATATGAAAGTTTGAACTCCTTAGAAAGAAGTCATGGTAGAATGAGATGACAGAAGAGATCCTCGTAGAAGGAAACAGTATGTACTCATTAATTGAGAATGAAATCAGATGGGAATAAATAAAGGTTAAATTGAAAACCTATTTTTGGTGAATAGAAGAAGCAGAGATTTGTAGGCTGTAATTTTGAGGACGAAATTCTTAGAAGAATGGGTGAATGTGACAACCCGAAAATTTAGAGGATCTTGAATGATTAAATTAAAAATTAAAGTTTAAAATCTAGAGTGGAAATAGAGAAATGATTTAAAAATTTAAAAAAGAACCTATATGGAGATATTGTATTTAGTTCCTGCTGTTCACAAATCAATCCTCATCCCCTGGCAAGAAGCCACTTAACCAGGAACTTCTGAGGAGAACCATTATATTGTACCCCATCCCACAAATAAATGACACAAATTAGCCTAGATTCACCACCACTATTAGATTTCCTTGCCATTTGAACCAAGCGTATTAAGTAATTTGTTAGCTACTTATGTTAGTGTTTTTAGATTATCTTTCGGATACGAGATATCTTTGTTATGTCTGGGGTATGCCCCTTGTAGATATGTACTTTATAATTTTTCGGTTGTCTATGAACTTAAACTCAATTATCGAAAAAAAACATATGAATTACATTTTGTAGTTTTTGAATATTATTTTCCCCAAACTTTCATTGCATGGGCTATAATGTGATGTCTATCTAGTAATATCTTGAGTATTTCCATATCATTTTCTTGTTGTTTTTTGGGTATAAACAAATATCTTTGTTGGTAAATAATATATATTGAGAATGTTTGTGTCGATTTTTTAGTTACCAGTTACGTGAATAAGTATTAGTGGCAATTTTTTTTGGAGAGACATGTAACAGGTGGGACCTTCTTGTAGTTTTATCTAATATCATATATTTATAAGTTTCACAATTATAATTTGACATAAAATTGACGCAATACATAGCACGACTCATCATTTTTTCCTATATTGCCAACTTACTTGGTTCATTGGGTTTTGAGGTTGAACCTCCTCTCCTTCTGGGTTGTTATCATGATGATGTACTATTTTTCACAGCGTTTTCAATTACTTGTCCCACCGGACGTGCCAATTTAACATGTGGACTAAAAACCAATTATTAGTTCACTGTAACACGTCTATCTCCGAATTAGAATAAGAGTCCTATATAAAGATTTCTTATAACTGCAAGTCTCATAAAGGAATTGGATTTGCCTTCTTCAGAAATAGGAAGTCAAATCAGATAAAGGAATCATAAGTCAATTTAGACTGTAAACCCTTTAGAATAACAAATTCATTACTGTGTCAGTATGCCACATGGCACAGATTCTTCAAACCATCCAACCCACCAAATCATACCCCAACAGTACCAACAAAGTAAATTAGGAATTATGCATTTGAAAATAAGTTGTTATTGTAAAAATTACTCTTTAAAGTTTAAAATTGAATAATAAACACATCGTAAGCTTTAAATTAACATTAATGCTTTATTATTTTATTATTTTTTATTGTGTTTTGTAAATAAAGGGAAAATAAGGATTATAAAAGATTCACTTATTTCATTTTTCCTCCCAGTTCAAACTCATCCACTTTTGGAATTTGGATAAAAATTATTTAATTTTCTTTTTTATCAATTAAAAAAACTCTCAAACAAAAGAAATGAATATTTTTTCAAAGTCACACTTTTTGGGGAGTACAATATAATATCAATAATTTGATATCCCGTGCGGAGTAATTGTAGTATGATGTTATAACTAAGAATTAGTCTTGGCAGACATGAAAATTGGACATGGAAATTGGACATTTTTAATTTTTTTTTTTTTTTTTTTTTTTTTGGTTTTTGTTGTGACTTTTAAAAAATGTATAGTATTTATTCTAACTGGAATTTTTTTTTTACAAAAATGTTTTAGGTGTAATTTGGATACATATACAAGAACAGTGTTGTACAGTCTGTATAACACTGTTCTTGTATATGTATCCAAATTACACCTAAAATATTTTTTTTTAAAAAAATTCCAGTTAGAATAAATACTATACATTTTTTAGGAGTCACAACAAAAACAAAAAAAAAAAAAAAAAAAAAAAATTGAAAATGTCCAATTTTCATGTCCCATTTTCATGTCCCCGTAGAAGGACTCTATAACTAATAGTGAAAAAACAATGACAAATTAAGATTATTCATGTGACTTTATTGTTCTAAAATAGATATATATCTCTAATATTATACCTAGTGAAAAAGAAAATTGTATCCATAATTTTAAAATAGTGCAAGTATTAGCTAAAAATCCTATAAAAAGTGACTTTGAAATGTTATTTTTAGTCATTATTTATTAAAATAGTTAAACATACAATCTTATGCAACGATTATATTCATATTCGTTTTTAGTGTTTAACATCAAAAAAAAAAAAAAAAAAAAAAAATTAGAAGAGGATTATAAATAAATGTATAATACATTTCAAGTTTCCTACAAAAAGAGGATCGGGATATAATTTGATATTCTATTATATATTTTATAAATTAGTTGCCTACAAAGAGAGAGAATATGTAAAACCCCGAATTTTATGAAATAAAAATATTTAATTTTTCTTATAATTATTATTCTATTCAGTAAATGGTTAAATTGATAAAATGTTAAAGTTAAGGGTGATATGTGCAAATTTTACAAAGTAAGCAAGTTGTCATAAAATATTCATTGTGTCGAAAAATATTCGTTTGGTCGGGGATTATTGTTTTTGTCGGGGAATATTCATACGACGACACAATCATTAGTGGTCCCCACAACGAAATAACGGTCGGATATAGAAAGCGACATAAATAATTATTTATAAAAATAACGACAAAACTTTTGCCGTTAAACTGTTGAAATAACCGGTGATAAAAGTATAGTAATACGCGTTATTCTACAGTGGTACGCGGTATTGCTCAGTATCTCTAATTATTGATACTTACGTAAAAAGTCACTCAGTATTCAATAATTGCCACAGTAGTTGCTGCATAGTATCTCATATTATTGATTCAATTATTGTCACAGTATCATCTACACAATATTTTATATTATTAAATCAATAATTGACACGACACAGTTAATCATATTATTATTTGCTTTATTGACAATGTTTAGAAAGTTTTGTCGAGGAAAGGGGTTAGGTTATTTAGTTGCACGCAATTAAGGAGAAATCTTTATCGGAAAGCCTCCTTTTTCTTGGGAACGATCTGGTTGTCAATATTGTGAATTATAATATTAATGATGAATAATTGTTGAAAGAGTAAAAATGTGTTGATTAAAGATAAGTGAATTGTGGTAAATATTTATTCAAATTTTGATATAGGGGTTTGTCATGAGGGGTTTGTCATGAGGCGTTTGTTGTAAGTTTAATTTATTATTCCATGGGGAGACGTGCTAATTATATGGACCGTCGGTTAAAGTTTTAATAGTAAATTAATATGAATCGTCGATTGAAGTTTTAATAGTAAATCAATATGGACTGTCGAATTAAAGTTTTAATAGTAAATCAATCTGTACCTTCCGTGAATCAGTTGCTAATTAGTCCATTCTTCTATAAATAGAAGCTCATTTCTTCATTCTTTCTCACCAATTCACAAAACTATAGAGAGAGAAACTATAGATAGAGAATAAGAGAGAAAGAAAAAGAGTATTCTGCTACTACACTATTGCAATATCCAATCTCCTACTAAGGTCAGGGGTATTATTTATTTTGTATTCGTAAAGGATGTTATTTTTTTTCAATACTTGTAAGGGTTGTCATTCTATTCCTTATTAAGTTGTGGAAATAACCTGTCTATGCAGATTATCGCATGCCTGGTGAATAACCCTTCGTATTCATTCTTTATTAAGATGTGGGAATAACTTGTCTACGCGGACTACCGCATGCCTGGTAAATAACCCATCGCTTTATTAAAGTTGTGTAAATAATCTGTCTACGCGAATTACCACATGATGGGTGAAAATCTATTTGCAGTTTCGTATATTATTTCATTTTATATTCCTAAATCTAAACTTACTATGGTAAGTATTGCTTCTATAATTCTTGAAATTATTAGAAGTTCCTTAAGGTTTGCACTTCATCTATTATCATTTCACTGGAATATTAGTCTGAACTTTTTAATTGAAATTTTAATATTTTCATGTCGAGATACTATTCATTCTGGTTACTATTCTTGTCGGGGTACTATTCACGACAAAATCAGTTTCTTTTTCTGTCTAAATTATCTTTTATTCATACCAGAGTACTATTCATCCAGGGTACTATTCATACCGGAGTACTATTCATCCGGGGTAATATTAATGTCGAAGTACTATTCACGACGAAATTTAGTTTCTTTTTCTTTGTCCAAATTATCTCTTATGAATCTTATTCTTGAAGTTGAATCCATATTTTTATCTTCGTGTCGACAATTTGGACATTATTGTACTCTTGATAAATTGAATTATAAATCTCTAATATTTGTTCTGGATCTCACTGGATTCATTCTTTATATCATTGTCATAATTCTCAGACTTAAATTGTGGTTAAAGTTATCTTCGGTCCGTAGTGCAAAGATGAACTGTTGATTGATGAATATATTTGGCCTTTGTGGCAAAGATGAAATGTTGATTGGCATAATCATGCCAATTAATTTTACAGTTGTATGTCTTTGGCTCGTAGTGCAAAGATGGACTGTTGATTGGCATGACCATTGGTTTTACAGTTGTATGTCTTTGGCCCGTAGTGCAAAGATGGACTGTTGTTTGACATGATCATAACCATTGATATTACAGTTGAATATCTTTGGCCCATAGTGCAAAGATAGACAATTGATTGGTATGATCATGACTATTATTGGTATTTGGTGTAGGGTGTAAAGACAATATGATTATTAAGTGTCTTTAGCCTTTGTGGCAAGGACATTGAGTGAAAGTTCTATTAAGCCTTTGTAGTAAGGAGAAACTGTTGATTTATATGGTTATGAACATGAATTGTGAATTAATATAACTATAATTTTTGGTGTTACAGGTAAAGATAGGTGATGAAAATTATATCCGTCCTAAATGCAAAGAGGAATTTATCAGCATAATTATGATCATGAACTATTTACATGATTGTGGGTAGGAACTGTTGATTGATGTTACAGGGATAAAATATTGTTGGTGGATTTTTAACATGGAGAAGATAATAGATATTATAGTCTATTTGACTCTTCTAATGGATTGTTCGTTCCGCTGCAGTGGTTGATCTAAAACTTGTTGCCTATTATATTCTGTCAGATTTTCACTGTGGAAGACTAATGATAATTCATTCTTTATTAATGATAATTCATTCTTTATTATCTTAGTCATGATATTCTTTACTAGGCTAGTTGACCTCACCCTTTTTTTTGGTTCCATTGTTCTTCTCAGGAAATGATAGTGAAGCTGGGACTAGTCGGAGAGTGAAGTAATGATCCAAGTTATTAACCATAATGTTTCGAGTTAGTGGTTGTTCTCATCAAATTGTAAGATAGAATGGCAAACTGATAATTGCCATTGTGAGGTGCTATCCAAGGTTGGGATATAAGTCCCAATTAAAAGAGTGTGTTGCCACTATCATACAAGATGTCTAACCACATACAAACTAGTGTTATCATAAGATATGGTTGTGCACATCCACTTGCTAATTATATCTATGAGAACTACCTATATAATGTTGGAGTGTGGTTGGAATATAATCCTCAGTTTGAGACATTGGATATAATTATATGGCAAAAAGATACATACCATTGGAATGAATAGGATAGTAATCTTCTCCTTCTTCTTTGAGGTCTATTGGGTCAACCAATGTTAATTCTCAAGTCCTATGATATATATTATAACTTAGAAGCATGACCTCCCATGTACGGAGGCTTCCTTGAGCATTTTTCAAAGATTTTAATTCCTAAAATAGTTATGAACTGTACCTTTATGTAAAATGTTATTATTTTGGAGTGTGAGTACTGTTGTTATTGTGACGTCCCCAAATAAGGGTTCCTTGAACCTCGAACCTGGTACGTTACGGTACATTATCTTCATACATATTCTATAAACTAATGCGAAATATATAAACATAAATTATTTATATAATAAATTCTACAATATTTCCCAAGGTCTACAACCTTTAACTTGATACATACCTTTAATAACTCACAAGGTTTACATCGATAATTTGCATCAATTAACTTAACAGTTAAACATGCATAATATTCTACTCTTATACTTTGCCCTTGTCTCTATCTTTCCTCGAACATTCGTCTTAATCTGAAAATATTATCATGATATAGCAAGAGTGAGCAACTACTTTGCTCAGCAAGTTTAAATATAAAATGGATATATCATAATTGAAAAGGAATAAGCTTTTAAGTTTTCAACAATGTATAATAATTGTGAAAGAGCATGAATCAAAATTTCAATAATTGAATGACTGAATCAATAATACTTTGTGGTCAACAATGACCATGAATAAATTTACTGAACCTTATGGTAATGAAGGTGATCAGCTTTTCATACCTGATGAACATATGCAACTTGCACTAAGTGGGAATCAATAACCATAAAGGTGGAATAATTGTAAATAACTAAACCACTAGCATGCTTGAAACATAATAACTCAAGTTTGAGTTAGGAAACTTGCCATTACTGGTAAGCAATCTAATTTAATCTCTTATGAAAGACCTATCATTAATAAGATCGATCCTCCAATTAGAATAATACATTTTATCTCACAATACTATTACTCAAATAATAAATTAGCTAACATTTAGCCACATAATCGATCATTAAATAATTCTTTAACTCATTAGTAATATTATCATCCCTCAATAATATTACTATCATTTAATCATCTTAAACTCTTGTCTAATATTATTAATCATTTAATAATATTTTAATCACTTAATATTATTAATCACTTAATAATATTTAATTATTTCTTAACATTATTCAATAGTATCTTCATCACTTACAAATATTATTAACCCTTTAATAATATTTGATTCACTTAATAATCTTAATCATTTACAAATATTATTAATCCTTTAATAATATTTTAATCTTGTTCTAACATTATTAATCATTTAATAATATTATTAATTATTTAATAATCATCTAATATTATTAATCATTTAATAATATTTGAGCATCTTCTAAATACAAATAATAAAGATCTCACATATTTTAAGATGTAACTATTTTACATCTTGAACCTTAAACCATTTATATTCTATTTCAGAAATATCTTTTACCTTTACTCGCAAATTCGGAGTTTAAACAACTAATACACAGCTTTTATAGTAAAACTCAATTTACTATATTATTTCTTTAATTTAAATAAATTTTATCTCATTTTGTCCGTTCATGAGTCAACTCGAACAATTGTCTCATATATAAACACTTCATCCTGCTAGCACATTCGCTTTATTTTTCGTTTTACGAATATTCATATTTTCGCTATATATATACTGTGTTACATAAATCTTAGCTCAAAAACCTCATTTTGAACTCCGAAAATCTCAAAATATTATTTTTATGATTAATACAATTTTTCAAGGGTTTTACGTTCTTCGTTGCACTACAAAATAATTTTATAGGCAACAATAGTTTTTATTTCGCTTAAATATGTAATTTATATTTATTACATATTTTTATTACTTTATTTATGCCCGAAAGAAAGTTTCTCGGCATAAAATATCACTTATAATCAAATCTCGCCCCGTGAGACTTTATTAGATTTATTATGACTTATTATTTCGCCAGAACACGATTCGGAACGTCAAACGTCAAAATCGCTCGACGCGTCGACGCTCGGCGTTGCCCGTTTTTAAGTTTTGACATGCTCCTTTGCTCATTTTTAATTTTCAAATCATGAGTCATATAACATCAAAATTTCAGACATGTTATAGACCCCATGTCATAGTATTTTAGAAAAATTTCTAACCACAAAAACGAATCATGGAATCCATCAAAACAGCGCGTCAAAAAATATGTCAGGCAGCTGCCCAGCAGCGCAGCGCGGCGCTGCACGTTGAGCACCCGCGCACACGCTGCTGCCCAGCAGCGCTGCCGCTCCGCCGCTCGCATACCAAATCCGCTATTTTGCGAATTTCGTACGCGTTGCTCGTTAATCGGATTGATCCCATTTTTGGATATGTTTTTTGTATCATATGAGACTATTTTTAAAAAATATGAAACCCCCATTTCAGGTTCATTAAGCCGTCCAAACAATTAGTCAAAAATGGACGTTCATAACGATTTTAACCTTTTCACAGCTTTACACTCTCTCGTTAAAACAGTCATAACTTTTTCGTTTCAAAATAGTTTTGAGTGATTCTTGAGCCCACACGAAGCCAACTTCCGGGACTACAACTTTCGTCTAATGACTTTTTTCCAAATTCTGAACACATCAGTCTAGAAATTTCGTTGAAGGAGACTGTTCACGATTGGTTGGGCAGATATGGTGTGACTACTTTGAATGGTCATAACGTTTTGCTACGAAGTCAGAATTAGTCCGTTTTGGAGTCTATGGAAAGCTTATTCAGTGTACTACAACATCCCAAAAGCCCATAATTTTCTGGAATATTTTGCTAACCCCAAATGTTTTCTTTATGGGCAGCAGTCCACTAGCTATTCTAAGTTTTACAAACTGTTTTGCTTTTCTTTCTTTGGATAAAACTTTTATCACCTAAAATAGTTAGATCCATATAAAATACATTATATAACATGTAGATCTAAAGTTTTTAAAGTTCAAAATTATAACTTGATAGTTCATTAAAATCAAACACAATAAAAGGAATAAACTAAATTAGGGTGTTATACCTTTCTTATTGCTCTCTTCCTTCTTCTTCTTCTTCTTCTTTTTTTTTCTTCCTCTTCCCCATAGCTGGTCCCTCTCTCTTCTTTCTTCCTCATGGGGTGCCGACCACTACCTTCTCTCTCTCCTTTCTATTTCTTTTGCTAGCTTTACTTTCTCTCTCTCTAATCTTTTAGCTTGCTTGCACATCTTAACAAAATATTAGAAGCTAAGGTTTAGGGTGGTGACTCACCCTTGAAATAAAATAATTCCACATGCCAAAATTCCTCTTTCTTTTGCCGGGTACATACACTTCATTTGACCCAACTTTGATTTCTTTTCTCTCTCATTAATCTTGCCAAAATCTTGGGAAATAAGGTGGCTAGATTACTAAGGTGACACATGGCTTGAATTTTTTTTTACCACATGCTCAATTCGTTTCCTATGTCCGGGTACTCCCTCCCCAAAATGGCCCCAAGTTTGTGATTTATTTTAATTGCTAAAATGCGGGTTATTTTGTCATCTAAAATACCCACATCAATTGGGCCAAAGTTTGGGCTAATCTTTTAATTCATTTGGGCTCTCAAATAACTTGCTTGGGCCATAAAAATATTATGGATCCATCACACTAATTTTACATTATCGTAATTATTTAATTAGGGTTCATAATCCACTCATTTTAGATTTTAAATACTCACTTACATAAATTTAATTATATACAACCCAATTAGATTTTCTTTAATTAGGTTAATATAAATAATTAATTGAGATAATAAAAATAAATCTCTTAAATACATTTACTAGTACATAATTTAAATACTAGCAATCTCAAATAATTATAACCCTTAGGTTAATTAATTCTTATACCTAATATATAAAAATTAGATTACAATAGCTTTTTTTATTATTATTATATAATAAACAAATATATATAGATTTACATAATATTCATATTCATTTCCTTCACATATTCATTCTATATGTCTCAAAATAATTTAGTATGTTGAGACATGTCTCATAAATCTCTTTCATTCCTTCTTGTAATTTTTATCATTCTCATTTATCATCATTATTTCTCTTGCTAAAATATATTTAGCACCTCGCTAAGTATATATATATATATATATATATATACCTATACATATACTCATTTTCTTTATCTTTATACATCTCATCACTAAATAAATAATAAATATACAACACCTATATTTATTATTCCTTACATAATCACATAAAGATATATAACATATACATTTATATCTTCAAACTCGACAATTCTCATAATAAGAATCTTATTCTTATTTTAATAATCTTTCAAAAATTCGGGTTATCACTATTATAGTATTTGTATTGAAACTCACAGTTTATGTGTGGTCGTATTTTACACGACAGAGTAATAGTTGTAAATAAGAAGTTTGTATTTGAATTCCGTACCATGTATTTTGGTGACTCAAAATGGGTTGTGGATTATTTTGGGGGCGTCACAGTTGGTATCAGAGCTTAGGGATATGGTCACTGGCGGAGATCTGAGACTAGAACTAGGAGGGGAGAGACGAGTAAGGGGAGAGACGAGTAATATCCTTTGCTAGTGTGTGACTTACCTAAGCTGAATTTTCTTCCTTAATAAATTGACAAATTGTGATATGTTATTTAATTTTTATTTTGAAGCTGTATTCTGGAATGATATCTGAAATCCAAGAGATGAGCAATAGAGAAATCATGATATAGAGGAAATGATCGGGAAGATAATTTGAGATGAAAGGGAGAGGTTAAAAAATTGTTTAAAAATTTAAACAATTTATGGAAGAAAACAAGAAAATTTAATTATAAAGTCTATATAAACTATTTAAATGATTATCGGAATAAATATTAATTGTATAATTGATTCGTTCCGATTTAAGTGTTTATTTTAATTATGAATTTAATTTCATAATTAGTGAAGTAGAATTTTTATATATGTTATTATAATATATAAATTGAATTGTATGAGAAAAATATAATGTAATAATGTAATATATGAATTATGTATATATAATGAGAATGTGGTGTAATATATATATATATATATATATATATATATATATATATATATATGTGTGTGTGTGTGTGTGTGTGTGTGTGTGTGTGTGTATGTGTGTATTAGGGAATTAAATTGAGTCATGTATGCTAAGTTATTAAAACTAACCGAGTATGAAAAGTATAAAACCAAACCATTTGCTGAGAATTATAAGGGATAGTGCTTATGATGAGTCACTAAACATAATCATGAGTTGTAGCTTGATTAGGCTATCATATGAGAATCTAAACAAAATAATTATCTGATGAGGAGAGTCAGGAAGTTATAAACACCAAAATCCATTCTCAGCCTTCCTCTTCCTACTCCCATCCATTCCATGTCTTTTCCTATCTAATTGCTCTAGCCTCCATACTCTCATATAAACACGAAGCCTTTCAAATTCGGTTGGAATTCATCAAATTCATTAAGGAACTGAAGCTATAATCTGGAATTAAAGAAGGATTAGAGTAAAGATTATCAAAGGCAGGATTCAAACCAACCCCCAAGCAAGCTTGAAGCAAAAATATATCAACCAAAGAGGTAAACCAACTTTATTTATCAATTCATGGAAACTAGAATAAACCAAATTGTTGGGTAATGGGAGTATATGGTATATGGAGCAATAAGGATGGAAAAATTTGAGTTAGACCATGCCCAAACCTTTATGAAATCTGAAAATTTAAGTCATTGTAATACCCGAAAAATGAATGAATAAATAAATGACATTTTAAAATTATGTTTTAAATATTTAATTGGGTTTTTCTTGTATTTGGGTCAAATTGTATTTAATTTATGTGGACTATAACAAATAAGAAATTTTATTAATTTAGGACTTTGAAACTAATTGGATTTAATTTGCATGTGGGTAATAATAAATTTTATTAAGATTAGGAGAGTTAATAAGATATATTAATAAATGTTGGAAATTGCATATTCAAATTTGATGTTGAAAGTAAATATAAATGCTAAAGTGTAAAGTCCTTCAAAGAACATATGTACAAGAACTTAGATGATAGATCAAATTGTTAGGTTGATCTGTGCTTTAATGTTTATCATACTGTAAATGAATGTATAGAAGAGAGATCAAAATGGTTAGGTTGATCTATTTTGAGATGTAATTGTTAGGCCTTGACAGAATCGTAGTCTGTCAAGGGCAGTCTGCAGAAGCCAAGGCAGAATCGTGGAGCTTCAATGAAGATGTCCAAGGATCGTAGTCTGTCTTGGAAGCCACACTCAGTATCATGGAGATGATCCGAGTGCCTGCCGAGCTAAGTCAAGAATCGCAGTCTGCTCTCTGAAGTGTGGAGTCTGCAAAGACAAGCAAGTAGAAATTGTAGTGTATTAAAGAGCTTAAGAGAAATCGTAGTATTTTCTACGATCAAGACTGAGTCCAGCCTGTGCAAGCCAACACACAACGATCATGGTACAAAGAACACGATCATGGTGATCCTCCTGACAGCATCAAAGTTCGTCTATCTGATGAAGGAGGAAGAGCAACAAATGAAAAAAGGCTTATAGACATTGACAAATTGATAGTCCCAATGATCCTATAATCATCCTTAGTACATATCGAAGAAGCGTATTCGAGAAGCTAAGGAAAGGACTATCATGCCTGCAGAAAATAGCTTTTCTGGCGTTAGGTGAGAAAGCAGTCTGCTATGTCAGTGGGCCAGTAGGCTAAGCAGCAGAAAAGCAGGAAGTCAACATCAGTGCACAGAATTATCTGAAGCATTTAATGCTACAACGGATGACTTCAACGGCTAGATTTCAAGGGCTCCTTGATAAGCAAATTAGACAAGGATTTAGATTAAGCAAGCAAGAAAGCAAAAAGAAAAAAAGAGATCAAAAACGCTCAAGATCACTCAATGATAAACTCTACGATCCTGAAAGAGGAAAGCTTGCTTCGCTACTCAGTTTATTTGGAACTGATGCTTAATTGCAACTGAGTAGCACACCCCAGAATACAACTCTCAATCCAAAGTGTACCAAGTTAGAAGGACTTGAAGAGTTCAAAGTGAACTAAAGAAGTTCCAAGATTGTTGATCTTGAAGAGTTCTTAGAGAACTAGAGAAGTTCCAAGGCTGCTGGCCTTGAAGGAATCTAAGTGATTCAAAGTGTAAAGACATCCTTAGTGGATTTTCTACTCGTGGAGTAGAAGAATGGACTAGGAGCCTTGAGTGCTCTGAACCACTTAAAACCTCTGTGTCTCATTAACTACTTTAACTACTATATCTGTTATAACTGCTTATCAAACCATTATTGTATTATCTTAAGGGGAACAAACATATATTTCGCTGCTGTCGGTATATTCAATACTGACAAGTATTTTAACAAGAAAATATTTAAAATATCTATTCAACCCCCCTTCTAGATAACTATTGTGCATTTGGGAACTAACAATTGGTATCAGAGCAGGTTCTCTCAACTAGCATACAAAGCTTGAGTAGATCCAATGGCATATCTGATAAGCGAGACCAAGACAGGTGGAGGTAGCAAGCCACCTATGTTCAATAGAGACAAGTTTGCTAACTGGAAAGTACGAATGCAAGCTTACATGGATTCAATAGATGATGATCTATTTGAAATAGTTCTTAATGGGCCCTATATTCCAACAAAGCTTGCACCAACTTTAGATGATCCAAACAGAGTTCAGATCAAGATCAAAGCTGAGTGGACTGACAGCGAGAAGAAAGGTGTCCAGCTAGACAAAAAGGCTAAGAACATTTTGTTTCAGTCTTTAGAAGATAATCTGTTTGAAAACGTGGTCAACTGCAAAACTGCCAAGGAAGTTTGGGAAGCAGTGCTCATCATGCATGAAGGAAATGAAGAAGTCAGAAAAAAGAAGCAATCTTTACTGACTCAACAGTATGAGATGTTTACCCATGTTCCAGGAGAAAACGTCACTTCCACTTATAAAAGATTCAACTTACTGCTCAACTCTCTTCGAGCCTTTGGAAAGTTCTATCCAAACAAAGATCTTATCATCAAGTTCATGAGGTCCTTACCAAGCAAGTGGGATGCCAAGACCACTGCAATTAGAGAGTCAAAGAACTTACATGAAATGACTGTTCAACAACTCTTTGGCAACCTTCTTACCTACGAACTAGAACTGACTCAACGAGCATAAACTCTATCTGAAGGAAGAAAGAAGGATAAAGGAGTTGCTCTCAAAGCAACAAAAGAGACCTCCAAAGCTCATGATGAATATGAATCAGCATGTGAGGAAGATGATGATGATAAAGTTGCAATGCTGGTCAGAAAACTCAGAAGGTTCACGCGCAAAGGAAAAAGCGGCAGACCTAAGAGATTCAACAACATCAGCAGTCAGGAGCAGATCAATGACCTATGATATAACTGCAAGAAGCTTGGCCACTTCATTGAAAATTGCAACAAACCTATTAGAGAAGAGCTAAAAAGAAAGACAAATCCAAAGAAGGAGTTCAAAGGCTACAAGAAGTATCAGAAGAAAGACAAAGGTCTTGTAGCTGGAAGTTCATGGAGTGACTCAGAAAATGACACCAATGTTGAGTCTGAAGCTGATGAAGAACCTCAAACAGCCAATCTATGTCTGATGACCAAGGATGCAAACGACAAGAAAAGCACTGACCATCCTGAGGTAAGCATAGATGAGGTATTTGACTTCAACACTCCTGATGTAGACATTGATGATTTAAGAACTGCTCTTCATGAAATAACATCTGATCTATATCAATACATGAGGTGGTTCAGAGTTCTGTCCAAATATTATTCTAGTCTTTAAAGAGAGAAAGAGAAAGTTCAGAAAGAACTGGAAACAGTTCTTCTCAGTTCTGTCTCTCCCTCAATTTAAAGCTGAAAATAAAATATTAAGACAGACCAATGTACTGAGCACACAATACTGAGCACACAAAGAGAGTTAAAACTAACCTCCAAGATTGAGGAGCTAGAAAAGACTATCTCTATGTGGAAAAGGTCTTTTTCATCCATGGACTCCTTGATCTCCAGTCAGAGAAGTGCATATGACAGAACAGGTTTGGGTTTTGGGGAATCTACCCCAGAACCAAGTGTGTAAAAGATAAAGGATACTAACAGTAGCAGTGGTTCTAATATAAATAGAAGCATTGTATTTATGAAATCCACACAAAAGGAAGAACCAGTTCAACCCTGCTCTTCTGATCCAAGTAATGTCCCAAGACACAACGGATCCCATGCTGGCCTGGGGTTCAGAAAGGAGAAGAGTAACTCAGTCACCACTGCCCAACCTCGAAAGATCGTAGAGTCGGGAAGAACTGACTCCATGAACCAAATTGGAAGGAATCGTGGTGTTGAGTTTCACTCAGGACAAATCATGAATCCCAAGGCTGCATGGAAAAAGAAGAATCAGTACTAGGGTAAGGCCACCCAGTATACACAAAAGTCCAAATGGAGAAAGAATCCACACACATACACATAAGCATGCATTATATTAGATGCTTTGCATGTGGTAGAAATGGTCATAAAGCGGCAATATGTTATCATAACACTGTGCATGGAAGGCCCAAAGTCAAGCAGATTTGGGTTCCCAAGGGTAATAACATTGTAGAACCCATGCAAGTCTGGGTACCAACATAAAAGCTTAACCTATCTGCAAGAACTGAGCACCACGATCACAACATAATATCTGGACAGTGGTTGCTCAAGGCATATGATCGGGAATAAGGCCCTTCTGTCTAACTACATAAAGAAGAATGGACTAATAGTTATCTTTGGGAATAATGGCTCTGGCAAGACGAAAGGATATGGCTCAGCTGGGAATGGTGCAGTGTCCTTCAGCAAAGTGACTTATATAGATGGACTAAAGCACAACCTTCTTAGCATCAACCAACTCTGCGATAAAGGACATCAAGTCACATTTCTCAACAACCAGTGTCTAGTTAGAGATCTGGAGACATCCTCTATCAAGCTGACCGGAACAAGAGAAAGAAATGTTTACACTGTCAACCTTTCTCAACTAAGTTCTGATGAGACGGTATGCTTTCTTGCTAAAGCATCTAAAGAAATAAGCTGACTTTGGCATAGAAGGTTATCCCATCTCAACTTCAAGAGCATGTCAAAACTGGCCTCCAAAAACCTTGTGGCAGGTTTACCCAAGTTCAGCTTCGTCAAAGAAAGGCCATGCAACGCCTACCAGCTTAGAAAGCAAACAAGGAGCACATTCAAAGGCAAAGCAGTCAACTCAATTGACAGGCCCCTACAGTTACTTTATATGGATCTCTTCGGGCCAATTCCAACTGTGAGCCTAGGAGGAAAGAGATACTCACTGGTCGTAGTGAATGACTACACCAGATTCACATGGGTGTTCTTTCTCACCTCTAAAAATGAAATAAGCTCCCAACTGATCAAGATGTTCAAGCTGGTGATGAATGAAAAGGGAGAAACAATTAAGGCCATAAGGAGTGATCATGGTAGAGAATTCGACTTCTCATAAATGGATCAATTCTGTGCAGACAATGGCATCAGCCACAACTTCTCAGCACCACGAACTCCACAGCAAATGGGAGTAGCTAAGAGGAAGAACAGAACACTGATAAAAGCAAGAAGAACTCTACTAGAAGCAGCTCATCTGCCTGAATACTTTTGGGCAGAAGCCATCAACACTGTGTGCTACACTCAGAACAAATCTCTTGTACACTCTACGTTAAAGAAGACTCCCTATGAGCTGTGGAGAGGAAGAAAGCCTAATGTCAGTTATTTCCATGTGTTCGGCTGTGCATGCTACATCCTCAATAATGGGAAATAATATCTGACTAAGTTCCAACCCAAGTCAGACGAAGGAATCTTTCTTGGATATGCCAAAGACAGTGAGGCATATAGAGTGTTCAAAAAGAAGACGCTAAGTGTTGAAGTCTCGATCCACATTATCTTTGATGAAACAGACTCAAACAAGTCTGCACCACAAGGCACTAAGATCGACGATTCAGACACCATGAATGAGGTGGTCAAGCCCAACACCACAACCGTAGTTCCAGAAGGTGGAATCGTAGAGGCTGAAGAAGAAATCGTGGAGAGAGTTGCACCAGATGAAGATTCTGTTCAACAAGAACCAGAAGTCAATCCTGAAGAGTTCAGACAAGAAGGCACCGGAACAGATGTTCCAATAGGGAACAGATGGGAAAGAGATCACACTCAAGACCTAATCATTGGAGATCCAATTTCCAGGATCAGAACAAGATCTGCAACACATAATGAATGTTTCTATTTGAGTTTTCTATCTCAAATAGAACCCAAGAAGATAGAAGATGCAATGCAAGATGCAAGCTGGATAGAAGCCATGCAAGAGGAGCTGAATCAACTTAAAAGAAGCAAAGTATGAAGATTAGTTCCTAGACCAAAGAACCACCCAGTCATTGGCACCAAATGGGTCTTCAGAAACAAGATGGATGAAGATGGGGTGATCACAAGAAACAAAACAAGACTAGTGGCCAAAGATTATTCTCAAGAAGAAGGCATTGACTATGATAAGACCTTTGCACCTGTTGCCAGACTTGAAGTAATCAGAATATTCCTTGCATTTGCTACCCACATGAGGTTCAAAGTCTTCCAGATGGATGTCAAGAGTGCATTCCTGAATGGTGAACTTCAAGAAGAAGTATATGTTGAACAACTTCCAGGTTTCATCAATCCAACCCTCTCTAATTATGTCTACAGATTAGACAAGGCCTTATATGGACTTAAACAAGCACCTAGAGCATGGTATGAAACACTAACTAACTTTCTTATTGAAAAAGGATTCACTAGAGTTAGAGTAGACACCACATTATTTCTTAGGAAGCACAAAGATAAAGTTTTACTAGTTCAAATATATGTAGATGATATTATCTTTGGCTCTACTGATGAAAATCTATGCAAGAGATTTGCCAAGCTTATGTAGAGCAAGTTCGAAATGAGCATGATGGGTGAGCTGAATTTCTTCCTTGGACTGCAAGTGAAGCAGACTGATGAAGGTATCTTCATTAACCAAGCCAAGTACATCAAAGAATTACTTAAGAAGTATGACATGTAATCAGCCTCTCCCATGAAAACAGCAATTGCTCCAGCAACCAAGCTTGACAAAGATGAGAAAGGTAAATGTATTGACATTACTCAAAACAGAGGTATGATAGGCACCTTTCTCTACTTAACTGCCAGTAGACCAGATATAATGTTTGCAATATGTATATGCGCTAGATTTCAAGCTAATCCTAAAGAATCATAGTTAACTGCTGTAAAAAGGATTTTTAGGTATCTTAAAGGTACACCCTACTTAGGACTTTGGTATCCCAAGGAGACCTCCTTTGAACTAACAGGATATTCAGATGATGACTTTGCAGGATGCAAAATAGATAGAAAAAGTACCAGTGACACTTGTCAACAGCTAGGAAATAGACTAGTGTCCTGGTTCAGCAAAAAGTAAAACTCAGTGTCAACTTCAACAGCAAAAGCTGAATATATTGCTGCAGGCAGCTGTTGTGCTCAAATCTTATAGATGAAGAACCAGCTAGCAGACTATAGGTTTGATTTCAAATCTATACCTGTTCACTGTGATAACACAAGTGCCATAGCAATAACACATAATCCTGTCATGCATTCTAGGACTAAGCATATAGAGATAAGATATCACTTTATTAGGGATCATGTTCAAAATAGAACTATATCTTTGCAATACATCCCTACTAAAAATTAACTTGCTGATGTGTTTACAAAACTCTTAGATGAATCTAGATTTAATAAACTAATAAGTGAGTTAGGTATGTTAAATTTGCAACCATGAATTCTATGCTCTAGTTAGTGCTAACCATGCAGATACAAAGGCTAAGTCAAAATCGTAGAGATGACTAAGAGAAACCATGATCGTGGAGTGGTCCCAACAAGGCAGAAAAGCTCACTGTGGTAGCAGCATTATAAAGCTAAGCACTCCTTCTGATAAGTGCCTCAGGGATAAACCTGATCCTTAGTGTCAAACTAAGAGGTTGGCCCTTCCTGAGCAACCTTAAACCAGAAGAGATGCCATTTCAGAATGCATCACAGAAAACTGTAGAGTCAACGGTCAAGGAGCAAGCTAAGGATGGAACTCAACAATCGTGGAGTGGTTCTCGGCAATCGTAGTTCTCTCATAAGGACTCACTAGCTCATGGGGAGCTAAGGGCAGAACCGAACTTTCCACACGACTTAAAATTGTGGAGTCCTGCAGAACTCGACACGTGTCCCACTATGCAAAATATATGGAGGGAAGTTATAAACTTATTTTGAAATGTCATTTGTCAGTTTACCTTTGAATTTCAAAAGTTTATATCTTTCTCTCTCTCAAATGAAACCCTAAGTTTCAGAAAGCTAAGGCAAATCTGTTCGTGACAGGATACTCAATCAAAATCAAATGGTTGCTTCTAATGTTATTTCTGGTTACCAGCTATGCTTTGAAGAGTTCAAGGATGTTGACCCCAAGTTTCACAAGATTCTTTCACTGCTGAAGAGAGCTAGCCTCGAAGAAGCTCTAAGCACCATCACATTGATTTATCTAAAGCTGGTGAAGGAGTTCTATAGCAATGGAGTCGGTGAAGGAGTTCTACAGCAATGGAGTCGTTGAAGGAGACTACACCATCATAAAGGTCAAGAGAGTGCAGATGCGACTCAATGCTGAAAGCATAAACCTATCCCTAGGTTTCAAATCTAAAGGTCTTTCGTCTATGGAAGTTATTAATTTCCATGAAGGCCTAAAGAAGATGCACTACACAAAAATTGAAGAAAAGACTGGCTACAAGAAGAAAGAATTTCCCCAAGAGTATGAGTTCCTTACTGACATTGTTGGAAAATGCATATGTTGCAAGGGCTCTGGTCATGATTTTGTCAATGAGAAGAAACTGAAGCTCGTGACAGCCATCAGCTTCAGAATTCAACTCAACTATGGGGCTTTGCTGATGGATTGGTTCGGGAAATGGATGCTAAGCCTTAAGAAGACCAAGAGCTCTGCCAAAATGCTCTATAGAAGGTTTATCAGCATAATTCTAGAGACTGCTCTGGGTGACAAGATTGAGGATAAGGAAGGTGTTTCCATTAATCCCAACAGGAAGATGACACAGCAGCTGTTCCAGAATTAGAAGAGGAATCCAGCAGAAAATGTAAAGATGATGTCTGCAACTATATCTACTGTGAAGGAAGCTGAGGAAGATGAAGAGGTCAACCAAGAAGAACATATAGCTCTGGTCAAAAAGAGCAAAGGAAAAAAGAAAGTGAATGAAGGTGTTCAAGTAGCTGAGGAGCCCCAAGGTTCAACCACTGATGCACCCCAAGGGGGTTCAGGCTCTGGCACTAGGATTCAGGGTCTTATCACTGAAAGGGAAATTACCCTTAAGGCAACCGAATCACCAGCTGAAGTTGTGAAGGAAAAGAAGAAGAAGAGGGATACAAGTGAGGATAGGGCTGAAGGTAGTTCTGAGCCTCAAAAAAAGAAGAAACGCAGCCACAGAACAAAGAAGTCTTCACTCACTACGATTGTGGAGTCATCACCAATCATAGAGTCCAGACTGGCTGCCACTGCAGAAGGAGAAGCTGCAATAGCCTCTCAGCCTAAACAAACTAACAAGGCTGAAGCTGAAGAAAGTGAAAAGGTAGTGTCTAAGCCAAAGAAGATGGTGAAAACATTGGTCAAGAAGTATGTTCTTACCAATGAGGAAATATTGAAGGAAGATGACAGAAGGATTGCTGCTGAGAAGGCTGAACAGACCACTGAGCCTCAAGCATCTGGTTCAACCCTGGAAGAAACCAAAGTCTTTGAAGCTGTGGAAGCCTACATCAGAAATACAGACAACACTGCTGCACCTGATCAGGCTGTGAATCAAGCTGAAGAGGAGATGCCTGAAGCTGGTGCTCATGTTGATGAAGTTCAGGAAAAAGAAATGGCAAACTCTGAAAGGATTGTGCCAGAAATAATTGTGATGACCCCTGATAATCTTGAAGAGGAAATGCCCGATCCAAGTGTTGCTGCTAAGAAAGTACAACCTGAAGTTATTGTTCAATCAGAGGAGGTTCTGGTAGAAGATGTGACTCAATCTAAAAAAGAAGTGCCAGAAACTCCTGAAATGAACCATGACAATGATGTGTTGGAGAAGTCTCTGGAAGTTTCTATTCAAGGGAGTGCTACAGCTGAGGGGGAGCTGTTAGAAGCACAAGAACCAGAGAATGCAGAAGCTGAGGGGGAGCTTCCAATAGATAATCTTGAAGTCCCCACAGTCCATGAAGAATTCGTAGAGTCTGCTGCTGCAGGAATGGTGGGCATTGAGGATGATGTGATGTCAGATGTGGTGGAAGTTCTTGATGAAGATAATGATGAAGAAGAGGATGATGAACTTGAGATTTTATATGTGGGCCAAGATGGAGAAAGGACAGCTAACTACAATTAGATGTTCAACTACTTGCCTATGATTCCCTATCATAGAGCCATGATTCTCAACTCCTAGGATCATATATTTTGGACTTTCAAGGCTTATCCAGCAATCTCAGTGCTTGTCTATGGATTTCCAAGAGATCTAATATTTTCTCGGAAGCTGATCATAAATAGTTCAACTTCAGAAGCTGAGCCAGAGGTATACACTACTCCCCTCTCTTTCATTATCAACCACTCTCCTTTATCACATTTCAATCAATTCTACGAATTGCCTAGATGGTTGGAAGTGGTATTGCACCCACTCAATCAGTTTCCAGTTATAAAGTCCCAAAACTCTGTACCTGATGAACCAAATAACCAACTTGTCCTCGTAGAGCAAACTGTCAATGACCCAATAGTCATCGAGCATATCACAAGAGTAGTTGAACAAATGCTTGCAAGCTCAACCATTGAGACACCAACTCTGGATGACGAACTACGATTCATGCCTATTGATCAATCTGGCACTAAAATCGTAGAGTCTCCAGAACCAATCAACGAACCACAAACACAAGACCCTGAACCAAACACTTCGCCCATACACCAAACACAAGCCCCTATAACCCAATCAGATATTCCCTCGTCCTCAAACAATGAATATTTTGACATAAAACTTGCTCTCGCGAGCATGTCAAGGAGAGGTGAATACACTTCTGCCCCTCCTTCTCTTGAGACTCAGTGAATTCTTGATCGATTGTCTCTAATGCCAACAAAGGAGGAGTTGGCTGATCTGATAAGCCATATGGCTTTAGAGTCTAAGGAGGTTTTTGAAGCTAACTCTCTGGCACTTCATAAATGATTTGATCATATAATCGACTCTATCAAGACTCTACCAGGGAACTTGGCAACTGAACTGTCCAAGAAGCTGAGGGAGATTATAAAGGAAATGGCTGATAGCCTCAGCCAAAGGGATGTTATTCATTTTGCTGCAACAAAAAAGCATAAGGAATCTATAGAGATCATGCAAAAAACTCAGCAAACTCAGAATGAGCTCATGAACAAACAAATTCAAGAGCTGCGCCTCTCACTACGACGCTATGGAGTGGCTTCAGCAACAGAGAAGACACACTAAGGCTTTAGTCTAGGAAAATCGTAGTGACATTGCACTTAACCGCTCTCATATGTATGAGCTGGTGCAAGGTGTCCAACGCCTCTTTAAAGATATTTGAACCCTTGATGCTGACATAAAGAAGGAGAATAATGAGCAAGGAGACAGAAGCAGAGGCAGAGGAAGCAGAGGAGGCAGAAGGTAGCAGGGAAGGCAAACTCACATTGGTCAATAGTCTAGGAGCAATCCCAGAAGTCCTAGCTTTTAGCCTCCACGATCTGATCAAGAGCAGCGCCGCCCTCTCATTGCTGAACCTTAGCAAGGGGGTCAAAGTTCAGCTCCTGGCTCACAAGGAGTATCCTCTACTGGTCTTAGCATGCCAGATGGAGATTCTCTTTTTATGAGAAGACATGACCATTTAGAAATGTTGAGCCCAGAAGAGCTTGCTGACATTGCGTGGAGAGCTGAAGAGCATGCCAACCTTCCGAAGAGTAAGAGGAAAAAAATAGAGATAAGTCAAAATTAATGTTGTATTGATGTTTCTATGCTAGATTGTAATATCTTTTCAAACATCAATAAATTTATGTTTATTCTCTAGAAAATTCACCTGCTCACTGAAACACTAAGTTGTATTTACTTTTTAGCATTCTGCATTTAAAAATTGATGTTATGATACAAATCTCCTTGGTTATGTCAACATCAAATAGGGAGAGATTGTTGGAAATTGCATATTCAAATTTGATGTTGAAAGTAAATATAAATGCTCAAATGTAAAGTCCTTCAAAGAACATATGTACAAGGACTTAGATAATAGATTAAATTGTTAGGTTGATCTGTGCTTTAATGTTTATCATTCTATAAATGAATGTATAGAAGAGAGATCAAAACTGTTAGGTTGATCTATTTTGAGATGTAATTATTAGGCCTTGACAAAATCGTAGTCTGTCAAAGGAAGTCTGCAGAAGCCAAGGTAGAATCGTGGAGCTTCAATAAAGATGTCCAAAGATCGTAGTCTGTCTTGGAAGCCACACTCAGAATCATGGAGATGATCTGAGCACCTGCCGAGCCAAGTCAAGAATCGCAGTCTGCCCTCGGAAGCGTGGAG
Source organism: Panax stipuleanatus (assembly GCA_020205555.1). Taxonomy (NCBI): domain Eukaryota; kingdom Viridiplantae; phylum Streptophyta; class Magnoliopsida; order Apiales; family Araliaceae; genus Panax; species Panax stipuleanatus. The sequence continues at coordinate 8,275,251 of CM035115.1, forward strand.
TCTGCAAAGACAAGCAAGTGGAAATCGTAGTGTATCAAAGAGCTTAAGAGAAATCGTAGTGTTCTCTACGATCAAGACTGAGTCCAGCCTATGTAAGCCAACACACAATGATAATGGTACAAAGACCACGATCGTGGTGATCCTCCTGATAGCATCAAAGTTTGTCTATCTGATGAAGGAGGAAGAGCAACAAATGAAGAAAGGCTTATAGACGTTGACAATTTGATAGTCCCAATGATCCTATAATCATCCTTAGTATATATCGAAAAAGCGCATTCGAGAAGCTAAGGAAAGGACTATCATGCCTGCAGAAAATAGCTTTTCAGGCGTTAGGTGAGAAAGCAGTCTGCTGTGTCAGTGGGCCAGTAGGCTAAGCAGCAGAAAAGCAGGAAGTCAACATCAGTGCACAGAACTTTCTGAAGCATTTAATGCTACAACGGATGACTTCAACGGCTAGATTTCAAGGGCTCCTTGATAAGCAAATCAGACAAGGAATCAGATTAAGCAAGCAAGAAAGCAAAAAGAAAAGAAGAGATCAAAAACGCTCAAGAACACTCAACGATAAACTCTACGATCCTAAAAGAGGAAAGTTTGCTTCGCTACTCAGTTTATTTGGAACTGATGCTTAATTGCAACTGAGTAGCACACTCCAAAATACAACTCTCAATCCAAAGTGTACCAAGTCAGAAGGACTTGAAGAGTTCAAAGTGAACTAAAGAAGTTCCAAAATTATTGATCTTGAAGAGTTCTTAGAGAACTATAGAAGTTCCAAGGCTGCTGGCCTTGAAGGAATTTAAGTGATTCAATGTGTAAAGACATCCTTAGTGGATTTCCTACTCATGGAGTAGAAGAGTGGACTAGGAGCCTTGAGTGCTCTAAACCACTTAAAACCTCTGTCTCATTAACTGCTTTAACTGCTATATCTGTTATAACTGCCATAACTGCTTATCAAACCATTATTGCATTATCTTAAATGGAACAAACATATATTCCGCTGTTGTCATTATATTCAATACTAACAAGTATTTTAACAAGAAAAAGTTTAAAATATCTATTCAACCCCCCTTCTAGATAACTATTGTGCCTTTGGGAACTAACAATAAATATATAGCTAAACCTAATTTACTAAAGCATTACGCCTTTATTCGTTTGATATTAAGAAGAAGAATAGAAGTGAGCGAGGTGGCATAAAGAAGAAGGAAATTCATTATAGTCAGTATTCGAGAAGATCAATCCAGTAAGTTAGTAATAATTTTTCTTTTCAATTGTTAGATGTATATATACAATCTACTTTAAATTTATATATATAATAAATAAGCTTTTATGTTAGGAATGTTGGAAAGAGCAGTACATGATTTCTTTGAAATTGAATTAATATATCTAATGCATGAAACTCACCAAAATCATCACTTTATAATCCTATTTACTATTCGAATAAGGTTGTGACTGGAGTATCATATGTTTAGATGTTGTATCTATATACTGCTATAGTAATGCAGTTAGTTTTATTTTATAATATTTGGCTAAAGTGTTATGCATGATTATTTAAAAATTTAAAATATAAGGTTTACAAGAATAAATAATAATAATAATAAAATGAGTTTATTAATGGGTTAAAGATGAAAGAATAATTTTGCAAATGTATTTAAAATTATTATTATTTTGTTTAATTAGATCGGACTGAAGAAGTTTAGAAAATAATTTTTGGAATATATTTTGGGGTATTACATTGCTTAATTCAGGTACGGATTCCGTACTCTTTCAGCGATACTCTTGTTAAATTTGATTTATTCGTTTTGGTCCTTATTTCGAATTTCGATATTATTTCACATAATTATTTCTTGTGAAATTCATATAATAGTTTTATTTTGGAGTTGATTCATATGACTCGAAATTGTACTATTTGAATTAAGTTATCATGTTTAGTATTTATTTTAATAATTGTAGAGCGGTACATGTTGTTACTTTCTTTTTGAGACATTGAGATTATGATTTGATTTGGTTCAACATATATATATAGAACCCTTTTGTTGATATTATGTCGCATGTGTTGTGACATGGTATTTCTTTTAGAATATACAGTAGGGTATACCTTAGCTATAACCACCTGTGGGGGTACCACAAGCATGTCCTATTGGCACCAAGGCATGACACCTTCCGTAGCGGTGTGATCAGTCCACGGCGTCTCCGTTTTGTGCTCCGGTGGGAGTTGGCCATTTGGTGTTTTGTTGTGGGAGGCGTATGGGTAGTTTTCTGTTCTGTTCTGTTCTGCGGAGTGGCGATGTTTGTTCCAAACACGCCTTCTGATTTTACATACATTTGCATTCGCGATTCAATATGTGTGACTTACCTGTGTGGCATTATTTGACTTGCCTGTGTGGCAAGGTATATTCTGATTTATTTTGTGCTCAGTGTGAAATAACACCCAGCCATTTGATTCAGCATATTATTTTGTTGTATTAGTTTTGTTTGTTACAATGCAATTCATTAATTGAGTTAGTTATCTTAGTTCTTTTTTTTTGTATTCTATATCCGTACTAGGCATTTGGCTCATGTTGTGTTTTTCTTCCGACAGGTAATCAGGGGGATTGAGGGCAAGTGTGATGAGAGCTCCCTTCTATCCAATGGAATTAGATATATTCTGTTTAGGTTGTGATACATTAGTTGTTCAGAGTTGTAATAAATTATTTTTGATTGTGGGTTGAGCCATTGTGGCATTTATTATGGTTTGACTTATGTTATTTATGAGATATTGGATTATTCTTTTGTGGCTTAGAGCCTTATTAGAATTTTATCAGTTTTGTTGTGTTTTGGGTAACCTCTCTTTCTATTTCGGAAAGGGGGTGTTACAGAGTTGGTATCAGAGCTTAGGTTCTTTCTTATAGAAAATCTATTTAGGTTTGACATGTGAGTTATGGGTAGACTTTTGGGTTAGGTTTTGTTCAGTTTGATTTTCTGTTCAGCTGTATTCGAATATGTCTTTAATCTATTTTGCTTATATTCGTTGATCTCTTTCTTAGATGGCTCGTAGATCTGCTAGAGTTGTTGAGAGGCGAGGTAATAATAGGGGAAGAGGTGATGGTCAACCCAATGAGCAACCTAATGATCAGATTAATGCTCAACTGGCTACCTTGGTGAATCAGGCGGTTAATCAGGCTTTACCGCAGTTGGTGGCACAGGTTATACAGGCAATGCAGCAGCCATCAAAAATTCCTGAGCAGGGGAATTTCTGGAAATAATGGTCCACAGGAAAACGAAGAAGAAGGGAATGCGGATGGTCTTGATCAGCAAGTGGTTCTAATGTATGTATGGTTGGAGAGGTTTCAAAAGTAGAAGCCACAGTCATTCAGTTCAGCTCCGACTCCAATCGATGCAGAGAATTGGATTGGTCACCTGGAGAAGATTTTTGATGTGCTGTGGTGCTCAGATAATCAGAGAGTATTGCTTGCAGCTTACAAGCTAGAGAGGGATGCACAAAGGTGGTGGAAAGCGATGAAAATAATAAAAGCTGATGGGTATGCAGAGACACTTAGCTGGACAGAGTTTTGTGAGGCTTTTTATCAGCAATACTTTCCAGCTGCTGATAAAGAGACCTATGCTAGAGAGTATCTATCTATTCGGCAGAAAGATGATGAGTCCATAACAGACTTCATGACGAGGTTCACCAGGTTGGCAAGTTTTACGGGAACCTCTGCAGGGACTGCAGCAGAACAGGCAGAAAAGTTCAAGTGGAGGATTTATTATAGGTATCGGCAACATCTCATTAACACCAAGTTTGCAGATGTGTCAGTCGTGGCTAATGCGGCCAAGAACATTGAGATGGAGCGACAGGACTTTCAGTTTTCCAAACTGAAAGGGAGTCGAAAGAGGGACAGAGATGACAAGCAGGGTCAAGCTTCGGGTCAGCATGGGAGAAATTAAGGTGGTCAGTGGAACAGAAATTATGGTATCCAGCAAGGGCAGTGGCGTGGCCAGAATAAGAACAGGTGTAATCAGCAGATGCCTCAACAAGGGTAGAATCGTCAGCTTCAACTACCTTGGTATGGTCAGAATCGCCAACAAGGGCAGAATCGTCAGTAATGGCAGAATCAGGGTCTTTATTCGGGACCAGTTGGTGGGGGTAACCCAAATAATATTCCGATAGCTCCTTGTGCTATGTTTGGGGCTAATCATCCCGGGAGACAGTGTCATAGAGTTACAGGTGCATGCTTTTTGTGTGGACAGATGGGTCATATGGCTAGAGATTATACCAGGCCACGTGGTAATGGTAGAGACGGTGATCATGGTGGCAATGGTGGTCAGCGTCAAGGTGGTCGAGTGTTTACCTTGACACATAATTAGGCGGCAGGTGCGGCAAGTGCGCTAGGTATTGTTTCTAGCACTCTTTTAGTTGGCAATCGTGAGACTTCTATTTTATTTGATACGGGTTCTACTCATTCAGTTATTTCTTAGTCTTTTGTTAGGAACCTTGGTGTGTCATCTCAGTCTTTAGATTTTGTTATGTCTATTGCTACCCCGATGAGGACTTCTGTTGTTATCTCTGATTTGTATCGAGGGTGTGCGATCAGTTTTGGGGATAAGATTCATAGGGCTAATCTTCTTCCAATGTGTATGCACGATTTTGATGTTATTCTCGGGATGGACTGGTTGGATAAGCACCAGGCCACTATCGACTGCCAAGCAAGGAAGGTTATATTTGGAGATGTGAAATCTCCAGAATTCGTGTTTTAGGGTTCACAGTCGAGTAGAGTGGTGAAGTTGATTTCAGCTTTGAAGTCTGTGAAGTTAGCGACAAAGGGTTGTGAGGGATATTTGGCATATGTGAAAGATAACTCTAAGGGTGAGTCGCGTATTTAGGATATTTCAGTTGTTCGCGACTTTCTCGATGTATTTTCTGAGGAGTTGTTAGGGTTGCCACTGCAGCTGGAAGTTGAGTTTACTATTGAGCTTGTTCCTGGTGCGGAGCCTATCTCTAAGGCGTCGTATCGGATGGCACCGTTGGAGTTGCAGGAGTTGAAGGATCAGTTGCAAGAGCTGTTAGATCGTGGTGTGATTTGGCCGAGTGTTTCGTCGTGGGGTGCTCCGATTTTGATTGTGAAGAAGAAAGATGGGTCTATGAGGCTGTGCATAGACTACAGGGAGTTGAACAAGATTACTATCAAGAATCGGTATCCATTGCCGAGGATTGATGACTTGTTTGACCAATTTCAGGGGGCGAAGTATTTTTTAAAGATAGACTTGAGGTCACGCTATCATCAATTGAGGGTAAGAGATGAGGATATCTCTAAGACAGCTTTTCGTACTCTATATGGGCATTACGAGTTTCTGGTGATGCCATTCGGGTTGACTAACGCTCCGGCGGTGTTTATGGATTTGATGAATCGGGTGTTCAGGGATTATTTGGACCAATTTGTTTTTGTATTTATTGATGACATTTTGGTTTACTCAAAGTCTAGGGAGGAGCATGAAGAGCATCTTCGCACAGTGTTGGGAATTTTGCAGAAAGAGAAATTGTATGCTAAATTCTCTAAATACGAGTTTTGGTTGGAGCAGGTTGTATTTTTGGGCCATGTTGTTTCTGCTAAAGGCATTAAGGTGGATCCTGCAAAGGTTGAGGCTATCACTAAATGGCCGAGACCTACTACTGTGATAGAGATTAGGAGTTTCTTGGGTTTAGCAGGGTATTATAGGAGATTTATGGAAGGATTCTCTTTGCTTACTTTGCCATTAACTCAGTTGATGAAAAAGGGCACGAAGTTTGAGTGGAATGAGGAGCGTGAGAAGAGTTTCGAGGAGTTGAAGAAATGGCTGGTGACAGCTCCTACACTTACATTACCATGGGGGACAGGAGGTTACCAGATTTATAGTGATGCTTCTAAGAAGGGCTTGGGGTGTGTTTTGATGCAACACAGTAAGGTGATTGCTTATATTTGCAGGCAGCTTAAACCTTATGAGGTGAACTACCCCACTCATGATTTGGAGTTGGCAATAGTGATCTTTGCTCTAAAGATTTGGAGGCACTATTTGTATGGAGAGACTTGTGATATCTTCACCGATCACAAAAGTCTTAAATACATTTTCACTCAAAAGGAGCTTAACATTAAACAGGGGCGTTGGTTGGAGCTTCTAAAAGATTATGATGCGAGGATTCAGTATCACCCGGGGAAGGCAAATGTGGATGCAGATACTCTTAGCCGAAAGAGTTCAGGAAGTGTAGCAACTCTTATTACACAACCTAAACTTATTTCGGATATAGGACGGCTAGAGTTAGAGTTATATGTGCAAGGTTCAGATGGGAATTTGGCAGGTATGAGAGTGGAGCCCTCTCTTATTTCGCGGGTTAAAGAAGCTCAAAAGGAAGATGGGGAATTGTGGAGTATGACGAAGAATCTGGAGGAGGGAAAGCAGCCCGACTTTCGTATTGATGACCACGGTGTGATTTGGTTAGATGAGCGATTGTGTGTACCGTCTGATCCAATCATTCTGGAGCCAGTTTTAGCGGAGGCTCATAGTTCGCCATTTTCTATTCATTCAGGTTCTACAAAGATGTACTGGGATTTGAAGGAAATTTTTTGGTGGAATGGGATGAAGCGAGATGTGGCTGAATATGTTGGGAAGTGCCTCACTTGTCAACGAGTAAAGATAGAACATCAACGAGCTAGTGGTTTGTTCCAACAGTTAGACATTCCAGTTTGGAAATGGGAGGATATCACGATGGATTTTATGACTGGTTTGCCAAAGACTTTTAGGAAGAATGATGCTATTTGGGTTGTTGTGGATCGGTTGACCAAATCGACACACTGCTTGGCTATCCATGAGGGTTACTCGGTGGATAGGTTGGCACAGATCTTTCAATAAGAGATTGTTAGACTTCATGGTAATTCGGTGTCTATTATTTTGGATCGGGACCCACGGTTCACTTCACGATTTTGGAAAGGGTTTCAACGAGCTTGGGTTACTCGGCTCAACTTTAATACTTCTTTCCATCCGCAGACCAATGGGCAGTCCGAGCGGACTATTCAAATATTGAAGGACATGTTGAGGTCTTGTGCACTTGAGTGGTCGGGTAATTGGGATGATTACTTAAGCCTAGTTGAATTTGCTTATAATAACAGTTGGCATGTAAGTATTGGGATAGCTTCGTTTGAGGCGTTGTATGGTAGGAAGTGCCGGGCACCAACTTGTTGGGATGAGGTAGGCGAGAGAGCTATAGAAGGGCCTGAGTTAGTCCAAATCACTACGGAGAAGGTAGCGGTGGCTAAGGAGAAATTGAAGTCGGCTCGATCATGGCAGAATAGTTATGCTGATAAGCATAGGAGGACTTTAGAGTTTGAACCTAGTGAGCATGTGTTTCTAAAAGTTTCTCCTTGGAAGGGTATTCAGTGATTTGGTCTGAAAGGAAAACTTAGTCCGCGTTATATTGGCCCATTTGAGATTTTGGAGTGGGTTGGTGAAGTTGCATATCGGTTAGCTTTGCCTCCACAGCTAGCTCATGTGCACAATGTGTTCCATGTGTCGGTGTTGAGGAGTTAAAAATATCATCTGTTGCATGTAGTATAATATCCGCTCGATAAGATTCGGGAGGATCTTACTTGTGTGGAGCAAGCCGAGACGATTTTAGATCGTCAAGAGTGGATTATAAGGAGGAAGACAATTCCGTTCGTTAAGGTTTTATGGAGGAACCATTCGGAGCGAGAAGCTACATGGGAGATGGAGGAGTCTATTCGAGCGGAATATCCACATCTTTTTGATAATTAGGTACGTTCTTTTCTTTTGATTCCGGGGACGGAATTCTTTTAAGGGGTAGGTGATGTAATACCCGGAAAATAAATGAATAAATAAATGACATTTTAAAATTATGTTTTAAATATTTAATTGGACTTTTCTTGTGTTTGGGTCAAATTGTATTTAATTTATGTGGACTATAACAAATAAGAAATGTCATTAATTTGGGTCTTTAAAACTAATTGGATTTAATTTTCATGTGGGTAATAATAAATTCTATTAAGATTAGGAGAGTTAATAAGATATATTAAAAAATATATAACTAAACCTAATTTACTAAAGCATTACGCCTTCATTCGTTTGATATTAAGAAGAAGAATAGAAATGAGCGAGGCGGCATAAAGAAGAAGGAAATTCATCATAGTCAGTATTTGAGAAGATCAATTCGGTAAGTTAGCAATAATTTTTCTTTTCAATTGTTAGATGTATATATATAATCTACTTTAAATATATATATATATATATATATATATATATATATATATATATATATATATATAATAAATAAGCTTTCTACAAGGAATGTTGGAAAGAGCAGGTACATAATTTCTTTGAAAATGAATTAATATATCTAATGCATGAAACTCACCAAAATCATCACTTTATAATCCTATTTACTATTCGAATAAGGTTGTGAGTGGAGTATCATATGTTTAGCTGTTGTATCTATATACTGCTATAGTAATGCAGTTAGTTTTATTTTATAATATTTGTTTAAAGTGTTATGCATGATTATTAGAAAATTTAAAATACAAGGTTTTCAAGAATAAATAATAATAATAATAATAAAATGAGTTTATTAATGGGTTAAAGATGAAAGAATAATTTTGCAAATGTATTTAAAATTATTATTATTTTGTTTAATTAGATCGGACGGAAGGAGTTTAGCGAATAATGTTTGGAATATATTTTGGGGTATTACATTGCTTAATCCAGGTACGGATTTCGTACTCTTTCAGTGATACTCTCGTTAAATTTGATTTAATCGTTTTGGTCCTTATTTCGTATTTCGTTATTATTTTACATAATTATTTCTTGTGAAATTCATATAATAGTTTTATTTTGGAGTTGATTCATATGACTCGAAATTGTACTCTTTGAATTAAGTTATCATGTTTAGTATTTATTTTGATAATTGTAGAGCGGTACATGTTGTTACTTTCTTTTTGAGATATTGAGATTATGATTTGATTTGGTTCAACATGTACATATAGAACCCTTTTGTTGATATTATGTCGCATGTGTTGTGACATGGTATTTTTTTTAGAATATACCGTAAGGTATACCTGAGCTATCACCACCTGTGGGGGTACCATAGGCATGTCCTCTTGGCACCGAGACATGACACCTTCCGTGGCGGTGTGATCAGTCCACGGTGTCTCCATTTTGTGCTTTGGTGGGAGTTGGCCATTTGGTGTTTTGTTGTGGGAGGCGTATGGGTTGACCCTAGTTTTTTGTTCTGTTCTGTTCTGCGGAGTGGCGATGTTTGTGCCAAACACGCCTTCCGATTTTACATACATTTGGATTCGCTGTCCAATGTGTGTGACTTGCCTGTGTGGCAAGGTATATTCTGATTTGTTTTGAGCTCGATATGAAATAACACTTAGCCATTTGATTCAGCCTATTATTTTGTTGTATTAGTTTTGTTCGTTATAGTTCAGTTCATTAATTGAGTTAGTTATCTCAGTTCTTTATTTTGTATTCTATATCCGTACTGGACATTTGGCTCATGCTGTATTTTTCTTCCGGCAGGTAATAAGGGGAATCAAGGACAAGTGTGATGAGAGCTCCCTTCTATCCAATTGATTTAGATATATTTTGTTTAGGTTGTGATACAATAGTTTATCAGAGTTGTAATAAATTATCTTAGATTGTGGGTTGAGCCATTGTGGCATTTATTATGGTTTGGCTTATGTTATTTATGAGATATTGGATTATTCTTTTGTGGCTTAGAGCCTTAATAGAATTTTATCAGTTTTGTTGTGTTTTGGGTAACCTCTCTTTCTATTTCTGAAAGGGGGTGTTATAGTCATGCCTTTAGGGTGTTTGAGAAATTGCCTCAAAGAGGCTAAGTTTTGTAAAAACTGAGAATTAACCAATATTTTGGGCTAAGTAATGTGACGCTCCCAAATTCGGATATCTTATTCAATGTTCACGATCATCTACATCATCTGTTAATCTACCCAATCACATTCGATAACTTGTATTATTATAATAGTCTTTTGCAAATATAAAATATACATCAACGTATCCCAAGTTGTCTAACCTTTAACATTACATAACATGATACCAAAAAATATTACATCACATCCAAAAATATCTATTTACATTGCTATTTAATATATTACAAAAGTTATAGCTAACTATACGATTACTCCTGCACTTTTCCTTTTCCATTATCAGATGATGACCCTCCAGCCTTTTCGTTTTTAACTGAAATTCATTTAGCAAGAATGATCAACAGAATTGCCCAGTAACTAATACTTATTTAAGTAAAACAGTTAATAAGACAACAAATAATAGCTTAATAACTGAAATGAGTATCGTCTGAATAAAATCAAGCTTCAATTGAGGAGTTCTGAAAAGTCTTTATAAACAAGGAAATATCTATACAAAGATTCGCAATAAAAGATTTAGAAAGTAATTGAGGGTCACAAGACAATTACTATGTTCAAGGGTTCAGGTATCTCTACCTTAACCTTTATCAGTCAAAGATTGTGGACGACCATGTTCATACGCAGGGGGATCAACCCTTTTTACATAGTATTGTACACAAACATATTAACGCAACATCATAATTCAGAATCATAGTCTCTGATAACATATCCCTTAGTTAAAGGGTTGTTTAACACAGTCTATCATAAGAGTTCAAATTAAAAGAAATCTGATGAACATAGGTTTATGGTGAATCTTACAACATTTATCAACTATAGTCTAGTTGAACTCAAATAGCATAGACTTTCAATATAAATTAATGAATCAAAGAAAACTTCAATAACATTTGAATAATGAATTCATAGGAGAATTATCAATTCAAGATGCAAAACATTTATTTCAAGCTTCAATAAGAACTTTGGTTTAAGATTGTAACTTAAAAAGAAGGTTAATATACTTGCCTCCTTGATGTGAAGCTCTTAACTCTACGCGATTACACGAATTTACAGTATTAAGCTCCCATATAGCACCTATTAACATATATAATGTTATTTCAATACATAACATTACCACATTTCATATAAATTCAATTTAAACTTGTTTTTTACAATTTTACTATTTTATTTCTATCTTATCCTATGTTAATAGACTTGTTACATATATATGTAATATAAATCATATAAGTTTCTAATAATATCATAATTCTACATACTCATTCTTCATGAATTTAGATTTAAATTCAAGCTAACTATACATTTTATACTTAAATTGTTTCATTAAAACTCTAATATAGATCATTACTCAATTATCTTAAACAATCATAGCATCAAGCTCACATTTCTTATTTAAATCACATATCTTTTAATTTACTTTATTTATTAAAGTTATTAACAATATTATGTATTAAGTATAAAAAAATTAAATTATTTTAGTTATTTATTATAACCCATAAAACATTATGCTCAAAACAACTCCAATAAATCACCATAGTTCAATCAAAACAACTACATTAAACCATGCTAACCAATTGTTGCAGCACAGCGCACAGCACGCGCGCTGCTGCCTGTAGCAACTGTCCTCACCCAACAACCCCCACACCAACTAGGCCACTTTGCATAGTTTTAATTTTCAAACCATAAGTCCGATTGTAATCAAATTTGAGTATGTTATAGAAGGCATGACATAGTATTTTTTAAAAATACAACTCATCATTTTCGGATATTTCAGATAGGTTAAACAGGGGGCCAAAACTGCCCAGTTGAGATAGTCGCAACAGCACAGTGCAGCGCACGGCTGCTGCTGCCACTGCCCAACTGCAGACCCAAGCTCAAGTTGCTAGTTTTACAATTTTCTATATTACAGACTATACATTCGATTAAAACAAAATTTTATATGTTATAGAGGGCGTTGTAAAGTAATTTTAGAAAATATAACATACCCCCAACAAATAACTTAAGTCTATTTTAATTAGTGCCTAATCTGCCATGCTGAACAGTTTTCAAACTAAACATTAACATATTGTTTTCTTTAAAAATAGTTTCCCCACCTAATTCAACTTATAAAAGTCATTCAATTATCTTAAAATAACATATTTACAAATATACTTGGCCTCAAACTTTACTAAATTTTAGTATTTAAGCTAAATAGTCCCTAAGAGGATTTTTAACAAACATCATGTATGCATTAGATTTAGGAGCAGAGTTCATAAGAGTTAAAGGAGAAATTTCCTCTTTTATTACTCGTCACAACTACAACTAATCTCCTTCTTGCTTTAATGTCCCCAAAATTCGGACTATTTTCACTTTCGAACTTGAGCGTTAATATATAACTTCATTCTCATTTCCCGTTAATAATCAATATCATAATTGATAAAATTCATATTTTCAAAAAAAAATTTACAACCTTCAGTATTAAAAAAGATATAAATTTTAAATATTTAAAACTTTTCTCATAATTAAAAAACCCATAAATTCTAAAACATTTTTCATCGTTCTTTGTCCCTGAAATCGCAACATTTACAATTATACTTATATCTCAAAATCATATATATTCTATGATTTATCTCAGATGTCAGTTGTGAATATAAAATTTAACTTTTGATATTAAATTTATTTTTCGGAACATTTGTAACTATAATCCAACAACTATATATCATCTCCCGTACATTATTATTATCATATCAATTTACTTTACAGAGTCATTGTAAAGCTACATTTCAAATTCAAAGCAAACATCCATTATTTCATAAGTTTACACAATTTAGCTCATGTAGATTATAAGAGTTATCTTTAATTAATCTAGAAAACAATAAAAATCTTCTTCTTATCACACCTCAAGTCTTTATCGCCATGATCATGAGAGGTTTAAATTTTTAATCTGCAAATAAAGTTATTTGCAAGTATGAGCACGATGACTCAGCAAGTCTAACAGTTAACACATTTCATGCGTCACATACCATACATGCTCTGCATTTTATAATGCAACATACTTCTCATGCGATTCATTTTGTATATATACATGCATCAAGCCAACTAAATATCAATAGCTATCCAAATCCATTAATTGATCATTACCAATTATAAACATATAGTTGCACCAAGTGTACACTTTAATCATGTTCACAAGTAATTCACATAATACTCGTCACTTGCACATAATTGAGAAATCAATTCATATACATCAACATCACATTTAATTCACATAGAGCTGAAAGAACTTGCCTGTGATTTGCGTTTATCTCTATACATTCATCGAGAGCTCATTGTGTAACTTCTTTCATTGATTTACATTCCTCGTACATTATTCTTCACTGAATATCCTAAATATATACCATCAAAATATAACACGTTTATTGATTCTATTCGAAACATTAATATTCTTCTAGATTAATTTAGAAATCTTCACTTCATTATACGCTCGTAGGTTCATTTATACTATATCCAATACTTCATTTAAAATCTTAATTTCTTCATAAAGTTATACATCTGACATGTAAACATGTCTATAGGTCAAAATTGAAAACTTAGATAATAGCTTTGTACTTTCATAATCTTAATTTCTTAAGATTTCATTATGTTTATATGTTATACATTAGGTTGCTAGTCTTTAATTAAACTTTAAATCAATTTAATCATTTTGTAATGAAATATAAAACAACTGCACAAGAGCTTGATGCCATACTGAGTTATCTGGCTAGTTGTTTTTTCATTAAACTAAGTTGCTCATGTATCCATGGCATAGTCCGTTATATGTTAAGATGTGGAGCTCTTACCCTTGCACCCGAATAAAATTAAACTATTTGCACATTGCAGCAAGCTCAAGACCTAATGAGTCATTAATGTTTATCTTTAAAAAAATAGTGCACACGAGTGTTCTGCCTCCATGTCTTCCTGGCCAAATAAGGCATTTATTAAATGTTATATTAATAAATTAGCTAATTTAATTTGCTCTCAAATCTCAATAATATGGTCTATTATTTGAAAGCATGTGGAATCTTGACTGCCCTACACAAAGTATGTTAAATTTAGGTTGACACTAACACATAAATAATACTTACATATGAATCGGTAAGTATCCACGAAGCGGAAGCGGTTGAACCGAATGTCAAATCTACAAGCAACACCACGAACATAGCTACCATGATCCTTCTTGCTTCTCGTCAATATATATAGTTGTTACAAGCAATTAATGCGAACGAACTAACTACGTGTTCACACCAAGTACACCCAAGCCTATTGATGGAAGCTTGGAAATACTAGAGATAAGAGAGAAACTGTATGGGAAAAATAATACGTTATTTTTCCTTAGACCTTCACACAGTAAGCTTCAGTATTTAACGTAAAACCCAATACGTATGGGATAAATCTACCACTGACTAAGATTAGGAGAATTATCTTACATAGAGTGTAGCGCCCCCAAATCCGGGTCCCCAGAACCTCGGACATGGTACGTTACGATACGATATTTCTATAACTATTGCGGAAGATATAAACATAAATTGTTTATACAATAACTTTTACAACATAATCCCAAGGTCTGTAACCTTAACTTAATACCTGTATTCAATATGCTATACAACATACAATGTCATACGCCTTTGCCTGTATCTGAAGTATTCGTTTAAATCTGCAATGTTTATCATGATATAGCAAGGGTGAGCAACAAGTTTGCCCAGCAAGTTTAATTTCAAGAAAAGATATATCATGATTGAAAGAATGAAAATAAGCTGGCCGACTTTCAACAATATAACAATTATGAAATAACATGAATCAATTTTAGTAACTGAACGACCGAGACAATAAAAATGAATGGTCAATAATGAACATGAATAAATCAACTGGACCAAATGGCAATGAAGGTGATCAGCCTTTCATACCTGATGAACACATGCAATATACACAACGTGCGAATCAATAATTCATGGACGTTATGTAATCAACAAGGATTAACCACTAGCATAATTGAAGAATCATAACTCAAGGTTGAGTTAAAGAAAACTTGCCTTTATCGCCGACTACTGCTACGCAGTCTATTTAGCTTCATCTGAAGACCTACTATTAATAATACCGATCTCCCAATTTGAATAATATCATCGCAATAACTATTATTAATTACAGTTATAAAATAACCTAAACACATTATCACATAATCCTATAGGTCAACAGAACACATAAGACCTAGTATTAATTCAAACTATTTCAGTCTGAGTTGAGTTCGGTACTATTTCGACCTCCCGATTGCCTAATCGGATAATTATCGAGCCTAATATTAATAAGACTCTACTTAAACACTATAATATTAACTTAGATAATTTATTAATCAGTCAAAATATTTTTCACAAGCTCATAATAATTTTCAAATAATTAATACCAGTTATAATGATTTTTCAATCATTAATATCATTTTTAAATGATTTAAATACCAAATAATTCCATTATCATTAATATTTATTTAATTTCAAATATTAATGAAATACATGACGTAATATTATAAGTTATTTATAATATCTCAAAGTATTTTTAATACCTTAATATCACATTTAAATGATTTAAAACATTTAAATCCATTATTAAATAACAGCCATTAATATTAAAAATATTAATGTATTTCATGATAAAATATTAAAAGTTATGTCTTATAACTTAAAATATTTTTTTATAACCTTTAAATCATTTTTAAATGATTTTTAAAACATTAAAACTATTTTTACATAATTTATTTAATACAATTATTAAATAAATTTATTATCATAATATTAATCTATACCTTCATTTGATTACTATTTAATATTAATTAAATAGTAATTAATTAATTACCTTTAGTTATTATTTAACTAATAAATAATAGCCAATTAGATCTATCCATTATTTAATGTTAATTAGATAATGAATAATCAAATTATTATTTGTCTTTAATTATTATTTAATATTAAATAATAATTAATTAATTAATTATCCTTGAATAGTAAATAATTATTTTATTTACTTCATTAATCTTTAATTATTCCTTATTATTATTTAAAGAATAATTAATTAACATTTGTCCTTATTTATTATTTAATAATAAATAATTAATTCATTTCATAAATCTTTAATCATTCTTTCTTATTAAATTAAGAATAATTAATTATTACTTGTCCTTATTTATTATTTAATATTTAAATAAAAAATAATTATACACTTTTATGTTAATGTAAGTAAGTAATCACTTAATCTTACTTAAACATTATTCAATATTAATTAAATAATAATTAATCAATTGTTTAACTCTAATTATTATTTAATCTTAATTAAATAATAAATAGTTACTTTGTTAACACTAACTTTACTTTATTATCACTTAAATAATAGTTAAATAGTTAATTACATTTAACTTTAGATGTAATTAGATTACTAACCAATTAATGGCTTTAAAATCATTTATTAGCATTGTTCATTTAATTACAATTCTGCTATTCTCGCCCAAATTTTTAGATTCGGGGTCCTTTACGAAAACGCTTGTAACAAGAAATCTACAACTCGGAATTAAGTTCCGTCAAAGTCTTTGGATTCGTATTTTCTTGAACTACTGTTTCCGTTTATCAAATACCAAATTTGGTTCTGTTTTGGTCACGGAAAACAGCCCAGAAGTGGCTGGTCAGTTTTAGTTTCCCAGCTTGACCCTCTTGTACTAAATCAATCATAACTTAGTCGTTTTAAAACGTTTTTGAGCGATTCTTGAGCCCACGCGAAGCTAACTTCCGGGACTACAACTTTTGTTTTTGGACCATTTTCAAATTCCAAGCACAAAATTCCAGAAATTTCGAGGAAGGGACTGGACCGAAATGGTTTCCCAGTTTTGACTCGGCTACTTTAAAATGGCATAACTCTTTCCTCCGAAGTCGGATTTAGTCCGTTCTGGAGTCTATGGAAAGCTTATTCAGTGTAATACAACATACCAAAAGCCCATAATTTTTTGAATAATTTAGCTAATCCCGAAATTTTCTTTTAGGGGCAGCAGTCCGCTAATTTTTCTAAGTGTTAAAAACTCTTTTGCTTATAAATTCATAGCTTGCTCATCTTAAATCAGTTTTTAGTCGTTCCACTTGGAGAATCTTCGTATCTTATAGCTCTATCACCCAAAGTTGACGGATTATGAATCCGACTTACGGAACGTGAACAGTAAATCCGGGAGAAGGCTGTTCAGTTTTAGTTTTCCGGTAAAAATGTTTTTGAGCTTTCTTTCAACATTTTTGACATAATCCCATACTAATACACAAGTTAAATACATGTTAACCTATATAAACATGTTTAGCAAGAATCTAGCCATTTAAAACTTGAACTCCATATATCAAAAATTAAAATACATAAACTAAGTGTTTATGGTTTATACCTTTTTCCTTTTTGGGTTTTTCTTCTTCTTCTTCTTGCTAGGTGGAGCTCTAAGTCATGAACCAAAGCTACTCTCCTCCTTCTCTCTATGCCCCACGGCAGCCCCCCTTGGATTTTCTTTCTTAATATTTTCTCTTTCTAGTTTTCTTTTGGAGAATTAGATCAAAAAGAGAAGTAAACTCTTTTTAGCAAATGAAATGCACTTCATTTATAGTCTTAAATAAAAAATATAGATATAGCATGTATATCTATACAAATCTTCCCATATATCTTCATCTTCTCTCTCTAATATCTTTTCATTTTGCTTGCAATATTGGAAAAAAAAGGTGGACAAATAAAAGAGTGACACCTATGCATAGTTGGTGACCAACTTTGACAACAAAATAAAAATCACATGCTCTCTTCATCCTCTCCTTTACATGGCCGGGTGAGTCCCCCTCCTTTTGCCCATTTTGATTTTATTTTTATTACTTTTATTTTGCTTAATAAATGACCACAAAGTCCTTCCATAATTGGGCCAAGTTTTGAGCTCCCATTTAAATAGTTTGGGCTCTCTAATTAAAATGTTTGGGCCATGTAAATAACCATGGGTCCGACACACAAATTTTATCTTACTATAATTATTTAATTAGGGCTTCCATCCCACTTATTTTAGAATTTAAATGATTACTTATGTACATTTAATTCCATAACCCAATTAGACTTGCTTTAGTTAGGTTTAAAATAATTTAATAAATTGAGATAATAAAATTAATCTCTTAGGTTAGTATATATTTTAAATACTAAATTTTCTTATACACCCTTAAGTTATTTAATTACCATACCTAATTTATAATTAGGATATGTAGCTTTCTTTATAATTCATTTTATAAAATAAATAAACATATATACATATTTACAATATATATATTTATTTAGTCATATACATACTCCTCATGAGTCATAATATATTTATCCTTATACATAATCTCTTTCTTAATTTCAAAATTTCTAGCATTCTCATTTAATTTTTTTACATTACTTAAAAATCTAAATCAAACCGTATAGGTTCTTTTTAAAAAAAATTAAATCATTCCTCTATTTCAACTTTAGGTTTTAAACTTTAACCTTTAATTTAATCATTTAAGATTTTATTAATCTTACAAATTCTCGGGTTGTCACATTCACCCTTTCTTCTAAGAATTTCGTCCTCGAAATTACAAGCTACTAATCACTACTCCTTTTATTCATCAAAATTAGGTTTTTAAGTTAACCTTTACATGATTTTATGCTCAATTTAATGAGTACATACTGCTTCCTTCTATGAGGAACTATTCCATCGATACCTTCTACCCAGACTTCTCTCCAAGGAGTTAAAAACTTTTCAAATTATGCTGAGGGGTCATATAGACCATGAACACATAGTTTTAACGATATTTATATCGCAAAACAATAACTACTAAGTATGTTTACAATCACGAAAAAGGTAAACTACTTCTGCAAGTACATTAGGTAATCAGCCTATCGTACCCTACGTCATGCATAACGTATCAATCATGTTTAGCGAATATTTACGCTACTAGATTGGATTATTTTATCCAATCAACATAGTTCACCTCAGTCTTATCATAGGATTCCGCACCAAAATAATTTGGTTCGGGATAAATTCTCAAAAATACTTTGAATTTTCATACACATTTGTCTAGCTGAATCAAATAGCTTAGACGTATACCAATAATTCGAATTTCAATCGAAACATGTCTATCCAAATTCAGTTGGCAAGAACTTACCTTTAAAATTCTGAAAATCATTTTATGACGTCATGATACCGCACTGTATTTACAGTCCGTTTGAGGATTCCGTCATTGTGTGACTTTGTTATACTGCATTATTCCATATTGGGCTGACGATCTTTAGATCACATCCGACACTAAGTAATTCTGCATTGATAACTCCATCATTTTTATCATCTTTGCACCAGGTTACATGATGCATTAATGATATATAAAATACATTTTGATACATTTCAAATCATTTTCTTCTAGCCGAAATAATTAGCATAGACTTTTCTTTAAATAGCTCAAAACCATTGAAAATTATTTTTGTGATGTTATCATACCGCAACTAGTAACGATGTGCTAGTGGTACGAAGACCACTTCTATACAATTGTAACCATGTGTTGCTGATAACAAAAAATTTATTTATATATTTAAAGGTACATCAGTGCGAATTTAGCTTGATGTCAAAAATTTGAAGTCTAGCACAGCTAGAAGATTTGGAATACATATGCTTCCACCATCAACTTCACTTTCTAATGATCAATTGCTTAATAAATCTATCTATTCCTATGATCCTCAATTCGCCGTTCACATAATTCTATATTCCAGTGCAGTTCATCAAACATGCCACACATTATGAGTTTAGGAACTTTCCACAATCATATGGGTTTAGGAACTTATCCTAGTCAGATCAAAATCGTCCATTCGCTGAGGGTTCCATCATACGATTATGAGTCACGAACTTACCATAAGTGTGAGTTTAAAGAACTTGCACCTAATCTTATATTTTCTACCTATCCGTTATACACATGAGAAAAGAATCACCTTCTCAACATACATATAGTGAATAGCGCGACACCAATATTTCAATGATTATCAATATAACAAGCTAAGTGGTTGTCAAACCAAACACAATCCCCTGCCCAAACAAAGAATTGGTCAACTCAGTCACTAATCAAATAGGAAGCTAAGCGGTCCTAAAACCAAGCATAAATTCCCTGCCCATAGAAGGAATCATACAACTTAGCTGCTAACATAAGTCCTCAATTGAAATCCCACCTATTCCTAGTTCTTTCTTTACTAGATACGAATTTCATTTAATTCGTATCTCATCATCCTTTTCAACTCTTTTGAGTTTAAATCGTACTATTTTATAGTACCATATTCGTATAGTAATTCTGTTATAAAGTCTTCAATCCATAGATTGATCATCTATTCTCTTATAACCTCATCAGATCACGTTGTAATCTGATATTATAATCGTATTATATTACGACTCTTTTCTATCTTATGATCGTTTTGTTTTACGATCTTCTTGCCCTTTACACTTTTAGTCTTTTAGACTCTATCTATTCATTACTACTGTTCATCTTTATTATCAGAGTTAAGTAACTCTAGATCTTTATTACTTGTCACGATTCTTCTTTGAATCTTATTGACTTATTAAAACCTTGCCCAAATTCATCGCGTAGAACTTAAATTCTATTTGAGTTTATTCATATTCCTTAACTCTGTGGTTATAACCTAAGGTAACCTTACCTAAGGTTTATAACCTACAGCTTTGATACCAACTGTAGCGCCCCCAAATCCGGGTCCCCAGAACCTCGGACATGGTACGTTACGATACGATATTTCTATAACTATTGCGGAAGATATAAACATAAATTGTTTATACAATAACTTTTACAACATAATCCCAAGGTCTGTAACCTTAACTTAATACCTGTATTCAATATGCTATACAACATACAATGTCATACGCCTTCGCCTGTATCTGAAGTATTCGTTTAAATCTGCAATGTTTATCATGATATAGCAAGGGTGAGCAACAAGTTTGCCCAGCAAGTTTAATTTCAAGAAAAGATATATCATGATTGAAAGAATGAAAATAAGCTGGCCGACTTTCAACAATATAACAATTATGAAATAACATGAATCAATTTTAGTAACTGAACGACCGAGACAATAAAAATGAATGGTCAATAATGAACATGAATAAATCAACTGGACCAAATGGCAATGAAGGTGATCAGCCTTTCATACCTGATGAACACATGCAATATGCACAACGTGCGAATCAATAATTCATGGACGTGATGTAATCAACAAGGATTAACCACTAGCATAATTGAAGAATCATAACTCAAGGTTGAGTTAAAGAAAACTTGCCTTTATCGCCGACTACTGCTACGCAGTCTATTTAGCTTCATCTGAAGACCTACTATTAATAATACCGATCTCCCAATTAGAATAATATCATCGCAATAACTATTGTTAATTACAGTTATAAAATAACCTAAACACATTATCACATAATCCTATAGGTCAACAGAACACATAAGACCTAGTATTAATTCAAACTATTTCAGTCTGAGTTGAGTTCGGTACTATTTCGACCTCCCGATTGCCTAATCGGATAATTATCGAGCCTAATATTAATAAGACTCTACTTAAACACTATAATATTAACTTAGATAATTTATTAATCAGTCAAAATATTTTTCACAAGCTCATAATAATTTTCAAATAATTAATACCAGTTATAATGATTTTTCAATCATTAATATCATTTTTAAATGATTTAAATACCAAATAATTCCATTATCATTAATATTTATTTAATTTCAAATATTAATGAAATACATGACGTAATATTATAAGTTATTTATAATATCTCAAAGTATTTTTAATACCTTAATATCACATTTAAATGATTTAAAACATTTAAATCCATTATTAAATAACAGCCATTAATATTAAAAATATTAATGTATTTCATGATAAAATATTAAAAGTTATGTCTTATAACTTAAAATATTTTTTTATAACCTTTAAATCATTTTTAAATGATTTTTAAAACATTAAAACTATTTTTACATAATTTATTTAATACAATTATTAAATAAATTTATTATCATAATATTAATCTATACCTTCATTTGATTACTATTTAATATTAATTAAATAGTAATTAATTAATTACCTTTAGTTATTATTTAACTAATAAATAATAGCCAATTAGATCTATCCATTATTTAATGTTAATTAGATAATGAATAATCAAATTATTATTTGTCTTTAATTATTATTTAATATTAAATAATAATTAATTAATTAATTATCCTTGAATAGTAAATAATTATTTTATTTACTTCATTAATCTTTAATTATTCCTTATTATTATTTAAAGAATAATTAATTAACATTTGTCCTTATTTATTATTTAATAATAAATAATTAATTCATTTCATAAATCTTTAATCATTCTTTCTTATTAAATTAAGAATAATTAATTATTACTTGTCCTTATTTATTATTTAATATTTAAATAAAAAATAATTATACACTTTTATGTTAATGTAAGTAAGTAATCACTTAATCTTACTTAAACATTATTCAATATTAATTAAATAATAATTAATCAATTGTTTAACTCTAATTATTATTTAATCTTAATTAAATAATAAATAGTTACTTTGTTAACACTAACTTTACTTTATTATCACTTAAATAATAGTTAAATAATTAATTACATTTAACTTTAGATGTAATTAGATTACTAACCAATTAATGGCTTTAAAATCATTTATTAACATTGTTCATTTAATTACAATTCTGCTATTCTCGCCCAAATTTTTAGATTCGGGGTCCTTTACGAAAACGCTTGTAACACGAAATCTACAACTCGGAATTAAGTTCCGTCAAAGTCTTTGGATTCGTATTTTCTTGAACTACTGTTTCCGTTTATCAAATACCAAATTTGGTTCTGTTTTGGTCACGGAAAACAGCCCAGAAGTGGCTGGTCAGTTTTAGTTTCCCAGCTTGACCCTCTTGTACTAAATCAATCATAACTTAGTCGTTTTAAAACGTTTTTGAGCGATTCTTGAGCCCACGCGAAGCTAACTTCCGGGACTAAAACTTTTGTTTTTGGACCATTTTCAAATTCCAAGCACAAAATTCCAGAAATTTCGTGGAAGGGACTGGACCGAAATGGTTTCCCAGTTTTGACTCGGCTACTTTAAAATGACATAACTCTTTCCTCCGAAGTCGGATTTAGTCCGTTCCGGAGTCTATGGAAAGCTTATTCAGTGTAATACAACATACCAAAAGCCCATAATTTTTTGAATAATTTAGCTAATCCCGAAATTTTCTTTTAGGGGCAGCAGTCCGCTAATTTTTCTAAGTGTTAAAAACTCTTTTGCTTATAAATTCATAGCTTGCTCATCTTAAATCAGTTTTTAGTCGTTCCACTTGGAGAATCTTCGTATCTTATAGCTCTATCACCCAAAGTTGACGGATTATGAATCCGACTTACGGAACGTGAACAGTAAATCCGGGAGAAGGCTGTTCAGTTTTAGTTTTCCGGTAAAAATGTTTTTGAGCTTTCTTTCAACATTTTTGACATAATCCCATACTAATACACAAGTTAAATACATGTTAACCTATATAAACATGTTTAGCAAGAATCTAGCCATTTAAAACTTGAACTCCATATATCAAAAATTAAAATACATAAACTAAGTGTTTATGGTTTATACCTTTTTCCTTTTTGGGTTTTTCTTCTTCTTCTTCTTGCTAGGTGGAGCTCTAAGTCATGAACCAAAGCTACTCTCCTCCTTCTCTCTATGCCCCACGGCAGCCCCCCTTGGATTTTCTTTCTTAATATTTTCTCTTTCTAGTTTTCTTTTGGAGAATTAGATCAAAAAGAGAAGTAAACTCTTTTTAGCAAATGAAATGCACTTCATTTATAGTCTTAAATAAAAAATATAGATATAGCATGTATATCTATACAAATCTTCCCATATATCTTCATCTTCTCTCTCTAATATCTTTTCATTTTGCTTGCAATATTGGAAAAAAAAGGTGGACAAATAAAAGAGTGACACCTATGCATAGTTGGTGACCAACTTTGACAACAAAATAAAAATCACATGCTCTCTTCATCCTCTCCTTTACATGGCCGGGTGAGTCCCCCTCCTTTTGCCCATTTTGATTTTATTTTTATTACTTTTATTTTGCTTAATAAATGACCACAAAGTCCTTCCATAATTGGGCCAAGTTTTGAGCTCCCATTTAAATAGTTTGGGCTCTCTAATTAAAATGTTTGGGCCATGTAAATAACCATGGGTCCGACACACAAATTTTATCTTACTATAATTATTTAATTAGGGCTTCCATCCCAATTATTTTAGAATTTAAATGATTACTTATGTACATTTAATTCCATAACCCAATTAGACTTGCTTTAGTTAGGTTTAAAATAATTTAATAAATTGAGATAATAAAATTAATCTCTTAGGTTAGTATATATTTTAATTACTAAATTTTCTTATACACCCTTAAGTTATTTAATTACCATACCTAATGTATAATTAGGATATGTAGCTTTCTTTATAATTCATTTTATAAAATAAATAAACATATATACATATTTACAATATATATATTTATTTAGTCATCTACATACTCCTCATGAGTCATAATATATTTATCCTTATACATAATCTCTTTCTTAATTTCAAAATTTCTAGCATTCTCATTTAATTTCTTTACATTACTTAAAAATTTAAATCAAACCGTATAGGTTTTTTTTAAAAAAAATTAAATCATTCCTCTATTTCCACTTTAGGTTTTAAACTTTAACCTTTAATTTAATCATTTAAGATTTTATTAATCTTACAAATTCTCGGGTTGTCACATAGAGTCCTAACCATATCACGTATTATATAAAATACTTCCAAGTGATATGAGACTCTACTAATCCTTATTGGGTTATCTAATATCCATACCCAAGTGGATGTTCATGATCCACAGGTCCGACCCAGATCAATTACCAACATCTCCCACTCAGACACTTGGGTTATAAAGGTACATACTCATCTCAAATCAATAATCTCTAGATTTCCTCGTACAGGTGCATTGGCGTGCGACTGACGAGAAATCAATAATATCAAGGGCGAGAGCTCACATATTAAGTCTTCATCATAACTAAAGCATCTCAAAAAAAACTCGTCATGTTCTAGACCAGTCGATCACATTCTGTTGAGTATTTCAAATCCCTCATTAATTACATTTCAGAAATTCACTCAAACCCATTTGCCTTGGTATGCTAAACTTAAAAAAAATACATATAGTATAATACGTTTAAAATAGTTGCGCGCACATAGCATAACCAACGGCTGAATGTGATGCCAAACAAGTGTCTTCCCTAAACTCTCATGTCAATCTTCATTAACTTTGCTGCTTTCCCAGACAAGTACCCATGGAACCTCATTATATGGACTTAGGAATACAGACTAGAGTAGCAACACAAAGTCTTTGTTTCATGACATAGGTTCAAGTTACTAAGGACAATAATTAATTTACAGGGCTCACATAGTGATTGGATACGGATCCACCACATCACTCTTCTGTATGTCGCTTCTTTTGCACACGAGTTACAATTCTCATGTTACGGTGGAGTGCCAAAAAAAATGTCGCTCTAGCTAAAATAACACCGTACGGACAGTAGTTAATCGCTCTCTAGCGTTTAACCTTAGAAAACATCTCTAGGTACTTCAGATAGTATCTAGTATGAATCTAATGTCCGGCAACCCAAAACAAGGCTACACCTCTTACAAATGTTCTGTATGTAATGATACCTCTTCTTGGACCCAGCCAAGGCGACTAAATCATAATGTCTCAAAAATGGTGCCCAACCATTTAGACAACCATAAAATAGTCTCATCTCGCTCGCTATTACAAGCGTCGAGGCAGGTTACCGCGTGAGTAGATCAACCTTTTTGCCTTGTGACATTTTATATGCATGCTTATATATAATATACAACAAGTTAAAACATAGAACTTAATAGAAATCAACATTATGTAATAACTTTTATTGCATAAAAATATAGTAAACAATATCCAAAAGATGTCCATTATCAAACATAAAAAAAACATATCAAGGCCTACGAAGTCCCAAGCTCCTAACATGAGCTCGAAAAACATCCCTAGGAATGGGTTTAGTCAAGGGATTAGCAACCATGTCGCTCGTAGAGATATGTTTGAGGACCACCTTCTTTCGTGCCACAATATCCCTAATGTAGTGAAATTTAGTCTCAATATGCTTGGCCTTTCCATGGTACTTGGGATCCTTAACGTAAGATAAAGCAGCCGTATTGTCACAATGAAAAGTGACAGGATCACTCGAATGTGACCCAACATGCAGGCGCTTGAAGAATCTCCGTAACCATACTACTTCTTATACTGCAAAGAAACATGCAATGTATTCTAACTCCATGTTGGATAAAGCAACACATGATTATTTCTTGCTCAACCAACTAATGGCTCCACCACAAAGCAAGAAGTTATACCCAGTGGTAGACTTGCGCTCATCCAGGTCGCTAGCCCAATCTGCGTCACTGTACCCCTATAAGTGTAGCTCACCCCCCTAATAACACAACATATAGTCCATGATGCCTCTCAAGTATCGAAGTATCCTCTTAACTGCCACCAAATGAGCAAATCCAAGATTGCATTAAAATCGACTAACCATCCCCACTGCAAAACTTATATTGGAACGTGCACACATCATTGCATACAACAACTTACCAACTGCACTAGCATAAGGAACACGAGCCATCTGCTCTTTTTCTTGATCAGTCTTAGGGCAAAGGTCCTGGCTTAGTTTATGACCCTTCTCAATGGGAGTGTCAACTGGTTTAGAATTGTGCATACGAAAAATACTCTAAAATAGATTTTATATAAGTCTCTTGACTTAAACCCAAAAATCTTTTAGAGCGATCCCTATAGATCTTAATTCCGAGTACAAATTCTGCCTCACCCATATCTTTCATCTCAAAATTAGTTGATAATCACTTTTTAGTGGCGACAATCAATCCCATATCATTTCCAGCTATCAAGATGTCATCAACGTACAAACACAAGATCATAAAGCTTTTTTCGACCCGTTTAACATACACACAATGATCTTCCTCAATCATCGTAAACCCATCAGCAATTATGGCTCGATGAAATCGAAAGTACTATTGTCTAGATGAATACTTTAAGCCATAAATGGAACGTTTGAGCTTACACACTTTGCGCTCTTGTCCTTTAACCTCAAAGCCAATTGGTTGATTCATGTAAATCTCCTCATCTAGTTCTCCATATAGAAATGCAGTTTTAACGTCCATCTGATAAAGCTCCAAATCTAAACGTGCGTCAATAGCTAGAATAAGGTGAATGGAGCCAATTCTCACAACTAGTGATAATGTCTCATCATAATCCACACCTTCCTTTTGGGTGAACCCTTTCGCCACAAGACGAGCCTTATACTTGTCGATTGATCCATCCGCCTTTCGTTTAATTTTGAAAACCCATTTGTTTTCAATGGCCTTACAACCAGGCGGTAGATCAACCAACTCCCAAACCTGATTCTTTCCCATAGAACCAATTTCATCCTTCATAGCATCTATCCATTCAAAAAAATCCTAAGTAATCACAATTATTTAGTCTATGGATAAAAATCAAAAAATCGCTAAGTCCATAATCATCATTCCATGTAATAAAATAAATAATTGTGATTAATTTTATTTTATATGACAAAATCCAACTAGCCCATTACAACAAAAAATAAAGACGAGGTTTAAGAAACAAAAAACCCCTTATTGATAATTTAATTGTTCTTTGGGATATAAAATCAATTAATTGAAGAACAAGTGCAAAATTACATTACCTTACAAGGCTTCAATATAAATACATCAATACCAAAAATTTACATCAAAGATTCCTACAACATCAATCTAATAATAAAATTGGGAATGTTGCACTTATCTTCTCATAATTATTTTATCTTAGGTCTCTATCATAAAATGAGAGCCCGTCTCCAAAAACAATTAAATATCAACTATTTTTAGTCCATCCAAAGCACCATGCAATAACAAATAAGGGGTATGTGCATGAATGGACCCATCACAGCTCCCACTAGGAAGCCGGATGTATTTGGTCAAATCCTAAGGGGACGAACGCAACAAATATGCTGAATAAACATAATATTTACACATAAATATACAACAATAAATGTGAAATAATATTCAATATTACTCAAAATTGACCAAATATTTTTCTAACAGTATGTATACATAAAAATTTCATACTGTGATTTTTCTGGATTTTTTGAAAGAAATTTACTATTTAATGCAATTACTTTTCAAATAACTAATAATTGACAGTAAAATAATTTAAGATACTAATATAATTCAATTCTCAACACCAATAAATGGAGATCTTGTAAACATGCCTCTAAAATCACAGGAAAAAATTTGGCCCAAAAAAAAATTCCTGGACAATTTTTAAAGCACTTTAAATAGCTATAAACAATTTTTGAAAATATTTTTCATTGACAAAAAAATTCAAAAAAATAATTAAAGTGACCAGAAAATAAAAACAAATTTTTCTGTAATTTTTTTTTTTTAAAAAATGTCCAGAAGGTGGCGCGTGGACCCCACGCACGCTGTCCTTTTTTTTAAATAGGCGTGTGGGCCCCACACTGACAGCTGACGCTGACGTCAGTTTCGTCTTCTTTCTTAGACCAGAAGCACAATTACAGTTTGGTACCTTTTTTCAAAAAATCATAATTAATTATACTGATGTCCAAAAAATACGAACTTCATATTTTTAGAATTGTGGTGAGATGTACTATTTTAATATATAAAGAAAATATACATTTGACTTCTGTTGAAAAATAGATTTTTATTTAGAAAAAAAATATAAATTCAAATTAGGGTTCGCGTTTTCTCTCAAAATGCAAATCTGATTGCAACAAAAATTTTCAGGTGTCTAAACATGCATATGAACTACATCATACTGTATTTTCAGCCTCTAATATGTACTCTAGCATATTATGCCATTAATGTCCTATTACAAGCTTTATATGCAAAAAACAAAAAATAATAACAGAATATTTATGCGAGATCAGGCATAGTATGGCTTTGATACCAATGTTAAATTTAGGTGAAAACTAACACATAAATAATACTTATATATGAATCGGTAAGTATCCACGAAACGGAAGCAGTTGAACCGAATGTCAAATCTACAAGCAACACCACGAACACAGCTACCACGATCCTTCTTGCTTCTCGTCAATATATATAGTTGTTACAAGTAATTAATGCGAACAAACTAATTACGTGTACACACCAAGTACACCCAAGCCTATTGATGGAAGCTTGGAAATACTAGAGATAAGAGAGAAACTGTATGGGAAAAATAATACGTTATTTTCCCTTAGCCCTTCACACAGTAAGCTTCATTATTTAACGTAAAACCCAATACGTATGGGATAAGTCTACCACTGACTAAGATCAGGAGAATTATCTTACATGGAGTCCTAACCATATCACGTATTGTTTAAAATACTTCCAAGTGATATGGGACTCTACTAATCCTTATTGGGTTATCTAATATCCATACCCAAATGGATGTTCATGATCCACGGGTCCGACCCGGATCAATTACCAACATAGTATGTTTAACTTATAGTCCACATCTTAATTAGCACGATCAGAAACTTTGGTTAGTTCATGATGTGATCTATCAACTAAATACTTTATTAATAAGGGGTTATTCATATTCAATAAGGGATATTCTATTGCAATCACTATGATCACTTAAATTCTATAAGAAAATAGTTTATTAGCTTATGATCCCTATGAACATAAGTCGTTGCCTAAGGTACTACATTTATCAAGCTAATAAACCTTATAACAGATCACTATGAATATAAAATATGTTGTTTAACCATATTATAAGGTTAATTCATAATCCTGTTCAAGGATTGTACGCCTAATATTATAAATAGCATAACTTTTAGCTTATTTTTAAGTCTTCCTTATTGTGACGACCCCAGAATTCGGATAACCTTGAAATTAGGTTTTTCAATGAGAATATCTAATAAATAAAATTTTATTGATATTATTATGTGTTATGTGTTTTAGGTCGATTAATGACTTAATTTACATGTTACATGATTATGTATGAGTGTTAGGAGTTTTTGGGAGAAAATAATTTTTTTCGAGAAATACGCTAAAACACTAGTCATAAAACACATAAATTGCTAATAAACGTACTTTTTCGAAAATTTTGAATTTCGTCATAACGTTTATTTGAGTAGGAAAGATGAAATCTCTAATAATATTTTTTTTAGAAAAGGCTGTAAAAACACTATTCACGCTAAAAACGCAACTTTGTTTTTTTATTTTTCAAAGGGTGACATGGCATTTATTTGAGGACGGGAGACATAATATCCAATAAAGTAAACGAAAGAAATTTCACGATTTTTACATGCTGAACGAGTTAGAAATATCTAACTAAAAAGAAATAGAGTAACCGACTTAGTTCGGGAATTTAACCCTAAACAATTGTATGAAAGGACAAAATAGACTTTTTGCTTACTAAATGAATTATGAAAGTTAACTATTAAATAAATTAACTAATTAAATTTAGTTGAACTAATTAAATTTAGTTGAATTAACTAAGCCCAGGGTTTTAAAAGCTTGGTTAGGATTGTATGGCTTGGCTAAGGTTAAACCAAGGGTTAAAACCTAAATTCTTGGAGCCAAATGAAAGAGCCATAGCTTGGACTTAGAGCCAAAGTTTTGTTGATACATGTGTCACTTGCTAGCATTAAACATGAGGTAGGTAAATTGAATGTGGACAAGGAAAGAAGAGGCTAGGTGTCAATTGTTGGGCATTATAGCACATACATAAAGCAAGATGAGGAGCAAAATGACCCAAGGGGGGCGGCAAGAATGGGCAAGGGGGAGGTTTTGGTGACTCGTGACCATAGGTGGCACAAAGCATTGAATGCTTGCCTATCTTCTTAAGCCTCTTAACCATTAAGTCACAAGTGTCATCATTTAATTCCTTCACCCCACATGAGTTAGTTTAACTCTCAAGCAAGTTTAAGTTAAGTGTAGGATGATTTGTTAAATCATCCAACACTTAGTCATTTTCACTCTTTCCATATTGTAAGAGAGAGAAAGTGAGAAGCTAAAGCTTAAGAGAAAGAAAAGAGAGCAAGAGAAAAGCTAGAAAGCTAGAGACAGTGGCTCGGTTGGAGCTAAGGCAAGGAAGGAAGAGAGGAAAAGAAGCTAGTAAGACAAGCCATCCTCCATAAGCAAGAACAAGAAAGAAGAGAACTCAAGAAGTAAACCTTAAAAACCCTAACCTTCATTCATCTCTATAACTTTCTATTTTATTTTGCTTGGTTGGAAGAAGTTGTGTGATTATTAATGGTTGATGAGGAACCTAAGGATGATGATGAAAAATATGTTAAACTAAATGTTAATAGCATACAAAGTGAAATCAAAATGAACAAATCCCAAACCTATGCATCATGGATGGAAACATGGATAATGGTCTGTTAATGGATTGTCCCATTGACTATTTTGAGGACCACTTTTGATTATGATTCATGTCTAAAAATTTATTTTGAAAGTGGTATATTATACTCATATGAGTTATGGAAATAACCCAATTTGAATGAATCAAAAAGAAGTTAAAACGAATTTATAGTGAATGTTTTAGTAAAACATGTTAGAAATCGAAAACTAGTTTGGTTACTGACCTTAAGGCCAATTTTGGGACTAGTTTGATTTCTTGGAAAATTCTGAGAGTGTATAGTACATTGATTAAAGAATCTATAGCCTCTAGAACGGACTCATTCTGAGTTCGGACGACCGAGTTATGACGTTCCAAAGTAAACGCATCAAAACTGTCCAATCTGGAAAATCATATTCGGACATGTTATTTGTATGAATTTTCTGGACTTGTGTGTTCCAAATTTGAAAATGGTTAAAGCATAAGAGTTGTAGCCCCGGAAGTTAGCTTCGTGTGGGAGTAAGAATCGCTCAAAAATATTTTGAAACGAATTAGTTATAACTGTTCTACCGAGAGAGGG
The DNA here is from genome assembly GCA_020205555.1 of Panax stipuleanatus. NCBI lineage: Eukaryota > Viridiplantae > Streptophyta > Magnoliopsida > Apiales > Araliaceae > Panax > Panax stipuleanatus. The sequence goes on from CM035115.1 coordinate 8,307,261, forward strand.
TAAAGCTGAAAAAGATTAAATAATCCTACTGTCCAAAAGTTTGCATGAATGTTTTTGCCCAGTTAACATGTACCAAAAATTAGGCCCTTTTGAGTGCTGAAAGTACACAGTACTTGGAAGTTTCGGTCCAAAAATGGGCTCAATCCGACTTTCGAGGCGAGAGTTATGACCAAATGAAATTCTAGAAATGAAAACTTGAAACTAATAATGTGAAGCTACACAACCCAGAAAATTACGAAAGTTTTACTGGAAATGTGTGCTTATTTGAAGAAGGTTCCGTGTAAATTTTAGGTTGTTTGGATAAAAACTCAATTTATTAAGAATGCTGCAATTTTGAGCATAAATTTTCTTTTTAAAAATAGTAAATAAAGCTGAAAAATTAAGGGAAAAATATTTTAGGCGTAAAATAATATTAAATAAGCATGGCCAGAAGAGATAAATATAATAACGTATCTAAGTGCCTTTGATAAATATGTTGAGGTCCATAAAATTAAGAAAGATAATTAAAGATCGATTGAAAAATTAAATAATCTAATTTTTTGACTTATTTGCAATAAAAATGGATGAACAAGATTAAGTAATGGTAAAATGGTCATCCCGATATTCATATTATAATTTTATAATATATATAGGATATGCAATGAAGAATGATATCCGAGGAATGTTAAGCGATGAATAGGCGTGTAAACGAGTCGAATCTCAGCGAACATCTTAATGCTCAGATTCGGCTCGACTTGAAAAATTGAGCTCGAATTCGATAAGAAATTTCTAATTTTGCGCCAGATTCGACTCGGATCATTACTCGGACCTACTCGACTCATAAGTACTCGGCTCGTTTACAAAACGAGTTACTCATGAGTCTTCAAATCGAATTTCGAATATGAACCATATCACTTAATACTGAACCACTACATACTAAATTGATTATTGAACTAATATTTATATATAAAAGTTTCTCTTTTATTTATGTAAAGAAATTACAAAAAATATAATACAAATTGACAATCAATTCATTAATTTATTCAAGCACAAGTTTACAAAATTTAATACTACACTTTATAAATTATAAAGATTGATACAAATATCATATATTTAGCTTGTTAATATAGATCAGACCAGTATTCGAATATGATCCATCGAGCAGATATCGAGTATGGTTCGAGAAAAAATTAAATTCTCGAACCTTAATCTAAGCAAACACTGGTATACTCGAATTCGACTCGTGTATTATTAAACAGAAAACGAGTATGGATCAGATTCGACTCGAATCAATTTCGAATTCGAATTTTGGATCATATTTTCGAACCGATCTAGAGTCGAGTACCAAGCTACTCTACTCGGCTTACACCCCTATTGATGAAAGAGGTTACACAATAGACGTTCAATGAAAGTTTTGGGATAAACAAATATAGAAGCAAATTCTTTCAGTAACTTGTTGAATTATTTGAATATGTCGATATACATGATTTGATTGCTCAATTATGTGTCAATATTCAGTGTTATGTGAATTGTCGTGAGCATGATTAAAATGTGCATGTTGTGCAACTATGTGATTATATTGTTTAGTGTGGAACTTGAAATTTTGTAAATATACAGTATGAAATATATGAAGTATATAAAAATGCATACCATGAGATCTATGAAGCATATGTAGACGCATCGCATAAAAATTATGATGCATATATAAAATGCATAGCATGAGAAACATGATGCATGAATAAAAATGCAAGTATGTATGCTACGTGAAGCATGAAATGTGTAAACTGTCAGACTTATTGGGCAACGTAGTTGCTCACTCTTGCTATATATAAATGTTTTTCTGCTTAGCTAGGGCGGATTGAAGGATTCGATAAAGTCAGAAGATGAAAGATTAATGATTGAAGATGCATTGTATTAATTGTAATACTTTTAAATGATGTAATATTTATTTACAATATGTAATGATGTATAAGTAAAGGTCTTAGAACCTGGGATTAGATGAGATGTATTGTAATAATGATGTTAAGGTATGGATGGGATGATTAGCACCGTGAAACACCGGATCCGGGTTTGAAAGCAGATCGACTCGGGATTTGGGGGCTTTACACTTATTATGGTTTGATTCATTCATAATGAACAGGTTTATGTATTATTTAATTTTTTTGCACTGGGACCATTTTGTAGTAAAAGGTCATAGTCCAAGTACATCCCAACTTCATAATTTTCAACCTTAATTGTACATATTTGACATGATAGTCTTCTTGTAAATTTATTTCCCATTTTAAACCTTCCAACCAATTTCAGTCACAATTTAACAGTTAAAGTTCATAATTACTTTGAAATTTAAGAAAAAGTATATTACCCTTTTTAGTTAGAGGCTTGGTTGAATTCTTTGCTTCCATTCAGTAACACATGATTGTGATCTGTAATATCGTCAATCCAAGAAGCCATTGGCAATTCTCCTCCCCAAAGATCATTGTTCCATCCACCTCCCAAAATCCAAGAACCATGCTTCATAATTGTTGCTGCTGCTTTGATATTTTCAACAAACTTTTCTTTTGTATCACAAAAACCATACATAAAGTCTTTATTATTTTGGTTTTGCTCTTCTTGATTTTTCATCTCCAAATGGCACGTGTCCATATCTCCTATTTGAATTCCATGTGTATTGTGCTAGTCAAAGAGTTATGCTTAGTTGTCCTCGTAATACCCAACTTATCAACACCTCATACTTGGGACAATTACTCAGCATCTCATTTTCTATAATATATATTACATATAATTATTACACATTCCAGCATTTTAGCATACATAATACCCACATACATATATACATACATATTTACCTTTATAATATATCTTAAATGTAATTCCAATAAATCATCATTTGATAATTTGTATACTTATAATTATGTATAAAATCCTCCCACTCATTATAGAATTAATACATAATTAATTTAATATTTTTGTGTGTAACGAATCAATAATTTAAATAATTAATATCTCTTCATTAATTATTTTTAAATAACTCATTTAATTTATGCAATTTATATTGTATAATTTAATTTCATTGTTCCTTCCATAAATTGTTTTCCAAACAATTTATTTATATATTAAATATATTTATTTAATATGCCTTACAATGATATCAATTTAATTCATTGAATTGGTACCAAATATATATCTTTCATATATTGAACCTTCATTACATATTAAATCACTTTTTCTTAATATAATGTCATATGTTAAGCCATTGCACATGTTACATTTTATACATGTAACATGATAACATAATTATTAAACTTAATTAATTTCTTAGATAATGATATATATTTATATCATTTAATACAATACAATGTATTTTCACTATTGAATCATCAAATCTCTATTACATATAATATATGTAATAAATTAAAAAGCATGAGTTTAAAATGGAACGGATGAGGTTAAGGTTTGAGAATGAAAAGGATGATCAGTTCTTATTTGCCTCCTTTAAGAAAATAATTAAAGACTTCAAGACTCCACTTTTCACTAATTCATTAACAGCTCATGCTTATTATGAATTAGTGGCACTCTTCATTATTCCAACTGATGCCACCTCATGCTTGAATACATATGACTCATCCACATTAATGGAATAGCTTATTCACTATTAACTTAGCCTCCCTATTTACTTAAATCCCAATTTGGTTCTCAGCTCACGTTTTCTATTCATATAATATACTAATATATTTTATTAATTCATTGCTCAACTTACTATAATTACTTATATACAATATAACACTCCATGTATTACACATGTGTTACCATTCCACATATTTTTATTAAAATGCACTAATTATAATATAAATCTTTTCACTAATTATAATATTAAATTATTAATTAATATAATTCTCATAATAAATTACTTTATTATTTATTATTTCTCTTATAAAATGATTAACTAATATATGTTAATCTCTTCCTTAAATAATTTTCTATTTTTCATTTATTCTTATTATATATATATATATATATATATCACAAATAATTCAAAGCGTAAACATTGCCACATATCACATTTATAGTTTAATCCTAAAACATATAATTGAATTAAAATATTATTTTATTTACAATATGTATTATACAATATTCACGGTTCTAACACAATATAATGTCACTAACTTGACATCTCATGCTAAGTAATGGTAGTATGATGTTATAAATAATAGTAAAAAAATAATAACAAATTAATACTATCATATGATTTTATTGTTCTAAAATAGAAATATATCTCTAATATTATACTGATTGAAAAAAAATTGTATCCGTATTTTTAAAATAGTGCTAGTATTAGCTAAAAATCCTATAAAAGGTGACTTTGAAATATTATTTTTAGTCATTATTTATTAAAATAGTTAAACATACAATCTTATGCAACAATAATGTTAGGTTTGTAATATTCGTGAACACAATCAAATTGCATCAAAGTAACGGAAGCATGGTAAAATCAGATTTTAAAATTTTACAAGTCATATACCTGAATCATCCTTTATGCATAATTATTAATTAAACGAAAGAGAAGAAATTATAGAATCATACCCTTGTAAAACTAAACTTCCACAGGTACGAGTTCAACTCCAAGTCCTTCACGCTCTCCTTGAGTTCTCCGGGTTTGATTCATTCCTTTGATCAACGTTAGTCACTTAAGTGTTTGGCCTCTAGAGGTGATCCACCAAAGAAGAACAAAATTCAAGAAGATGGGTGTTTGGCTAAAATCCTAGTTTCTATCTCTATAGAATTTATGTACTCTCCCAACTCTTGGAATCAAGTGTGTAACTTGTGTAACCTTATTCTATAATAAGATTTTCTTATTTATAGATGTAGATAACCCTCCTAACCAATTTAGAATTAGAGTTTCATAATAATTAATTAAACTCCTTTAATTAATTAGGCTCCTATCTATTAAAAATAATTAATTAAACTCCTTTAATTAATTAGCCTCCTAATCTTATTAGGAATATATGAGAGTGCTATCATTAATTAATTCTCAAACTCATTTAGGAATTAAACTAATAATAATAATAATAATAATAAGACTCCTCTTATTAATTTATATTTAATATTTTCAAAATATTAAATAATCAATAGTAAACTATTTAATTTATTCTAACACCATAGATTAAATTAAATACACTTAACTTATTATTACGATTATGTCATTTATTTTTTAAATAAATATTCTTCCTTTTATGGTGTGACCCGGCCTTTAGGTTCTCCATATTAAACCGGATGTGAATAAATCAATTAGAACAATTCTAATCTTATTTAAATAAATAAATTAGCTATTAATTCATTTAAATCAATAATATTTATTCTACAATAAGGGTAAGCCCCCTTAGCGTTCAATGACTTTTCAGATAATATAAATTTCAACATTAATCATAAAGAACCTTTGAGTAAATAGTTACCTAATAATTCATTCATTCCATCACACAATGTCCCAATTAAATATAATACATGAAATTACTATCAAGTCTTATTTTATTTAATTATATGTATTTCGATCCTTAAATGCACAACTCCGATTAATGCAAATTAGAAACTAGCTCCTTTCTAATTTTATTATGCATTGGCCAAGGACTACTGGGTTGTCATTTATCGAATCACATATGACATTCTCTTCTTTTACTAGAAGCGGTAGATTCTTTATTGATCATTCATTATCTATATGTATAAATTATTATACCCAAGCATACCCTTTGATATACCATTTTAGGGTCTTAAGGGACATGTCAAAGCATAACTCATCATACACAAGATATTATGATGATCTCAAGTCTAAGAATTATTTGTACTATTATCACTAAAGAAATTTGTAACGACCCCAAAATTCATACAATACAACTCTCGACATCGGTCGTTAACAATACATCCTTATTCAGACTTTACATCATTAATCCATGATACAATAACTAAAAATACGAAATATTTAAAACCTTTATATTATTCCTTCTTTATTATCCCTGAATCTCAACCTTTATCATTACATAACTTTGATTCAACCTTATTTCATGAATCGCTTCGTCAGAGTTATTATAAACTATAACTTACAACCACATTCAATAACCTTATACATCGGATAAAATTTAAACTTTACAACTCAACATCTGTTAGGCATCATACATTATCAAGTACATTATCTGAAACCTTAAACAGGGTCCAAAATAAAAATAATTCAGCCAAAGTATATAAATCTTCATGCGTTACATCTGATTCATTTCTTTCAAGTAGCACATAGCGTTACCTTGAATCCTTAACCTGCAAAAGTGATTATTTGCAAGAATGAGCTCGACAGCTCAGCAAGATCTAACAGCTTTCATGCATCACATAGCACATAAATACATGCTCAACATACATCTCATAATAATTAAAGTAACATGGCATACATGCTTTACTTCACATAACAAATATAAAGATTGAGTTCCTTACTCAATCAACATTCTTTAATCAATCAATGTAGTCATAAATTGAGTTTAACATTTCATGCTTACAATATATATACAACATATCATACTCTTTACAAAATAATTTAAAACAGTTCATCATCAAGTTCACGTAGAAAATAGGAACTGAAAGACTTGCCTTTACCGGTGTTTTACCAACACGCTAATATTTCGCGTCCTTGCACAACCTACACTGTATGTGAGATTGATAATAAACAAAATCAATACTCAATCTCATGGTCAAATTTATTCTAAAACCTTACTTTATCTTATTATCCTTTATAATGTCTTTATATACATCTAACTGTGTTTTATATGCAACTCGGTTTTATTTTCATTTTCATCATCACACATGCTAGACTATCGCACTTGTAGTTTAATGTGCGTATATCACACCATTTTATCATACCACTTTGGTTTCAAAAATGCATATTCAACACATTGTTTACATGTTTAATTTTCCTTTAAAAATTAAAAATTGCCCTTTTCGATTTCTTTCCATTATTATTCTTGTATTATCATATTTTCATACTTAGATGCACATAACACCCAATATTAGCCACTAGTTAGACACTTTGTATACCAAAGTTTAGAAACACTATTACTCTTAGGCATTTTATCGAGCACGTTATGTGCACACATTAACTTATCTCAACTCTTGATCTTAAATGGTTAATTATGCATAGAATGTGATAACACATATCTATACTCATTACATATGTCAAAACATATTGTTAATCATCAAAATATACCATCACCCAAAATCTTAATTCAAACAGAATTATAAAACTCATCTTCACAATTTCTTTAACAAAACGTTGTTTTCGTTTTTAACGTAACTCCTTCGTTACATGTCCGTTTTTGTTCCTTCTTATATAGAATTAACTCTTACTCAGTGTACTACAACCTCATCTAGGCCTTACAGTCAGACCCTTATCCATCTGAAACAGATTCTGCAATTTCATTAACTAGTCCAGAAAATTTCATTTTCTGGACAGCCTTACTAAACAATTTATTTCGGACATGATCCGGTCCATAAAATGGCTCAATCTAGCGAGTCTGGCTAGTAAACTTCCATATCTACAACTTTTCAGTTTAAAGTTTCTTCAGATTCAAAACACACGAATTTATATGAATTTTTCAAAGTCAGAAACCGTAACAGTTTTGATTTTCTGGGCAGATTGTTTTCCCTTCGGACCAGCAGTACTAAAACAGACACTGCCAGAAATCTACAAGGAGTTTTCATGTGATTCCACTTTCAGAATATATCTTACTTCCATAGCTTCGATTTGATATAAGGCTCACTTTCTAACTCATTATACCCAAAGAGGTATGAATTTCACAAGATCTGTCCACAATTACTCAAAACCTACGAATTTTGTTCTTCAAATTTTCTTTCCATTTCATTTTCTTTCTTGAATCCTCTTGTTTGATTCTTGATAATCCAAGATTAAACCAATACAAACAAGGTTAAGCATGATCTACTACCCTAGATCTTATAAAAACATAAATCTACCCACAAAAATCAAAGATTAAACAAGGGTTTAGAAGTTACCTTCTTCTAGCTTTTTCTTCTTCTTCTTCCATGGCTTCTTCTTCTCCTTCTAGCTTCTCTCAATCCCTCTGTTTCTCTCTATCTCTCTCAATTTCTCTATCTCTCTATTTCTCTCTTCCACAAAGACTCTTGCTCTAAAAGAAAAACTCTATGATTTCTTCTTGTGAAACTCCTCATTTGAGTAATAGTTATGTAATTAATTAATATAATAGTAACCCCCACTAATAACATAAGGCTTATGTTACAAAACTCTTACATGCATGACCAATATCACATTAAGCCATCTTAGAAGCATAACGTCACTTTTCCATCATTAGTTAAGCAACCCAATGGTTAGGCTATTCATTATATACTATTACTACTTTACTATAACCTATAACATATTTCTAATGTCACACTTAAATAATTACTTATTTTAGTAATAAACTCAATTAAACCTTACTAATTATCATTCCTATTTAACCAAAATAATTGCAATTTTATTTAACCCATTACAAACCTTCTAATTTAATTATTTAATTAAATTAGAATATTTCCATAACATTAAAGTAATAAAATACACATCATACTTAAATAAATTATTCCATACTAATTTCCATTGAATATTTATTTTATTCATTAATTCTAACACCAATATTTATTTTACTCCATAAATATTTTAACTAAAATATTTATTTTATTTGATAAATATTCTAATTATTTACGAGATTCACAATCGTATTACACTAACATATTACGTTTATATGTAACATACCTTCCTCTCTCATTTTATTAAAACAAATATATTCACAATAGTGAATTACTCACATCATTTATGAAATTTAATTCATAACAATTATAGTGCCAACAAGGCATAATAATTAAATTATATTATTTCATAATATAATATCAACTTAATTAAATTAACTAATTTTATTCAGTTAATTTCCTTTTCGTAATAATTTCATTTAACTTCTTCAAAAGTTAAATTAAATTAACTATTAAACCTCATTCTTCCAACATATGAATATATATATATATATATATATATATATATATATATATATATATATATATATTTACACGCAAAATATGCCATAATAAGAATTTCATTCATTAAATTCTTATTTTAATAATTTTTGAAAATTCGGGTTGTCACATCCTTCCCTCCTTATAAGGATTCCGTCCTCGGAATTACCGAAACCCTACCTTACTCAGGTTTCCATCAAATCTCTTTAAAAATATTTATCGTTGAATAACTTCAACACATTACCTTAATATAGGTTATACATATATATTCTACTACATTCCTTTTTTTTTTTTAAATCAAATTCTAGGTTTTATTTCATAACCTTCAATTAAGCGCAATTATGTTTTCAAATATTATATATTCTCTAACTCGTTCATTTCCTTTCTAAGGATCCTTACCATATACTTTAGTCGTCGAAGACATATACTTCATAATTCACTATCTTATGAGTATTCGGGTCATCACAAAATTCCTATTGATAGACAAGTAAAACTCCATTAGTTATTTCTTAGCGAGCCACGTTCAGTGTACTTATTCTCCAATAAGCACCTACATACTTTTTTTAGTGTCTCCACACAAATGATCATGAGATCAATCATCTTTATCCAATGAGCAAGCAACATATGTACCAATTTATCTGGATTAACTAATCCCCTTTTTAGTAATCTAACGATTGAGAACATTTTTAGTTTTTGAGCTATCTAAGAGTTTAGATCTCATTAGCGTGATTATCATCATAATTCTAAAAGCATTGCTCAAAACTATGGGTTTATCACATATTATAAAAAACAGCACCATGTAGATAAATAAATGTCTTTAATTAAATAATATTTTTTATTAATAAATGAATAAGATTGTTACAAAGTATATGCTTCATCATCAAACATGATTGGCTCGTATGCATACTACTTTTAATCTCCCATTTGTATTAAAGTCAATCGCCATGGTATCTCATACCCATCTTCTATAAGTGACGATCAAACTGTTGTTGTGTTAAAACTTTAGTAAATGGATCTGCAATGTTGTCTTGAGAGTCCACACGCTCCAGGGTGGTATCTTCTCTTTCAATGATCTCTCTAATAAAATGAAACCGTCGCAACATGTGTTTGGATTTCTGATGAGACCTGGGTTCCTTGGCCTGTGCAACAGCTCCAGTGCTGTCACAGAATAAAGGTACTGCTTCTCTAATGCTAGGAGCCACAACAAGTACAGTTATGAACTTTTTCATCCAAAAAATCTCATTTGCAGCTTCACTTGCAGCTATATACTCTACTTCTGTCACTGAATCAGCAAGTACTGTTTGCTGCTTGGAACTCTTCCAACTAACTGCGCCACCGTTTAAGGTAAATACATACCCTGAAACAGATTTATTATCATCTCGGTCCATTTGAAAGCTTGAGTCTGTATAGGACTGATCATTCGGTTATAACCAAACTTAATAAGCTATTCGGTTATAACCAAAAAAACCAAAATTAGTACAATTTTGTTATCCGAACAAGTAACCGAATTACCCAATAACCGAATTACTGAATTTACTATTCGGTTGTTCGGGTAATAACCGAAATTAAGAAATATATTTTTGATTTCTCAAACAAAACAAAACTCATTACAAATACAGAAATGCTGCTTCAAATGGAGGAAAAAACTTAAAATCAAAACCAAAGAAATGCATCAACAAATTATAATTGATAAAAACATAGAACAAACAAAATCCCCAATCCATATGTCAGATGACAGATCGGTACAGTAAACCTACTAAGTAGATGACAGATCGGTACAATAAATAAACTCAGATGACAGATCAATAGATCTAAAGTAAAACATAAATCATAATCCATATTGACATGCGCTACGAAGATAGATTGTAATAATTAAAACTTTATTCGCCAGAGAGAAGGTATATACCCTCGGATGGATCTTCGTAAACCTCTGTAGTTTATGGGTGTGTGTGAATTTGTTAATTACAAAATTGAAGAAAAGAATTAAAAATGATATTAGTAGGAGTAGTATAGTTATAGTAGTAGGTAGGTGTTTAGAGTGATCAAACTTTGTTCTTGAAGGATGATTATGGTTTGTCTCACATAGAAGTTGGAGACATAGACTGATTTTAGTGATTTAGGGACTAGGTTGTCGAGGACTAAGAGAGTAAGAGTTGTGTAGTGTTATACTTCTAGCTTATAAGTTTTAAGTTTTAAATTTTTGTACATCTTATTCGGTTAAACGGTTAACCGAATTACCAAATTTCAATATCCAAACCCGAACCCAAAAATCGAATAGTAAAACGGATATAACCGAAATACTCAAAATAATCGAATAACACAAATATTTCAATTAAAAAAATTCGGCCCGATTCGGTTATTCAGTTTTATCCATTTTTTGCTCAGTCCTAAGTCTGTATAGCCCTCTAGTTTCAACTCAGACCACTATAGACAAGAAATACATCTTTAGTTCTTCTTAAATACTTTAGGATATTTTTCACTGCCTTCTAGTGCTCTTCTCCTGTATTTGACTAATTTCTGCTTGTTACACTAAGTGCATGAGCGACATCCGATCTAATACATATCATACCGTACATGATAGATCCTATTGCTGAAGCATAAGGAAACTTACTCATACAGTCTCTCTTTTCAGGTGTCTTTGGGACCTATTTTTTGGAGAGATATATTTCATGGCTCATCGGCATGAAACCTCTCTTAGAATCTTCCATGCTAAACCTCTTTAGCATCGAGTCAATGTACGTTCCTTGGGACAAGCCAATCATCCTTTTAGATCTATCTTTATATATCTTTATCCCCAAAATATAGGATGCTTCTCCCAATTTCTTCATGGAGAAGTGTTTAGATAACCAGATTTTGATCGACTGTAGCATAGGAATATCTTTCCCTATTAGTAATATATCGTCAACATCTAATACTAAGAATGAAACAGCGCTCTCACTAACCTTATTGTACACACATGATTCATCCTCAGTTTTGATAAAATCAAACTCTTTGACTCTCATCAAAATGGATGTTCCACCTTCGATAAGCTTGCTTCAATCCATAAATGGATCGTTGCAGCTTACAGACTTGATTTGCTCCAACCATTGAAACAAATCCCTCTGGTTGTGTCATATACACATCCTCCTCAAGTTTCCCATTGAGGAAGACTGTTTTCACGTCCATCTGCCAGATCTCGTAGTCATAATAAGCTGCAATCGCAAGCAAAATCCGAATGGACTTGAGCATCGCTATTGGTGAGAAGGTTTCATCATAGTCAACTCTATGTCTTTGTTTAAAACCTTTCGTGACCAGTCGGGCATTATAGGTTTCTACATTGTCGTCTGCTTCAATCTTTCTTTTAAAGACCCATTTGCACCCAATAGACTTAATGCCCTCAGGTGATGAAACCAAAGTTCATACTTTGTTCTCATACATAGAGTTCATCTCGGATTTCATGGCTTCTAGCTATTTCTCTGAGTCTTTACTACTCATAGCATGTTCGTAATTCAATGGATCATCATCATCTATGATGCGTACCTCATCGTCATCCTCTATGACGAATCCATACTGTTCAGGTATCTTCGGTACTCTCCTTAATTTTCGAATAGGGCGTGTTACAGTAGGTTCTTCCACTTGGTCAGGTACCTGAATTTGATCCGTAGTAATTTATGGTTCTTGAATTTCTTCAAGATATATCTTACTCCCACTAACCCCTTCAAGGATAAAGTCATTTTCCAAGAAGGCAACATATTTCGCAACAAACACCTTTTTTGATCAGTTGGATGATATAAATAATACCCTGGTGTTTTTTTAGGGTATCTCACAAATCTATACTTGTCGGATCCAGTCTGCAGGTTATCATTCTCAAACTTTTTGGCATAAGCTAGACAACCCCAAGTCCTAACATGCTTAAGTTTTGGTTTCCTCCCTGTCCATATCTCATATGGAGTCTTTGGGACAGATTTGGTAGGTACCTTGTTAAGTAGGTATGCAGCCGATTCTAGAGTATAACCCCAGAAGAAAACTAGAAGATCGGTAAAACTCATTATCGAACGAACCATGTCCAACAATGTTCGATCAATTGGATAATCTTGTTTCATTAATATGACCAAGTCTACAGTGCCACATAAAGGTATAATTAACATCATCTCTTTTCCTTTCCTTGGTTTATTCAATTTGAAGTATATTTTCATGCAAGTCAAGTATGTAAAGCCCATTCAGCAATTTACCAACACAATATAAAGCATTCTTATTATAAATAGAACAACTGTTGTTCTTTATTATAATTTCAAAACCATCCATATTCAATACAGACATTGAAATAATGTTTCCTATAAGTGTTGGAACAAAATAACAATTATTTAAAGTAATGGACTTGCCCGTAGGCAGTGCTAAACAATAAGTTCCTACAGCTAATGCAGCAACCTTTGCTCCATTTCCCACTCATAGGACGACCTCATCCTTGTTCAGCTTTCTTCTTCTAACTAGTCCCTGTATAGTATTACATATGTGAGAACTACAGTCGGTATCCAATACCTTAGTAGAATTTTTACTTTCATAAAAATTATTTTCAATCATGAACAAACCTTGATTGGAAGTCGAAACTTCTCCAAGCTTCTTCTGCTTTTGTTCCGTAAGGAACTTAACACAATTCCTTTTCCAGTTACCCGACTTGTTGTATTGGAAGCATATTCCTTTGCTAGCTGGATCAGGATTCTTATTACCCTTCACTTTCATCTTGCCCTTAGCCTTCTTGTATTTCTTCTTTTCAGAAGATACCTTGGGTCTCTTCCTTTTCTTGGAAGAATCATCCACCATTAAGACTTGGTTCTTCTTGAATGGGAAGTGACCTTCAGCAGTTTTTAACATGTTAAGTAATTAAGGCAAGCTGACATCTAACTTATTCATGTGAAAATTCACAACATATTGTGAGAAGGTGTCTGGGAGTGACTGCAAGATCAAATCTTGACTTAACTCCCCATCTATGACGAAACCTAGCTGTCCAAGACGTTCAATCAAATTGATTATCTTTATGACATGAGTCTCAACAGTAGTGCCATCGGTCATCTAAGATCGAAAGAGCTCCTTAGATATCTCATATCTTGTAGTCATACTTTGCTCACCATACAACTCTTGGATGTGCAACAATATAGTAGGAGCATCCATAGTTTCACGCTGACGCTGAAGCTCGTTACTTATGGATGCGAGCATGATGCATTGAGCCACAGATACATCATCTTGCCACTTTCTAAAAGTAGATATCTCTTCCTCAGAGGCTGTTTCTACAACAGTTGCAGGGACGGGCGAAATTAGGATATAAGAAAGCTTTTCACCAGTGAGAACAATTCTCAGATTTCTTAACTAGTCCGTGTAATTCGGTCCGATCAGTTTGTTAGCATCAAGTATGCTACGCAGTGATAGTGAGTGTGACATTTTCAAATTCTGCATGTGGAAATAAAATAACATTTTAGCATACATTCATTTAATTAATTACCAAAATAAATTAGGTCTTGTTTTAAATTGGTATCTCCCACTATTTTCTTCATACTATATTACCCTCACTTATATAGTTCGGCAAAATCTAATTAAAGATTTGCTAGTGAGAATAAGGATCCTATTTCAAATGTATATAGCATTGTGGTGACACAACAAACTATATATAAATAAATAGGTAGACAATTTTTGTCAATTACATCAACATGTAACTCCTTGTATTTTGCTTCTTAGATTATTTTGATCAAGTGCTGAAACATCCGAATCAAAATTATCCAAGTTAAGTCCAACCTAGCACTTCCATATTTTCAAAAGAAAAACATCGTCCTTGTGGTAACACAACAAAATAGCATCGTTCAATTGCTTAATAAGCATTAAATGTGATAAATTAACATATTAAATATTTAATACTTGCCTTTTGGTGGCACAACAAACTCATATTAAATATTCAATACTCTATTAATTTATCATGCTAGAAATCTACGTTCGATATTCCAAATATCTTTGAACGTACGTTTAGGACTTAATATAAATTCTTTAAGGGGTTTGTTATTATTTGTCTCATCTTGTTTAGTGCACGCGCGCACACACACACACACACACACACACACACACACACACACACACATATATATATATATATATATATATATATATATATATATATATAATACGCGTTATATTAATTGACATGCGAAACATGTTGCATAAAATATAATATATATATATATATATATATATAATATAAGCATGCACATATAGAATACTATATTCTACCCTGATTGATTATGAACTTTGTTCTAGTTTGGTTCACTAGAGCCATCAAGTTAACCAAAAGGTCAAACCCTAGGGTGCAAGAATTAAATTTAAACATAACTATTACATTTAAATCTGAGCTCCATTACAAACGGGTCTTCATACGCTCCTTGGACCTTGGTCTCCAATTCTTCAAGATAATTCTAACTAATCCTATTACATAAACTATTTACATTAAATAGAAAACCTTGATCAGCAGTCAAGGGGAAGTACATTGGAGAGAGATAGAATTTTAAATCAAGAAAAATTAGAGAAAGCGAGGTACGCATGCCCCATTTAATAAAACTCATACATTCATGCATCTAACAAAAATAAAATCTAATCACATTGGTCAATAGTCCATAATCAATCCTATTTATTATCATACATATAAACAAATGCATCAATAAATAATATGCATCTCGTGAATAATAAACATTTAATATATATATTGAAATCGACTTAATGGGCAATTCTAGTTAGCATAAAATTCAATTTTAAGTTCAAAATAAACTCTTTTATTTTAACTTTTAAAACTATTTTGAAAAATAAAATATATGGAATTCAATTCCTTATAAAAAATAGACTCCTTTATTTTTAGATAATATGAAATCCTATTTCATATCTAATAAAACTCTTTTATTAAAATCTAATTTTTAATTAAAATAAACTCTTTTATTTCAATTTGCAAAGAAATAAAAACTGGACGAAACTAGAGCCCATCGTCGGGGCGTTGTGGGGAGCGCGGTGGCACTGCTGGGCAGTTTTAGTTTTTCACAATTTTCAGTCTAAATCAGATTTTTGCTATTTTGTTTGACAAAACATGATTCTATACTAATAATGCCCAATAAAATTATTCTAAACATATATCAATATACATATATATCAAATCAAAACAATTAATAATTCGCATAAAGTTTGTCTATATGATATCACTGTTAGGTTTGTAATATTCATGAACACAATCAAATTGCATCAAAGTAGCGAAAATATGGTAAATTCGATCAGATTTTAAATTTTTACAAACCATATACTCGGATCATCCTTTATGCATAATTAATAATTAAACGAAAGAGAAGAAATTATAGAATCATACCCTTGTAGAACTAAACTTTCACATGTACGAGTTCAACTCCAAATCCTTTGCGCTCTCCTTGAGTTCTCCGGGTTTGATTCATTCCTTTGATTAACGTTAGCCACCCAAGTGTTTGGCCTCTAGAGGTGATCTACCAAGGAAGAACAAAATTCATGAATATAAGTGTTTGGCTAAAACCCTAGTTTCTATCTCTATAGAAATTATGTACTCTCCCAACTCTTGAAATCAAGTGTGTAACTTGTGGAACTTTATTCTATAATAAGACTTTCTTATTTATAGATGTAGATAACCCTCCTAACCAATTGATTAGTTCCTTTAATTAATTAGGCTTCTATCTATTAGGAATAATTAATTAAACTCTTTTACTTAATTAGCCTCCTAATCTTATTAGAAATATATGAGAGTACTATCATTAATTAATTCCCAAACTCCTTTAGGAATTAAAATAATAATAATAATGGTAATAATAATAATAAGACTCCTCTTATTAATTTATATTTAATATTTCTAAAATATTAAATAATAAATATTAAATTATTTAATTTATTTTATCACCATAGATTAAATTAAATACACTTAACTTATTATTACGATTATGCTATTTACTTTTTAAATAAATATTTCTTTTTATGGTGTGCCCATTTAGATTCTCCATATTAAACCGGTTGTGAATAAATTAATTAGAACAATTATAATCTTATTTAAATAAATAAATTAACTATTAATTTATTTAAATAAATAATATTTATTCTGCAATAAGGGTAAGTCCCCTTAGCGTTCAATGACTTTTCAGATAATATAGATTTTAACATTAATTATAAAAGAACATTTGAGTAAATAGTTACAGTACAATTCATTCCTTCCATAATACAATGTCCCAATTAAATATAAGACATGAAATTACTATCAAGTCTTATTTTATTTAATTAGATGTATGTCGATCCTTAAATGCATAATTCCAATTAATGCAAATTGAAACTAGCTCCTTTCTAATTTTATTTTTCCTTGGCCAATGACTACTGTGTTGTCATTTATTGAATCACATAGGACATTCTCTTCTTTTATCTCTATGTATAAATTATTATACCCAAGCATACCGGCCCTTTGATATACCCTAAGGATCTTAAGAGACATGTCAAAGCATAACTCATCATACACAAGATACTATGATGATCTCAAGTCTAAGGATTATTTGTACTATTATCACTAAAGGAATTATTCCTATTGATATGCAAGTAAAACTCCATTAGGTATTACTTAACGAGCCACGTTCAGTGTACTTATTCTCCAATAAGCTCTTACATACTTGTTTTAGTGTCTCCACACAAATGATCATAAGATCAATCATCCTCATCTAATGAGCAAGCAACATATGTACCAATCTATCCGGATTCACTAATTCCCTTTTTAGTAATCCAACGATTGGGAACATTTTTAGTTTCTGAACTATCTAAGAGTTTAGATCTCATTGGCATGATCATCATCATTATTCTAAAAGCATTGCTCAAAATTATGGGTTTATCACATATTATAAAAATAGTACCATGTAGATAAATAAATGTCTTTAATTAAATAATACTTTTTATTAATAAATGAATAAGATTGTTACAAAGTATATGCTTTATCATCAAACATAATTGACTTGCATGCATACTAATTTCATTATATTCATATTCGTTTTTAGTGTTTAATAAAACAACTTGGCTCATCAAAAAAAAGGAAAAAGAATAATTAGAAAAGGATTATAAATAAATGTATAATACATTTCAAGTTTCCTACAAAGAGAGGATTCGGATACAATTTAATATTCTATTATATATTTTATAAATTAGTTGCCTACAAAGAGAGAGAATAAAAGTAAAAATATCTACTAATTAAATTCTAGTATAGTTTCAAGAGTTAACTAAATTGAAGACAAACCAAAATATTTCAGTTAACTCATTCAAAAAAACTTTGTTTGTGCTATTATAATAACAAGCTCACCAACCCTGTGTGAAGCATTAGCAACATAGATAATGGTTTATTATTATATGTGGATAATAGTTTATTATGATAATTAATTAAATTTAGGATGAATATTTAATTCAAATTTTTAGAAGATAATTGTAGTTATTAAATTATGAAATATTTATCTAATTAATAAATTATTGAATTATATATTATAGTTTCCTTCGATCAGTTATTAAGCTAAACGTTTTGAATAAAGATTTATTTAGTTATGACTATGAGAAAGTAATTACTTTAATTTTATTTAGATTGGATGAATTCGTCGAAATTATAATCCAAATACAATTATGAAATTAATTGTATAATTTTAATTTAATTTACTATAATAAATTCACTATAATTTTTTTAACTAATTTACAACTATTACTAAAATTTAGATTTGTTATTAATACAATTTATCATGTGATTTGATAAAATTTTAAATTTTAAATTTTAATAAATGTAATTTATTTAGAATTTTAATTTAATAATAAAGTTGATGACTAATACTAATATAATCAATTCACATGACTTATTAAGAGATTTCTCCATATCTTAATAATGTTTTAATAATAAAATTATCCTGCATAAAAATTGTTAAAATAGATTATATATCTTACATTAAACTGTGATAGAAAAAACTTATAAGAAATTTGGTAGATATGAAAATAAAAATTCTTTTGAAAGATCCTTTTCCTATTAGATATATAAAAACAAAAGACCCTTTCCTTTTTCCTAACAGGTTAGGTTTTATTTTTTTGAATTCTTTACAAATTTCAAAAATATTTAATTATTTAAAATTTAGATAGTACTTATACTAATTTAAATAGGAAAGAAAAACTGAACGAAAAATTTGTGAAACCAAGTTTGTAGTTTTACTTATACAAGCTTACCAATCCCGTGCAAAGTACGAACGACATGGATAATAGTTCATTATATTAATTATTAAGATAATAAATTAATTATAGGATAAATATTTAATTAGGATTTTGAGAAAATAGTTGTAGTTGTACTTATTTGTCTAAATAATAAATCGTTGAATTATATATTAAACGTTCATGCGGTCAATATTAAGCTAAACATTTAAATAGTGTGTAAATTTATTTAGTTATTATGATTAAGAAAAAATAATTATGTTAATTTTATTTAATTTTGTAAAGGAATTTTATATTTACAAAATTTGCTTAAAATTCTTCTTCGAATAGAACTATGAATCATTATAATTTTTTAATAATTTTTTCTTTATTGTGTTTTAAACAAATTCACATATATTATTAATGTAATTAAGTAATTAATTATGTGATTTGATAAAATTTCAAGTTTTAATGAATTTAATTTAGTTAGAATATTAATTTAATAATATAATTTAATATAATTAAATAGCGTAACATGTTAAGAGATTTTTTTGTTATCTTAATAAAATTATAGTGGTAAATTTTTTAATAACATATATATATATATATATATATATATATATATATATATATAATTTTTAGTATATTACTTATAGTAATTTGAATAGGAAATAAAAAGAATTCCTTAGATCTTTTTTCTGTTCCTATTAAAAATATAAATATTTCTAAATTTGGATAATATTTAATTGATATAAGTTTGGATAGTACTTGTGTTAATATGAATAGGAAAGCTTGACCGAAAATACTAATTTAAGTATAAAATAAATAGATCTTCCTTTTTTATGTTCTTATTAGAAATAGGAATATTTTTAAATTTAAATAATATTTAATTGATATAAATTTGAATACTACTTATTTTAATATGAATAAGAAAAATTTGTGAAACCAAATCAAGTTTGTACTTTTAATTATACATTTGATTATAGACTAGCTCTTGTCCCACGCCAAGCACAAGATTAACAATTGTATTTTACTTATTAATTGTAATTTATATTATTAAATACACAACGTACTCTTAATATTAATTAAGTTATGACAGTGTACCTATAAATGATAGTAAAAAAATAATGACAAATTAAGACCATCATGTCACTTTATTTATCCAAAATAAAAATACCTTTTTAATTTTGGATTTGACTAAAAAGAAAATTATATTCGTAATTTTAAAATTAGAGCGAGTATTAGTTAAAATCCTATATAAAGTGAATTTGAAATGTTATTTTAATCATTATTAATTAAAATATAATAGTTAGACATATAATCTTACCCAACAATGGTATTAGTATAGTAATTAATTAGTATACACAACTTCTTGCAAATAATTATTCTCTCCTTTTAATCTTGACCATCCGTAATTAGGTAGAATGGTTATAAATCAGCTGGTTGGAAAATTTATAACATTAATTGTTTCAAAACTTTTACTTTTTTAATAAATAAGTAGATAAATATCTATACCCATCTAATTAAAATTTAGATAGTACTTATACTAATTTGAATAGGAAAGAAAAACTGAACCAAAAATTTGTGAAACCAAGCACGGACGACGTGGATAACAGTTCATTATATTAATTATTAAGATAATAAATTAATTATAGGATAAATATTTAATTAGGATTTTGAGAAAATAGTTGTAGTTGTACTTATTTGTCTAAATAATAAATCGTTGAATTATATATTAAACTTTCATGCAGTCAATATTAAGCTAAACATTTAAATAGTGTGTACATTTATTTAGTTATTATGATTATGAAAAAATAATTATGTTAATTTTATTTAATTTTGTAAAAGAATTCTATATTAGTGTTTATATTTACAAAATTTGCTTAAAATTCTTCTCCGAATAGAACTATGAATCACTATAATTTTTTATAATTATTTCTTTTATTGTGTTTTAAACAGATTCACATATATTATTAATGTAATTAAATAATTAATTATGTGATTTGATAAAATTTCAAGTTTTAATGAATTTAATTTAGTTAGAATATTAATTTAATAATATAATTAAATAGCGTAACAGGTTAAGAGATTTTTTTGTTATCTTAATAAAATTATAGTGGTAATTTTTTTTTTAACATATATATATATATATATATATATATATAAAAAATTTTTAGTGTTTTACTTATAGTAATTTGAATAGGAAATAAAAAGATATTCCTTATATCTTTTTTCTGTTCCTATTAAAAATATAAATATTTTTAAATTTGGATAATATTTAATTGATATAAGTTTGGATAGTACTTATGTTAATATGAATAGGAAAGCTTGACCGAAAATACTAATTTGAATATGAAATAAAAAATCTTCCTTTTTTATGTTCTTATTAGAAATAGGAATATTTTTAAATTTAAATAATATTTAATTGATATAAATTTGAATACTACTTATTTTAATATGAATAAGAAAGATGAACCAAAAATTTGTGAAACCAAACCAAATTTGTACTTTTAATTATACATTTGATTATAGACTAGCTCTTGTCCCATGCCAAGCACAAGATTAACAATTGTATTTTACTTATTAATTGTAATTTATATTATTAAATACACAACGTACTCTTAATATTAACCAAGTTATGACAGTGTGACGCTATAAATGATAGTAAAAAAATAATGACAAATTAAAACCATCATGTCACTTTCTTTATCCAAAATAAAAATATCTCTTTAATTTTGGACTAAACTAAAAAGAAAATTGTATCCGCAATTTTAAAATGGGAGCGAGTATTAGTTAAAATCCTATATAAAGTGAATTTAAAATGTTATTTTAATCATTATTAATTAAAATATAATAGTTAGATATATAATCTTATCCAACAATGGTATTAATATACTAATTAATTAGTATACACAACTTCTTGCATGTAATTATTCTCACCTATTAATTTTGACCATCCGTAATTAGGTTGAATGGCTATAAATCAGCTGGTATGGATCACTCCCTTTTATATATATATATATATATATATATATATAAAACATTAATTGTTTCAAAGTTTTTACTTTTTTAATAAATAAGTAGGTAAATATCTATACCCGTCTAATTAGTGGTCTCTTTCCTCTTCCTATTTATTGCTTTAAAATCAAAAAGATTCCTACTCAACAGCATTTGACATCTGTCATCGGTCTTAGGTAAGTAGACAGATATGTGGTACTATAAAATGCATGCTTAGCCGCCCCTATTCTTATCCCTATCCCTAATCCTAAACTTTCTTCTATCATGCCGCTTATTCTAAATCAAAGAGGCATTGAAACCAGAGATGATTCAACTAGTGAAGAAGACGATGAAGATGAAAACCGGTTATCCTTTAAGGTTGGGCATCATGTTCTTTAAGTCATTTATTTTTTCTAGATCCAATTTGCATAATTCAGGGATCTGTTATAGGAGTTCTTTTGATCTGTTTGGTACAGTTTCTAAAGAACACAAAAGTAAAGTAGTTGTTTAAAATTTTTCAGATTGATTAATTTATTTTTCTGTTATGAATATCAATATGAGCATGTCCACATCAGTATGGAATATCAATGTGGTTTTGATATTTGACCTCCCGCCATTGACGTCGCTAAAGAAATGTGGTGGATTGTTATGAATATCAATGTGATCTATCTATTCATATGGGGCGGATCTCATATCAATGTGGGGTTGATATAGTCTTGAACCTCCCCAGTAAAAATTGGGGTTTGAGACTATATCATAACATTTTCATTTTCCCGGATGGGCTAATCAAATAGTCTAGTAGTCTACTACCCCCTCCATTCTACAAAAAGTGTTCCATATGCAAAATTCTAAAATTTAAATTGATGTGAATTCAATTAATTTTAAATATCAAGTAAATTACTCAAAAGTGCTATCATGTAAGGAATTGTTATTTTAAAGATGATACTAAATTCATATAAATCACAATTTAAATTTTAGTATTTCACAACTTAACTAGGATCAAAACTAAATGAAAATATTTCTATGGAATGGATGGAGTATAAGGTATGCAGATGTAGATCTTCAATCCATTAGGGATCTGACTATAGTTCACAGGAAGCAACAATTATGTAGTTGAATAAAAATGTACGTCTCTTTGGTTTAAAGTGTTTTACCTTTTGATTAAGCGTACTAAATCCCAGTTGCTATTTGTTTATGGACAGGCTGGCATTATTAGGTCGATGTTTATGGCATTTCAAAACAGTCTCATGTTCAGTACTGGTTGCGCAGAATACCATGTTGCACAGGTAAAATTTCTCGTCTTATGCCAAATTTCTCAAGTTTATTAAGTTCATATTATTATTTTTGTCCAACTTAAACTTGTAGGGGCAGTATGTATGAGTTAATGTTCTTGAAACATTAGGGGATGTTCTTGTATTTAAGGGCTTTTTATTTGCTATTTTTCAATACTGGTTGATTTAGTTGAGTTTTTATTTGCTTTTTTCACATCAACCAAAACTTTTGCAATATCTTGATACATTCACTTTCAATCTCTTTGTATTTCATATCTCCAAGTGCTCATTCTTCTGTACCATACTATAGCTAATTATATTGTTTTGGATTCGATCTTTTAGTGAACTTAAACATAACTATAAACATAAACATTTATTTCCTATGATTACATTTATAGTTTACACCACTTGCATTTATAGTAACGATTGATGGTTACTATTGCCATTAGGATATTCAGCCGCATCCTAATTGGCATGCTATTACTAGTCCTTCGTATTCTCAATGTAACGAGTAATATATTTTGCTATTGTGAGATATGAACAACTTGTAGCATTTTGTATGTGATGCCTAAAATTTTTTATGATATTCAATAATTAAAATAAGTAATACTTAAAAAAACAGAGAAGTTTATCTAGTTATCACGTATTCTTAAAAAACTTATGTAGATATTGTATTTAGTTCCTGCTGTTCACAAATCAATCCTCATCCCCTGGCAAGAAGCCACTTAAGCAGGAACTTCTGATAGATATTGCTATCTCAAACCTACTTGAATATTATTCTTCTCGAGTTTAACATTTTGAAAAATCAGTGCATGCATGCTGCAGAAGAATCCTCTGGTGATGACAAAGAATCCTCTGCAGAAGAAAAGATCTGTTATTTTGTTCATGTGGCCTTAATAGGAAATTTTGTAGCGCGAATATTTGCGCTTGAGGTGGCCTTGTTTGCAAAGCAGAAAACTGTGGAGGGGCATTTTGAGCAGCTGGATTCATAATTTCCATATGAGCAGGAACGTGATACATTTGATTTTGTTCCTCCTCAAAAGTCTCATACAAACCTACGAGACTCGGTGTGGTTTACGAGGACAAAACCATTATATTGTTTGTAGCCCATCCCACAAATAAATGACACAAATTAGCCTAGTTTCACCACCACTATTAGATTTCCTTGCCATTTGAACCAAGCGTATGTATTAGGAAATTTGTTAGCTTCTTATGTTAGTTTTTTTAGATTATCTTCACATACGAGATATCTTTGTTATGCCTGGGCTATGCCCTTGTAGATATGTACTTCATAATTTTTCGGTTGTCTATGAACTTAAACTAGATTATAAAAAAAAACTTATGAATTACTTTTTGTAGATTTTGAATATTATTTTCCCCAAACTTTCATTACATGGGCTATAATGTGATGTCTATCTAGTAATATTGAGTTTTTCCATATCTTTTTCTTGTTGTTTTTTGGGTATAAACAAATATCTTTTTTGGTAAAGAATATATATTGAGAATGTTTGTGTCTACCTTTTGGTTACTAGTTACGTGAATAAGTATTAGTGATAATTTTTTTAGAGTGATATGTAACAGGTGGGACCTTCTTGTAGTTTTATCAAATTTCATATATTTATAAGTTTCACAATTGTGATTTGACATAAAATTGACGCAATACATAGCACGACTCATCATTTTTTCCTATATTGCCAACTTACTTGGTTCTCTGGGTTCTTAAGTTGAACCTCCTCTCCTTTTGGGTTGTTATCATCAGCTCGATGATGTACTATTATTCACAGCGTTTTCAATTACTAGCCCCACCGGACGTGTCAATTTAACATGTGGACAAAAAACCAATTATTATAGTTCACCACGCCCATCTCCGAATTAGAATAGAAGTTCTATATAAAGATTCCTTATAACTATAAGTCCCATAAAGGAATTGGATTTGACTTCTTCAGAAATAGGAAGTCAGATAAAGGAATCATAAGTCAATTTAGTCTGTAGACCCTTTAGAATAACTGATGCAGTTGAAGAGCAAGCGTGCCAGTTTATAAAAAGATTTGATTTAATGGCAAAGATCTTATTCAATGGTAATTCGGTAATTTCGGCCAAGTTTGGAGTGTCGGATTTGGGGGTTTTCGGAGCTTAATTTCATTGGAAACGGGTTAACGGTCAAAACCCACAAGCATTTAGCTTGTGACATGCAGGGTTTTTTGGTCAAATTCCATCGTTTAGGCCTTCAAAAAGATATTTTTTGTTTTAGGGTTATTTTCGTAATTGTCTTTATTAGTTTTCTTTTTCCGTTTTGGATTCTGCTTTTAGGGTTTTGCTATTTAAACACTTGTTATGATGGGGAGCTGCAGTTTTTGGATGAATAATAAAATTTACGTATTTTCCAAAATTCTCTGAATTAAAATTTTGCTGCCTATTTCCTGGTATTCGTATAATCAACAGGTTGTAGAAGGTTATCGTTTGGCAATCGTGCGCGGTTCAATAATTGATAATAGTTTTCTGTTTCTTTCGCTACGTCAGTTGGTATCAAAGCCTAAATCATAGTCACCATGCCACCCCGTAGAGCGCGTGTGGATGATGTTTATGGGCGTGAGGATCTGCAACGACTTGAGCAGCGGTTCGAGCAGCGAATCAAACAAGTAACGGAGCAGGGGATGAACACTATGATGGATCGATTGACACTAAGGATGGGCGAGTTGTTGGCGAACCAGAATAGGAAAATTCCTCATCCTGGGAGGAACCCTAATTATGATGATCGGAGAAACCCTTTCGCAGGAGAGAATGATGAAGGAGATGACTTTGATGATGACTATGATGAGGCACCTCGTAGGCGTCGTCGACCATATGCAGTGGAGGACGATAGGAGACGTTGGGAGACTGGTATGAGGACTGAAATTCCTGAATTTCGTGGTACCCTCCAACCAGAGGAATTCATTGACTGGCTGGCCACAGTAGAAGAGATCCTGGAATTTAAGGGTGTCCCTGATGATAAACGAATACCCTTGGTTGCTACCAGACTCAGAGATAGGGCAATGGCTTGGTGGCAGCAACTCAGGCGAACGAGGGTTAGATTGGGGAAGTCAAAAATTACGGACTGGGAGAAGATGAAGAAACAGTTGCGGGCGACGTTCCTACCTTATAATTATCAGCGATTAATGTACCAGCGATTACAGAATTTAAGGCAAGGAGGTCGTACAGTTGATGAATACACAACTGAATTCTATCAGCTGATTGCTCGGAACGAGGTGCATGAGACAGAAGATCAGTTAGTTGCCCGATATATTGGGGGTTTACGAGAACAAATTAAAGAGACAGTCAACATGTTTGATCCAATGTCTATTTCTGCAGCGCATCAGAGGGCTGTGCAGATTGAGAAGAGGCGTCCTGGTGGTTTTGGGCAACCTGCTAGCTTTGGGTATTCAGGAGGAGGTGTCAATACTAGCCGTTCAGGCGAGGTTGCAGCAGCGGGGGAAATAGCCAAAATCGGAGCAGTAATAAATAATAATAGGAGGATTGGTCCAGTAAGTGGTATCAAGTGTTTTGCATGTGGTGAAGTAGGACACAAGCAGGCTGAGTGCAAGAAAGCTGGAAAAAGGGTGATGTTTGCTAAAATAGATGAGGGTGATGATATCGAAGATGAAACCTTGCTAACTGGTGAATCGATCTTTGATTCAAAAGGCGTGGATGAGGAGGTGGTGACTGGTGATGTTGGGACTGCGTTGGTGGTGAGGAGGTCCTGCCTTACACCTAGGGCTGTTGATGATGATTGGCTGAGAAACAACATTTTCCAGTCAACCTGTACTGTTAAGGGGAAGGTGTGTAAGTTTGTGATTGATGCAGGCAGTTGTGAGAATATAATTTCAGCAGAAGCAGTCCGAAAGCTGGAACTAACAACTGAAAAACATCCAAAGCCGTACAAGTTAGCCTGGTTGAAAGAATGGGGCGAGGTGACTGTCTCAAGATGTGCACGGGTATCCTTTTCTGTGGGGACAAAATACAAGGACGAGGTTTGGTGTGATGTAGTAGCTATGGATGCATGCCATCTGCTGTTGGGACGACCTTGGCAATTTGATAGAGAAGTGGTTCATAATGGTAAGACTAATACTTACAACTTTGTGTTTGAGGGGGTAATGTAACGACCATGAATTTTAAGCTCCTTATTAATTTTATATGTGATTTAAAATTTTTAGGAGTTAATTTTTTAAACTTATTTAAACCTTATGTGATTATGTGCTTATGTGAATTTAAGCTATGCGAATAAATGCTAGGATTTTTATTAAAGGGAATCACTAATGATTATTTAAATTAGTAGATTAACTCTGAGACTTTTATATCAGAATATTAATAAAAGTGTTAGTAAATTATATATTCAAATTTCTTGAATATGGTGTAGAGATTTAATCGGGATTAATTATTTATATTTGAGTAATTAATTGATAACATATGAAATTATTATTGTTGTTGATTTATAATTATTATGAATAAATAATAATTAATGAATTGGGAGTAATTAATTGATAATGTGTTGATTAATTATTATTATGAATAAATAATAATTAATGAGTAAGAGATTAATAATATTATATTTACTTGGTTAATTGATTAATTGTTATATGCAAGTATATGTTATATTAAACCTTTAGTATATGGTAGTCAACTGTATATTATATATAGTACAAGGTGATACATTAATATGTCTCTATGTTATATGTATAGACTATATAGTAAGACTAATGGCATTAGTAGAGTTACACAATAATATTGCTTGTGTGACTTGAAGTGTGTAAGTAAACATTCATGTATGCCTCATCAACATATAGTAATATCAATAAATAATTATTAATTGATAAATAATTTCAATAAGTTGTTATAATAATAATAACAGTTGTGTTGGTAAATACTAATAATGCCTAATTGAATTATAATTGGTATTAAGAAAAATGTACATGAATTATATGATTGATATATATATACCTACTTGATACATTAACTTATTGAGATAACATTGTAACACCCATTTTAATGTATATGGAATAAATACATATAACCTATGTATATACTGTGTATATGTATTATATAATCTAAGTGTAGTTGGTATAAGCTAAGTATTGACATACATTACCCATATATTTAAGTTGCTGAGATTGCTTAAGAGCTCATCCTCAATTCGCTCTCACGTGAACAAACAATAAGCTACTACACTACTCTATATTTTCTCAATCTCAGCAATGTAGCCATAATCATTATGAGGGAGTG
This sequence comes from Panax stipuleanatus, assembly GCA_020205555.1. Taxonomy (NCBI): domain Eukaryota; kingdom Viridiplantae; phylum Streptophyta; class Magnoliopsida; order Apiales; family Araliaceae; genus Panax; species Panax stipuleanatus. Next base: position 8,336,018 of record CM035115.1, read on the forward strand.
GGTTTCATTATGTGATCCACCAACTCTTCACCAACTACTTGTTAACCTCCATGTTATTGTGCAATCCGTTGGTTTGGAATTGGGGTTAATAGCTTTGTCTATTTCTTCAATTTGCCTATATAATGAACTCTCTCCTTCTTCCTTGCATTTGCTGAGATTTCATTAAGTGAGAATTGAGAGCATATATATATCTGTGATAAGGATTCTTGAGTTAAAAAGGAGCAGCAAGTGCAAATCCTTCAATTTCAGAGGTATAATCAATTACATTCATTTCTCATTCTCTGTAATTTCCTAATTCTTTGATCCTTGAATTTAGCATGGTTTGATTGATAACTTGATTGGAGTATGCTTATTAGTTGTTATGATAGTTTACTACCATGTTAGAACTGTATTACATTGTGGCTGGGATGATTTTTGTAGAAATTTCTGAGTTGGGCTAAGTCACTGCCGAAGCAGAGCAGTTACTGTCTCTGGCCAACAGCCTGCGCAGCTGCGCCAGTTATGTACTGGCCAGCGGCGCAGCTGCGCTAGGACCAGAGTTTGGTTTTTGATTTCTGTTGCAGAACTGTTATGTGCTATCATGTAATATATTATTAGAGCAAGCATGTGAACTAGATTAACACACAAATATGAGTATATTAACATTGTGTAAACGTGTTTTGCTATGTTTGCATACAAGGTTTATGAAACAACATATAGTTATGAAATAAAACTTAAGATTTCATGAACGAATGTTAACATATATGAAGCATGTTAGTGTTCTGACTTTGCAAGCATATTAGTATGATTTAAAAATGTATGAGAAGCATGCTAACTAGCGTATATAGGTTCCATAATGAAATGTGATCATATGAACTGTACTAATGCACGTTCCTAGCAATAATGTAAGTTTTGAAACATAAACCATGACATGTTATGCCATGTTAATATTCTGATTTCTACGAGCATAGTAGTGTGGTTAAGAAGTGCATGAACAACCTATTAACTTGTGTTTATATGATTCATAATGAAGCGCTAGCATGTTGACCTCACTATTGAACATTTCTAATAAACATATAAGCTTCAAAAGTGAACGTTAGTATGAAAGTATTGTAAATGCATTCTAATTGGGCAAGCATGTTAGTATGGTCCAAATGGACATGAGCACTAAGTCTAATGTGGTAGAACATACTAGCATACTTGATTGAAAGCTTTAAGAGGTTTTTTAAGCGAAACTTAAGGACTTTCAAAGTAATCATAACCAAGACTTGTGTCTTTTACATTGGGACCACTTAAATACATGTATGTAATTTATGTATGCGTTCTAATACATGTGAATAACGGTTACGAAATGCTTTACATGTACCGTGTTGTCTTTTTGACTTAGTATACTTTGCAAATGGAAACTTAGAATGTGGAAGCTAAATAGCATTGATTACCATGTGAATTACATTATGATTCTGCGAGCATGAGTATTAAGATTTCATTATGCCTATAGATATGTTGACACGAGCATTATATACAGATTTCATATATGTACGCATATTCATAGAAAGTGGATTTCTAAGGCATGAACTACGTGGTTCAAGTATGCAAGAGTAGTATTTGCACAAGCATGTTTACTAAGTGTTATTAGCCTCGTTATGTGGTATTATGAATTTAATAGTTGACCTTGGGGCATAGACTTGATTAACTTAAGGTTTACCGGCATTGAACCTTATAACTTAGAATTATGAACAGAATCTTGCAATATGTGTATCTTAAACTATATTGCATGATTAAATTGGAATGCTATGTGTTCAAGCTTATGTTGATGCTTATGAACTAGACAATTTAAAAGTTATTAAATCTAAGACAGGATTAGATTGACTTACCTGAACTATGTGATAGAATTATATAATGATCAGATACTTGTAAGTGTAGACTTATATTAGTTTACACATGCTAATTGAAAGGTCGACTTGTTAATGTTAGGTCGTTCCAACACAGTTTTATTAAAGCTAGAATTAATTGTAGCTGAGCAATCAGGCAAGTTCCCTGACTTACACTCCTTATTTGTGCAAGTTCTTTAATTCTTACTCTTTTATTTGAGCAAGTTTTTCTTGACTTATACTTATTTATTGTACAAGTATCCGGACCCTATTGTGCAACTATGCTAAATTCTTGTACTACCTTATTCAATGAACCGTGTAAGCGAGTTTCTAAACTTCACTTATTTTTGGTGAAAGTTTCCTATCCTTCTCATATTGTATTGAGCAGGTTATTATTGTATTGTGAAAGTTCCCCGAACTTCACATTTTGAGTATTGTGAAAGTTCCCCGAACTTCACACTGTGGTTATTGTGAAAGTTCCCCGAACTTCACACTTTGGTTATTGTGAAAGTTTCCCGAACTTCACATTTTGAGTATTGTGAAAGTTCCCCGAGCTTCACATTTTGAGTATTGTGAAAGTTCCCCGAACTTCACACTTTGGTTATTTTGGAAGTTCCCGAACTTCATTTCTTTATTATGCAAGTTCTCTAAACTTATACAAACTCATATATTGTGCAAGTATCTTATCTTTGTGTTTACTTTACTCAAAGAACGTTGTAAGCAAATGTCCTAACCTATGCATTTACTTTATGCAAGGGATTTATTATGGTGAAATTCTCCGAATTTCACTCTTTGATGTTGTAAGTGTCTAAGCCTATGCATTTATTTTATGCAAGGAATCTATTATCGTGCAAGTTTCCCGAACTTCACACGTTGAGTATTGTGCAAGTTCCCCGAACTTCACACGTTGAGTATTGTGCAAGTTCCCCGAACTTACACAAATTCATATATTGTGCAAATTCTAAAATTCACTTTGTGCAAGTTCTCTATCCTTCTCATATTGTATTGAGTAGGTTATTGTTGAATCGAAAGTTGCTTACTTAATTGCTTGAACTTTATTTTCAAGCATGTTATTTAGTGGTTTACTTATCAATTATTCCACATTGATATTATTGATGTCCTCACATAGTGCATTTGAGCTCGTACAGTCTTGGACTTGTACATTATTCAAGGTTCTAAATTTCTTGAACTATGTCAGTAAGAGTCTGAACCTTTGCTCGGTCAGACTAGTGTATGAAGTTTTCTTTAAAGCTATCCAAACCAATTGATGATAAGGATTCTTAGACAGAACAGAACACCCCTCATATGTAGGAGTGTGCCCAGGTATCTAATATATATGATACGAGTAAGCAGATATAAGTGTTATGCATATTCACGTTGCGCCCGAGGCTGATCTCCTCGAGGTACTAAGTTTCTGTAGCCAGTAATCCAAAAGGTCAATTAGCTATTGAACCCATTGGAAAGTTATAGTTCAGAGTCTACTCGACTATCAGTCATTCTAAAGGCAATTATTATCTTTGCTTTTAATATTCATATTGTTGAATTGTTCAGATGTTCATATCGTTCAATCTATCTAATATTCATATTATTGAATCATTCTAATATTCATATTGTTGAATCGTTCAGATATTCATATTATTGAATCGTTCTAATATTCATATTGTTGAATCCTTAAGATATTCATATTGTTGAATTCATTGTCAGATATTTTTCCATTCATCATGATATATCCTTTATTGTTGTATTTAAACATGCTGAGCAAATTTGTTGCTCATTCTTGCTATATCATAACTTATATTGCAGTTAAGCCCGAGCCCTCAGGGAAGGACAAGGGTAAAGGAAAGATATAGGATAGTTTGCAAGGAGCAGACTTTGTCTTTATGATTTGTTTAATTACTGTTAATGTAATATGAATCCTAATGTTTATTCTAGGGTATATTTGTATTGATGTATTAAGGTTATCGAATCTTGGAACTAGTAACACCTTTTGAATGAACGACGTACGTTTATTATATTCCGTATTTTAGCTATCGTATGTTACTTAAAGGTGGATGTTAGTATTGTTTCGTGGCGACCGGACCGGGGTCAGAGGACTCGGATTCGGGGGTGTCACAGGTAAAGATTGTGTTAGTGCCCAAGCGGGAAGAAAACAAAGGCAGTGCTAGTTTGTTGACTTTAGCACAGTTTGAGGAGGTGGTGCAGGAGACGGAAATAGTATACGCCTTAATCGGGAGGGTGGTAGACAAGGAGGTCGAGGTTCCTGATGTAGTCAAACCACTTCTGAAAGAGTTTAGTGATTTATTTCTAGAAGAACTGCCTGAAGGGTTACCCCCAATGCGTGATATCCAACATCAGATTGATCTGGAGCCAGGGGCAGCCTTACCCAATCGACCTCATTACAAGATGAGTCCCGGAGAGCATGAAGAATTAAGGAGACAGGTGGAAGAGTTACTGGCCAAGAGGTACATTCGAGAGAGTTTGAGTCCTTGTGCGGTACCAGCCCTTTTGGTATCAAAGAAAGATGGTACTTGGTGGATGTGTATCGACAGTAGAGCCATCAACAAAATAACGGTCAGGTACCGTTTTCCTATTCCTAGATTAGATGACCTACTGGATCAGCTTAGTGGGGCTACTGTGTTTACTAAATTAGATTTGAAGAGTGGATACCATCAACTCTTTATTCGGGCTGGCGATGAATGGAAGACAGCTTTTAAGACGAGGGAGGGATTGTATGAGTGGATGGTCATGTCGTTTGGGTTGTCCAATGCACCTAGCACCTTTATGCGTGTTATGAATCAAGTTTTGAGGCCTTTCATTGGGAAGTGTGTTGTTGAGTATTTTGATGACATTCTAATCTACAGTGCTAACCCGAGCGAGCATCTTAGTCAGCTACGAGAAGTTCTTTATGTGTTGCGTAGAGAGAAATTTTATGCTGCAGTTAAGAAGTTTGTGTTTCTAACACCTAGGGTGCTGTTTCTTGGTTACATTATGTTTGATATGGGGCTGCAGGTAGATGAGTCCAAAGTAGAGGCAGTGAAGCATTAGCCAAGGCCTAGTATCATTACTGAAGTTCGGAGCTTTCATGGGTTGGCTTCCTTTTATCGGCGCTTTATCCCTCATTTTAGTAGCATTATGGCTCCTATTACTGAATGCATGAAGCAGGATGGGAAGTTTGCTTGGACAGATGAAGAAGAAAAGGCATTTGAGCTGATTAAATTCTGCCTTACCACAGTTCCCATTCTAGTATTACCAGATTTCCATCAACCTTTTGTGTTGCATTCTGATGCTTCCAAAGTGGGTATTGGGGCCGTTTTGAGTCAAAATAGCAGGCCAGTGGCGTATTTTAGTGAGAAACTTTCGGGTGCCAAACTGCGTTATAGCACTTATGATGTTGAGTTTTATGTTGTGGTTCAGGCTATTAAACATTGCCGCCATTATTTGTTTCAGCGGGAGTTTATCTTGTATACGGATCATGAGGTTTTAAAACATTTGCATAGTCAAGATAAAGTTTCTGCTAGACATGCGAGCTGCGTTGCTTACCTACAAAGGTTCACTTTTGTGGTGAAACACAAGTCGGGAGTTACCAATCGAGTGGCTGATGCTTTGAGCAGACGAAACGGACTACTTACTCAACTTTCTGTGGAGGTACCTGGTTTTGATTTATTTGCTGAAATACTTGAAACTGATCCATATTTTTCTGGTATTTTGGCAAAGGTTTGGGCAGGGGAGAGGATAGATTTCCATTTGCAGGATGGATTTTTGTTTAAGGACAACCAACTATGTGTTCCAGATTGTAGTTTGCAGTTGAAGATCCTTCAAGATCTGCATGGCGAGGGGCATGTAGGAAGAGACAGGACCTTACAGTTAGTTCAGTCTACTTACTTCTGGCCTACTATTCGGAAGGAGGTTGAAAAACTGGTGCAACGGTGTCGGGTTTGTCAAGTATCTAAGGGAACAGCAACTAATGCAGGCTTGTATATGCCTCTACCAGTTCCATCACAGCCATGGGTGGACATCTGTATGGATTTTGTGCTGGGATTACCGCGTACACAGCGAGGTAATGATTCTATTTATGTGGTAGTTGATCATTTTTCTAAGATGGTGCACTTCATTCCATGTAAGAAGACCACAGATGCTGTTCGTGTTGCTCAATTGTACTTTAGAGAGATTTATAGGTTGCATGGTTTGCTAGTGTCTATTGTGTCTGACCGTGATACCAGGTTTCTTAGCCATTTTTGGCGTAGCTTGTGGAAGATGGTGAAAACAAAGTTGAATTTTAGTAGTGCTTACCATCCACAGACAGATGGGCAGACGGAAGTGGTTAATTGGTCGCTAGGCAATTTGTTGCGGTGTTTGGTTGGAGAACATGTGAAAAGTTGGGATCTGAAGTTATGTCAGGCAGAGTTTGCTCATAATCATGCAGTTAACAGGAGTACTGGATTTAGCCTTTTTGCAGTAGTGTATTCTGTTACTCCTAGAGGACCACTTGATTTGTTGCCATTACCAACAAAGACATGAGTTCATGGGACGGCAAAAACCTTTGTGACAGGATTGCAAGAGGTTCACAGGGCTGTCCGTGACAATCTGCTGTAGGCCGCGGACAAGTATAAACAAGCTGCTGATAAGAAACGGTGTCATGTTGAGTTCGAAGTGGGGGATTATGTGTGGGCTGTTCTTACTAAGGATAGATTTTCTGTAGGTGACTATAATAAGTTGTCTGCCAAGAAGATTGGGCCAGTGGAAATCATTGAGAAGATCAATCCTAATGCATATCGCTTGAAACTGTCGAGTCATATTCGTACAGCGAATGTTTTTAATGTCAAGCATTTGATTCCTTACACAGGCGATTCCTCCGATGATGACAATTCGAGGGCGAATTCTGTCCACCCTGGGGAGAATGATGTAGTTGAAGAGCAAGCGTGCCAGTTTATGGAAAGATTTGATTTAATGGCAAAGATCTGATTCAATGATAATTCGATAATTTTGGCCAAGTTTGGAGTGTAGGATTTGGGCGTTTTCGGAGCCTAATTTCATTGGAAACGGGTCAACGGTCAAAACTCACAAGCACTTTGCTTGTGATGTGCAGGATTTTTTGGTCAAATTCCATCGTTTAGGCCTTCAAAAAGATATTTTTCTATTTTAGGGTTATTTTCGTAATTGTCTTTATTAGTTTTTCTTTTTCGTTTTGGATTCTGCTTTTAGGGTTTTGCTATTTAAACACTTGTTATGATGGGGAGCCGCAGTTTTTGGATGAATAATAAAATTTACGTATTTTTCAAAATTCTCTGAATTAGAATTTTGCTGCCTATTTTCTGGTATTCGTAGAATCAACAGGTTGTAGAAGGTTATTGTTTGGCAATCATGAGCGGTTTAACAATTGATAACAGTTTTCTGTTTCTTCCGCTACGTCAATAACAAATTCATTACTGTGTCAGTATGCCACGTGGCACATATTCTTCAAACAATCCGAGCCCACCAAATTATGCCCAAGTATCTATCTATGAATCGTTTACAAGAGCTTCTATGGCTTACTAGTTCAATAGTTCATTCTTGTAAGCCCCTTTGTCAGCCACACTAGCTAAGACTTTGGGTTTAACAGTACCAAAAAAGTAAAATAAAAATTATGTATTTGAAAATAAGTTGTTATTGTAAAAATTACTCTTTAAAGTTTAAAATTGAATAATAAACAAATTGTAAGCTTTAAATTAACATTAATGCTTTATTATTTTATTTTATTGTGTTTTGTAAGTAAAGGGAAAAAATAAGGATTATAAAAGATTCACTTATTTCTCTTTTCTTCCCGGTCCAAACTCATCCACATTTGAAATTTGGATAAAAATTATTTAATTTTCTTTTTTATCAATTTAAAAAACTCTCAAACAAAAGAAATGAAAGTTTTTTCAAAGTCACACTTTTTGGGGAGTACAATATAATATCACTAGCTTGATATTCCGTGCTAAATAATGGTAGTATGATGTTATAAATAATAGTGAAAAAATAATGACAAATTAAGACTATTCATGTGACTTTATTGTTGTAAAATAGAAATATATCTCTAATATTATACTGAGTGAAAAAGAAAATTGTATCCATAATTTTAAAATAGTGCGAGTATTAGCTAAAAATCCTATAAAAAGTGACTTTGAAATGTTATTTTTAGTCATTATTTATTAAAATAGTTAAATATACAATCTTATGCAACAATAGTATTCATATTCGTTTTTAGTGTTTAATAAAACAACTTGGCTCATCAAAAAGAAGGAAGAATAATAATTAAAAGACGATTATAAATAAATGTATAATATGTGACAACCCGAAAATTTAGAGGATCTTGAATGATTAAATTAAAATTTAAAGTTTAAAACCTAGAGTGAAAATAGAGAAATGATTTAAAATTTTTAAGAAGAAACTATATGGTTTACTATTTGAAAAAAAATTGAGAAAATAAGGGTTATGAAAATTCAAAGCCTAGAAAGAGATTTTATATGTGGAAAATTTATTTAAAGAAATATATTTCAAATGTAGAGATATTATAAGGTTAAAGAAAATGTATATATGTATAGATGCATATATATATATATATATATATATACTTAAGAATGTGCTATTTATATTTTTAGCCAAATATGAAAAAAATTGATTAATTAAAACTAATCAAACAAGAATAAATGAGAAGCTTAATTATAGAAGCTTGTGAGAATTAAGCCTAACCTAGTAGACAAGTGTTAGAAATTAAGAAAAATCTAATAAGGGATTAAGATATGTCAAGTTAAAATAATAAATATGGTAAGCCATATGAAGAAGGTTTATTGAATGTAGCAAACCGTATTAAGAGATTTTATAGACATTAATTAAATTAAATGTCTAGCATAATATATGAGAATATATTAATTATTTACTAATGATGGTAAATATTTTTGTGACTTATGTGAAGTTTGCGAGTGATTAAATAAATATATATTGTATATATGTATATATTTATTTAATATATAAATAGAATGAACAAGAAAGTTATATAACCTAATATTATATATTAGGAATGAGATTGAATTAAATAACTTAAGAGTTATAATAAGTGTAAAATGCTAGTATTTAAATTTTATACTAGTATACTAACCTAAAAAGATTCATTTCATTATCTCAATTTATTAATTATTTTAAATCTAGCTTAATTGGTTTACATAATTAAATTATGTAAGTAAGTATTTAAATTTTCAAATGAGTGAATTAAAAACCCTAATTAAATAATTAAGGTAAGATTAAATTAGTGGGCTAATAAATGGCTAAATGAATTTCTAGTTAATTGATAAAGTCCAAGTATAGGGGATTTAGTAGCCCAAAATATTAAATTAGGAAGCCCAAATAATAAATCAAATGGCCCAATTTTTAGCCCAAAAGGTGAGGGACTTTTAGGTCATTTTGTTAAACAAAATAAGCAATTAAATAAAAGGCAAAAATTGGACAAATACTTGGTGCATGTACCGGTCAAGGAGGGAGTAATTTAGCATGTAGGGAAAATCATTTTCCTAGATATACAAGCAATCTCAAAGATAAGGAGAGAGAAAGAGGAAGAAAGAAAGAAAATAGAAATAGAAATAGAGAGAGAAAGCAAAGCTAGCAAACGAAATTAAAAGGAGTGAGAGAAAGAAGAAGGGTTGGTCGGCAGCCATAGAGGAAAAGAGAGGAGAGGGTTTGATCCTTTAGCATCTCAAGCTCATCTCATATTATAGAAGAAGGAGGAAACCTCTAAAGGTCTTTCATAAGATATTAAATTAGATTGAGTAGCAGTAATTGACGGTTCATGCAAGTTTTCTAACTTAAACTCGAGTTATTATGTTTCAAGCATGCTAGTGGTTTAATTGTTGACAATTATTCCACATCTATGATTATTGATTCGCACTTAGTGCATGTTGCATATGTTCATCAGGTATAAAAGGCTGATCACCTTGATTACCATAAGGTTTACTTAAATTTGTCCATGGTCATTGTTGACCACTCAACATTATTGATTCAGTTATTCAATTATTAAAATTTGATTCATGTTATTTCACAATTATTATATATTGTTGAAAACTTGAAATCTTATTCCTTTTCAATCAAGATATATCCTTTTTGTATTTAAACTTACTGAGCAAAGTAGTTTCTCACTCTTGCTATATCATGATAATATTTTCAGTTAGACAAATGTTCGAAGAAAGACAGAGGCAAGGACAAGTACAAGAGTATATTATTGTGCACCTTTAACTATTAAGTTAGCTGATGTAAATAATTTCTGTAAACCTTTTGAAGATTTTAAAGGTTTGTATGTAAGTTAAGGTTGTTAGACCTTGGGTTATGTTGTAAGAGCTTATTGTATAAACAATTTATGTTTATATATTCCGTAGTAGTTATAGAATATGTATGAAGATGATGTATCGTGACGCACCAGATCCGAGGTTCATGGGACCCGAATTTAGGGGATACATTTTGTGGGCCCAAGTGCAAATTAGGGTTCACATGACCTAATTGAATTAAATGCACAATTATGTTTCCACGACCTAATTAAATGTACAAATTAGGGTTTGCATGACCTAATTAAAAGAAGACGAAAAAGCCAGAAATAAATATACTAGACCCGAGAGAAGCCTCCACGTGTCCCGCGGCAGAAGACACATGGAGGCGGCTCGTTTTGGGAATTGATTGAGGGATTGGATTGGTGGCTAGAACGATAGGACGATCTGAGCATTACTCTGGTGATTAAAGGGTATTTTTGAAATTTTCATGAGGGCATGTGACTAACACATGACCACTTTCTAGAAAACCCTATAAATACCCCTTCCACTCCATTAGGAAGGGGATCTCTCTTCAGACAAAAGAACTTGGCCATTTTCTCAACCAAAAGCACTCAAGGAGGTTCTTGGAATCCTTGATACCCTAACACGATTTCCAGATTCTAGGAGTTCTGCCACGTGTCATTGGAATAATCGCTCACATTTCGTTCTCCCCTCTTTAATCAATCAATCAATTCCGTGCTCTTCGTGGATTTCTCTCCTCCTCAGCCAACACGAAACCCTAACCCTAGCAAGGTACGATTTCTTTGTCCACATTTCTTTGGCGACTCTGCTGGGGAGGTGTAAAATTTGTGAAGGGTATGCCCACAACTCGAAGTAGGAGAACTACAGGAAGAGCTTCACCGACAAATAACATTACTTCACCGGATCCAGTTCCAAGGCAAACAAATCAAGCTTTCCAAGGGGCAAATCTGGATCTTGATCAACCAATTATCGAAGACACTTCGAAAGGAAGTTCAACATCACCATACATGACCAATCAATAACAAACGAACGTCAGGCAAACATGCACAGGAAGGCAAGGCGAGGAGACAAGCGAAGAGCAGACGAACGTTGTGCAACTGAAGATGCTTAAGGCGTTAAAGGTAGCACGGGAAGGACAAGGGATGATGATAGCTATGATGTTGGAGATGCAGAGGAAGTAAGAGGAAATGGGGAATTTTCGCCAGCAGTTGATGCAGATCCCCACTTTCAAGGCCATGTTCCCAGGCAATTCGCAGGAAGAACAAGCAAGAGTGGAAAACAACAACAATGGTAGCAATAACAAAGAGAACCAGATTATACCTCCATTGACGAAGAATTATTCAGTTCCAATCATCAACTTGGAACACCAGGATAGTGGTGATGCGCCACAACTCAGACTAGAAGCAAGCCAACCTCAAACAAACATCATCCCGACTGCTCTCCCTGTATTTTCATAAGTGCAGATGCCGACCATCCCAAGCCATGTCCAACGAATGAGTCAACAACTGCCACCAGCTCAAGCGTTGCACAATGCAAGTGTACACCAGCCAATTTCTTTACCATACACACCGCCAATACAACAGTACATCACAACACCCTAGAGAGTCCATGCCACAAGCCAGTACATGACGAAGGATGATATGATCGATGTGATTAATCAACTTCGCAGGCAGACATTCCAACATTCGGAGTTAGACTTTACTCCACCTTACCCGACACACATTCGGAGGCAACCTTACCCGATAGGGTATATTGGGCATCCCCCGTAATTTCCAAAATACAATGGTGAGAAGAGAAATGCTATGGAACATATTGCCAGGTTCGTGGAATCGATGTCTCCATGGCTAGGATATGATGAAGTAAACAACCATAACTTGTTGATGAGGGAATTTAACAAGACCTTGACGGATAGTGCCTTCAGTTGGTACTACAATATGGAGAAAGGATTAGTCCATGATTGGGATGATCTAAAGTTACAATTTTTTAAGAAGTTTTTCTATGTGCAGAAACAGGTAACCATCGTAGAGCTGATGCGATTCAAGAAGAAGCCGAATGAGGAGCTGTCAAATTATGTGGATAGATTCAGGGCCTAGGCATAGAAGTGTGCAGAGCTAATTGAGGAAAAGAACTTGGTCAGCATATGCAACAATGGTGCTTTAGACTCCTTCAAGCCCCATCTCATTACAAAGGCTTGTGATTCATTTGTGACCCTTTTCATCTTTTGCACAAGACTTGGGAGGAATCATGACATTGCCCACCAGCCATGCGACGGTTGCATGGAGGGGAAAGAGGACAACAACTGTGGCTTTGGCTGACTCTCAGTCAAAACCACAAGGGGCAAGAGGGAGAAGAATAAGAGAAATTTTGAACGGAGTAAAGGGAAGCATGGGGACAAGTATACTAGAATACCAATTTCGAAGGCTATCACATGCAGTGAGAAGGCATTCAGGGGCCTGTACGAACAATGGGTCGAGCATGAAGTGGTGAAACCTCCAAGGCCTAGATTTTTGGTGACGGAAGAGATGAAATGAAGACCGGACTTCTGTGTGTACCACCAGTGTGTGGGACATTCCACTATGGACTGTTAGAGTCTGCGGAGGATATACCATGAGAAGCTGGTAGCAAGAGAAATTGAGCTGGGAAAAGAATGCAGCGTCCATGACAAGCCATTACTAAACCACAAAGGAAAAGAAACATGCAACACTGTTACCCACAGTGCAACCCCGGAAGTGGAGATGATGATGGAAGAAAGGGAGGAATATGATCCAGGCTTGCAGGTGACGACGTTAATGAATGGAGCCAAGTTTAGAAATTTTTTTGATCAGATAGGATTGGCCAAGGAAGCAAAGATAGAAGCAACCAAGGCAATCATTAAGGCTGCCGAGACGCAGGAGACCTGTATAGCCGTGAGCAAAGGATTCGTGAAGACGATGAAAGAAGAAGAAAATAAGATATCTTTCTCTAAAGCTGATAGAGAGATAAGATACACGCACAACTGGCCGCTGTATGTGACAGCAGTACTCAATGGTGCAGCAGTACTCAATGGTGTAGAAGTACGGAGGGCGTTCATCGACAACGGAGCGTCTGTAAATATTATGCCCTACACCATGTTCAAACGGTTAGGCCTGCCAGAGAAGAAGATTGTGAAAGAAAAAACAAACATTACATTATTTGCCAACCAAAGTACTAGAACCCTTGGACACATCAAGGTGGACATACAAGTTGGGAAGATTCGAGGACCTGGAAAATTCCATGTTGCCGAGGTGGATGCAGCATATCATGTATTGCTAGGAAGGGCCTGACAAAATGACTATGGGGTGGTACCCTCAGTTTTTTATCAATGCCTGAAAGCTATCTAGAATGGGAGAGAAGTGAAGGTACCATCAACAAAGAATCCCTTTGGACCGGAGGATGCACACATCACCGAAGCAACTTTCTTCGACGATGTCGCTGAAGAGGGAGAGAACCAGATTGTAAGGCCTGATTCCCTAAGACTAGTAAGCTGGGAGGAAGTGCAGGAAGATAAGTTCATGCCTGGAGAAAAAGAAAAGAAGAAGACCTCGAAACAAGGAGAATGTTCCAAAAACAAGAAGCCAGTGGTAGTAGACCTGGAGAAGGAAGGAAAAGGAGAAAAGAAAAGGCCAACAGACCTTGAAGATGCTAGAAACATAATAAATGCTAAGCGAAAAACAAAATCAGAGGATGGCCGAAAGACAAAATGGGAGAGGGTTGTTAAACCCGATGGAAATGTGGTGTTTTGCTTGTGACGGTGCAAGGGGGAAGAGCCCAAGGGAGCATGCAAACCTAATGGCTTAGGAGGTGTCCCCCACTCCAGCAGTAATGAAGAAGGAGAAATTGTGCATCAAAAGGTAGAATCAACTCCATAATGCTTTGAGGATAGGCCAAAACCTCAACAAAATGAATTAGAAGAAGTTGATTTGGCAATAGATGGAGGAACGCCAAGACCAACTTATGTTAACAAAGAGCTGGATGCTAACCAGAAGAAGGAGCTCGTGAAATTACTGTGAGAGTATAGGGATGTCTTTGATTGGAACTACGACGAGATGCCCGGGATTGACAAGGAGCTGGTATAGCACAATCTGAATATAAGCGCGGGAATAAAACCAGTGAAGCAAGCACCTCACAACTATGCAACCGAAGACGAAACCCAAATAAAGGAGGAAATCAAGAAGTTGCTAGAAGTAGGGTTCATCAAGCCAATCCAACATCCAATATGGCTATCCAGCATTGTACCAGTAAAGAAATCAAATGGTCAGTTACTAATATGTGTGGATTTCAGAGACTTGAACAAGGCATGCCCGAAGAACATGTACCCATTACCCAATATAGACACTTTGGTAGATGCAACAGCTAATCACGAGATGATGTCATTCATGGATGGGTTTGTGGGTTACAATCAAATAAAGATGTCCGTAGAAGATGCAGAGTTGACGACCTTTCGTACCCCATTTGGGAATTTCTACTATGTAGTAATGTCATTCGGCTTGAAGAATGCGGGGGCAACTTATCAAAGGGCTATGCACGCTATATTTCATGACATGATTCATGATATAGTGAAGGACTACGTGGATGACATAGTAGTGAAATCCAAGAAGGCGACAACCCATGTGGAGGACCTGAGGAAAGTGTTTGAGCGATGTCGAAGGTACAAGTTGAAGATGAATTCGAAGAAATGCGCCTTTAGAATGACGACTGGAAAATTCTTGGGCTTCTTGGTGCACAACAGTGGTTTGGAGGTAGAGACCCAAGCAAGGCGAAAACGATTACGGGGATGCCCCCACCAAAAATGCAAAAATAATTGAAGAGCTTTCTAGGGAAAGTTTCTTACATGAGGAGATTCATGCCAGCATTAGCAGAAGTCACAGAACCTTTCGGGAAATTGCTAAAAGGAAAGGCAGAATAGGACTGGGGGCAAGACCAGCAACAATCCTTTGAGAAGGTAAAAAGAATTTTGGCTTTAGCGCAATCGATGGCAGTGCCACAAAGAGGAATCCCGTTGCAGTTATACATCGCATCTACCAAGAAGTCTATAGGCGGATTGATCACGCCGGAGGTGGATGGAGAAGAGAAATCTGTGTATTACATTAGCCGGATAATCAGAGGACCGAAAATCGGGTACTCACAGGTGGACAGGCATTGCCTAGCATTGGTGTTCATTGCGCAGAAAATGCGACATTACTTTCTGGCGCACGAAGTAAAGATTGCAACCAGAACTGATCCGATCAGATATCTACTGACTAGGCCAGCATTAGTAGGAAGACCCGTTAGATGGATGATGATCCTTTCAGAATACGACATCAAGTGTGTGACACCAAAGGCGATCCGATGTCAAGCCTTGGCAAAGCTGCTAGCTTAATTTTTAAATGGAGAATATAAACCTCCCTCTGAGGATCTTCTAGGTGAAGAAGTAGAAGCAATCGACTTAATGGACGAAGACCCAGGATGGTGGAATTTGGCTTTCAACGGATTATCTGCAGAAGGTAAAGGCGGAGCAGGAGTAGTGTTGACCACCAAAGAAGGGAAAGAAGTGGCCTTTTCATACAAATTGGACTCCCCTTGCACAAATAATAAAGCAAAATATGAGGCGTTTATATTGGGGTTATTGGCGGCTCAAGAGTTGGGAGCCAAGCATCTTAAAGTAAAGGGAGATTCAAATCTGATAGTACAACAAATAAGAGGCCAATTCGCAGTGAAGGAGCTTATCTTGGCGCTATATCAAACTGTAGCACAGAAGATGATGGAGGCTTTCAAGAAGGTGGTGATTGAGTATGTACCGAGAGGACAAAATAAACAACCTGATGCATTGGCAACTATATCATCTCGAGTGTTTGTCCAAGAAGAAAACTTGGATGTAAGGGTAATGAAGAGAACCCTCCCAACCACCGTGTTAGACTTGTTCCCCAAAGACATGATAGATGATTGGAGACATGACATCTCACATCAATTGCAAACAAAAGAGAGAAAAATATCACCAGTGGAGCTTCAGAAATACAGCATTATCAAGGGAGTCTTGTATCACAAAGAAGCAGATGGTGTATTAACACGATGCTTGGGGAGGCAAGAAGCGGATAAAGTCTTGCATCAAGTGCATAACGAGAACTGCGGATTGGTAGACATTGGTTTGTATCCTAGGTTGTAGTGCCAAGGGTATTATTGGCCCAAAATGAAGAAGGAAGCAGATGCGCTTCAACGACAATGTGCTTCGTGCCAAGAATACCCTAGGGAGGAGGAATGCGCCTTCATTGATAACATAGTGGATTGGCGAATCCCTTATGTGGAGTTTTTACAAAGCGGCAATCTGCCTGCCGAAATGAAGGAAACAATTATAATAAAGAGGAAGTCACAACGATTCTTCTTCCAAAATGGAGAATTGTATAGAAGAGGGTTCAATGGCAAGCCCTTACAGTGTTTGGAGATAGGAGAAGCCAAAGATTTGGTCTATCAAATTCACAAAGACGAACACCAAGGGGGAGCCAAGTTGTACAAATAGCTTATTAATTACGGATATTACTGGCCAAAAATGGAAGGAGATTGCTTAGATTTTGTCAAGAAATGTCACATCTGTCAAATCCATGGAAACTTGATTCATGCTCCTGCTGTAGACTTACGAACTATAACAACACCATGACCTTTCCATACATGGGGAATGGATCTTATAGGTCCCATTCATCCAAATTCCAAAGGCAACATATGGATCTTGACTGCTACAGAGATGTACACAAAGTGGGTGGAAGCAATACCCTTGAAGAAGGCTACGGGACTGGCAGTGGCAAATTTTATCAAAGAGCACATCATTTGTCGTTTCGGGATCCTGAAGATCATTTTATCGGATAATGGAACTCCCTTTATCAATAGGGACATTAAAAACCTGATGAAAAGATACAAGGTGAAACACTATAAATCATCACCTTACTACCCGAAAGGCAATGGACAAGCAGAGGCTACAAACAAAACCTTGATCAAAATCTTATCAAAAACCCTAGACGATCATCCGAATACATGGGCAGAACAATTACCAATAACGTTATGGGCATATCGAACTTCAAAAAGAAAACCTACAGGTGAAACCCCATACGCTTTGGTTTATGGTGAAGAAGCTATCTTGCCCGCCGAAATAGAAATCCTTTCTGCTCGAATGAGACTTCGAAGCTTAGCCGAGGAAGAGAACCGACCAGCTGCCCTGGAGGCCTTAGCTGACTTTCGAGACAAAGCTAAAGAAAGACTTGAACGGTATCACGAAAGACTGCGACGATAATACAATACCGCAGTGGTACCACGACAAATTCTGGTGGGAGATTTGGTGCTCAAAACGAAAACTCAAGTCATGAGGGGAACACCAACCACCAAATTTTATCCCAAATGGGAAGGCCCATATAGGGTATAAGAGATCTTCGAAAGCGGGTATTGCAAGATATCTCGTGTGGGATTAGATACTATCTCAGGACCATTGAACTTGAAATGGGTAAAGAAATACTACACATGAGATGGTCATCACACAAAAAGTTATACTTTCAACTTCAAAAGTAATCGAGGCACCTGAGTATAAGTTCTCAAACCAGAAAAGTTATACTTTCAACTTCAAAAGTAATCGAGGCACCTGTCTATAAGTCCTCGGACCAGAATAGTTATACTTTCAACTTCAAAAGTAATCGAGGCACTTGACTATAAGTCCTCGGATCAAAAGTTATACTTTTAAACTTTAAAAGTAATCGAGGCACCTGACTACAAGCCCTCGGAAGTTACACTTTCAACTTTAAAAGTGTTTGAGGCACCTGGGTATAAGCCCTCAACCCCGAAAAAGTTACACTTTATCTCTAAAAGTGGCGAACGTTATGCTTTCTCTGACAAAAGCAAGATTGATTATTGGAAACGTTATGCTTTTCGTTAAAAGAAATCTGATTATCAATAAATTGTCAAACTTTCACTTATACTTGAATGTTTTTTCTGATTTCTTAAAAAAAAAAGAGTATAGATTCAAGTGTTGGTTTGCGAAAAAATAAATAAATAAATATACATGTTTTTTTGTGTGACAAAATTTATGTTTACCTGTTCATAATGCCTATTGCTGTCTTGGAGTATTAATTTGAATAACTTGAGATTTAATGATAAATATTGAGTTTTAAGGAATCATTCAAATTAAAGGCAATCAACAAGGTTAAAGAAACTCTAATTTGATAAATGAAATATGTGTAAATGAGTTTCTGATACAGGAAAATAAAAAAGACTACAACAAGTCATGATCTAAGGGCCATGACATATCAAATTGAAGAGAAGGCATAGCTAAGGCCTCTAAATCAGTAATGGAAGCATCCCGAATCTCGAGATTTTTAGCTTTCAATTTCTTGACATCTCGGGTAGTTGACTCTAAGTCCTGAAGCTGAAGCTCTACCTCTTGAAGCTGGGAATTTAGTTCTTGGGAATAGATATTCAATTTATTTGCGGCTTCGTCAAGCTCCGAAAGCTATACTGAAAAGGAGTCATCTTCACACTTACGTACAACAACCTCCGAACGTAGCCCAACAAGATTAAAATTTGACTTAAGGAGATCCAGCCTAGCCCGAAAAGGAGACATATCAACACCCACGGCTGTAAGGTCTTCTACATCATCGCTAATTTTCTTCAAGTTCTAGACTCGCAAAGAGTATAAAGAAAGAGTGTGTAACCCGAGAACAAGGCCTGCAAGCTGATCTAGGAAGAAGGTCTGGGCGGAAGCCGCCTTAATAATCAGTCGGTCAAGTATCTGTGGGAACCGAGCTATGAGACGCTCAAGACTTTCCTGACTAGAAGATGATATCTGGAAGCCCCTCTGAGAAACAAGATCTCCACTTGGATTGAAGGAAGCTCTGGCAGAAGCTACTTTAGAGGCCATCATAGAATTTGTAGAGACAAAGGATGGAGGAGCAGGGGGCTGCTGTGCTGCTGATGAAACCTCAAAGCCTTGGTCATTCGAAAGATAACACAGAGGATAACCGAGGTCACTATATGGCGAGGTGTCAACATCTGGATTGAGATCATCAAATAAAGCAAGCGCATCAATAGGCAAAGGAAAATCTTTCATCTTCTCGCTCTGAAAATAAGATAATAAAGCATAATATATTTGGGAGAAAGAAAGAAAGTTCAAGAAGAAAATGATATATTAACCCAAAGAAAGATACTCACAAGATAGTCAATGGAAAAATAGTTGGGAGATGCCACAGAAGGCGGAATGTCGTTCAACCCACCCAAAGTGCTATCAACAATACCCTCCTGAGAAATCACTAACTCGACAGAATCTTTCTGGGGAGGATGAACATCAGCAATAATCTCAGAAAGATTCCCCCTTGAGGAAGTAGGAGTCTTATCGGTATCTTCAGGCCTATCATGTGGAGAAGTCATAAGAAGGCAAGAGGAAATTATTGTATCACCCACAACAAGACTCGAGCTCACATCAGATAAAGTGCCCTTAGCATCAAGACTAACATAAGCATTATGTGATGGGGACGACTCCACACTGATAATGATAGGTGGGGGAGGCTCACGTCTAGTAGAAGTCATCGCAGTTGTCCTATTTGAAGTACCAGACATAAGAGGAACATCGTCATCCTCTTCATCAGCATCGACAATCTAAAAAAGGTGGAAATAATGACATAAGGAATCACGAAAGCAGCTATATGAATAGTAATAGACATAAATGAAGATACTACAAAAAATTTACCAAACTTCTACGGTGTTTCTTGACCGGATCCTCGGCTGCCAGCATACTAGGACTAGCATCATCAAGAGGGCGCTTTGTTAATGGCTTCAAGCGAAGCCTAATGACAGGACGACTAACTGGGACCACGGTAGAAGCAATAGGAGGAGCCACCTCAGAATCAGTAGTGGTAGATGTTCTCATTTTAGAACGAGTAATTCTTATTTCCTCGGCAACAGAGGATCCCTGGGGAGGAGTTGGAGGTGGCATCTGAGATAGAGATATGTGAGATGAAGCCCGTGGTGGAAGAATCCTGGAAGTAGTAGGGTCATGTGCGAAAAGAGTAGCCGGGTCACTTTGAGAATAAATATTTGCTGACTGAGGAGGAGAAGACCTAGGCATTAAAGCCTCAGCTCAATAAGACGACTACTAGCTGACCAAAGTTCTGAGCGAACATTGGTCTTAGGAGAACATAGCAGCCGACCCCATTGGAGATGTTTCAGAATAGAAGTTGACCTTGAACAAATCAGGGTATCATCCTTCCATCTCTTAAGATTAACTTGCCAATAAATACGCTCACCAGAGGTATATCTCCCGCTCCGAGAATCATTTAGTATGACAAAAGGAAGGGATCTATAAGGAGTTTTTGGAGATCTTGGAAAGGCCCATGAAAAAGAGAGGGAGGTAGAGACAAAGTTGAGAAGAGCAGCTTCATAATCCCCCTGACAAGTGTGACCGAAAGGGCGTTCCTGGTCGAATCCGAACTGCCTCATGACCCTGTGTGGACAATAAAGTATAGTGCCAAAACCATTATTTTCAACGAAATAGGGAAGCTCCGTGGTCCAAAGGAAGACGAACCAAGACAGTGCAGAACCACTCAATCCGTTGGTGCTTGTGAAAGTGCAAAATTTACGCTTATAAAAGTGAGGCAGATGACCGTAACCTCCTGAAGTAATGGTATAGGGACGAGCGGTGAAGCATGAAAAGTCATCGAGAAAAGGCCGCAAATCTGTACTATCTAGACTAAATCGATGATCAATCCAGCGTGCTGTGCGGGGGATAATGTTGGGTGATGAAAAAAGAGGTGGAGACTTCTTCTTCTTCTTAGAAAGATGTTCAAAAGTGGAATAGCCCGAAAAGCGCTCGAAAAGAAAAATCTGAAGAAAGGAGCATGGAACGAAACAATTGACATCATACCTGAGTAAATAAGAAAAAAGGTTGATAAGAAGAAAAGAAAAAGTGCAGTTTAAAAGACAATTAATAATATATATATATATATATATATATATAAATGAGTACCTCTTAACAGATTCTCTCAAGGCAAAGGTTGTTTCATCCAAGCGACGATATAAGGTCCCCAAGAAGAGAGAAGCAAGAGGAATCTCCAAGCCCCGAGATAATAAAGCTGCCAAACTAAACATACGGGCTGAAGGACCGTCTACGGGAGACCCAGGGAAGAGGAAGCGGGACAACCACATAATCAGATAAGTTGCCAGAGGAAAAGGACAAATCTCTTCACGGAAATAAAGAAGAGATTAATTTGTTGTAAACAGAACTATCCCACTGGTTAGTCTTGTAGTCACGGAAGAAGTAGCGGACCCAAGATAACCAGGAATTTTTCTGTCGACTAGAGGTCTTGAAGTTTGGAAGGAGTATATCGCCCTTGAATAGGGAGATGCATTGGGAAGATTGCTTGAAGGCTTCCATTAAGTATGCAACACAGTCGTTATTTGCCGTGGACATGCTAGAAGGGCCGCAAGAGGACGAAGCAACAATAGGAAGGCTACAAGATGTAACTCAGAATAAATATCTATATTTCAGATAAATGAGAATGAATGAAAGGAATAGATAAAAAAAAAAGAAACTTACTGATAAAAGGCATAGACATCCTCTAGAGTAGGGGTGAATTCTCCCCAGGCAGTGACAAATGTGCAAGTAGAGGAACACCATCGTGAGATCAATACAGTAAGGACATTATAGTCCTGTTGGATACGCAGGTCTCTACATAGCTGAACACAACGAAGGATGCCTGCACTCTTGAGTATGTCCACATAATCAGCATTCCTTAGAATCTCATCAGTCTAATCCTGCCATCCCTGAAGGCGACCAGATGAATCAGACAAAAAGGGAAGAGGGCTGAAAGGGTACTCCTGTTTCTCCATGCATATGCGGGGAATGCGATCGGCATGAGGAAAGTCGTCCCAACCTCCGCGGCACATAGAAACAAGCCTTCTTTCTCTGGCGCATGAAAAGCTTTATAGTCATAGCTCTTGACTTTCTCGCAGAAGATGTCAGAAGGACCAAAGAAGGGAGTTTTTCCTTAATCACTGACAAAAGGGGACGCCTGGGTGGTTTCTGGGTTTGCAGAACATTCAGTTGAAAGGATCTGCAAGCAAGAAAAGTTCAATATAAGGGTCTTCAAAAGCAAGGAAAGGGTGTCAAGACAATCATTTAAACTTAAAGTACTTACCATAGCAAAGAAGGAAGTCTGTGATTTAATCCTAAAAAACGCCTGGACAGAAGAAGAAACAGTGTCAGGAAAAGTTAGAAATCACGATTACGCAAGAAAAAATTCCGAAAAACTTCAGACAGCTAAAAATCATTCTTTGGAGCCCTTTTTGGAAAAATTCAGGTATGTATCATAGCTAAAGGTGATGACTTTCGTAGGTCTTGTCGTTAGTTTCGTTTTGATATATTATGGGCCCCGAAACTCCAAACGATTCAAAAGTTATGATCAAAATAGTGATCGTTCCTCCCAGACTTCATTTTTTCCATATAATTGATAATTTCTCCCCAAGGTTCGGCCCCCCTGGGTTCGGCCCACTACGGTTCGGTCCCCTAGGGTTTGCCCCCTAGGGTTCGGACACCTAGATTGGTCCTGTTACAGAAATTTTTTGTCCTTGGTGTTTTGTCCAAAAACGTCAATCTTTCTTTATGATCCGAGGAAAAAAACTAAAATATAATCAAGATAATGGGGCTCGAAAGACAAAAAAAAAATTAAAATTACCTAAAAGAAGAAGCAAGAAGAAAAACACGTACAAAAAAAATAAGTCATTCAAACGAAATAATAAAGGAAGAACGAAAAAAAAAGGGCCAAGGTACCTAGGGTTCGGAACCTCCAGGGTTCGGCTATTAGGGGGTGACAACCACTACTAAAAAAATGGTCATTTGTGATGGCCAAAATCCATCACAAAAACTAGAAAAACCATCACAAAAGGTTTACGTGATGGCTTTAAGCATCACGATGGCCATCTTGTATACGCCCATCATGAAAGGTTTTACGTGATGGTTTTGACAATCACTGAAACATTCAATCCTTTTGTGATGGCTAAACCTGTCATATTAGTATAATAGTTATTTGTGATAGTCGAAGCAATCACATCCTTTTGTGATGGTCACGACCATCACAAAATTGACAAGGTTTTTATGATGGCCAAAACAATCACCAGATGTTAAGGCATTTGTGATGACTAAAGCAATCATACACATAAGTTGTGATGGCTAAAGTAATCACAATTGTTCTTATTTTTGTAACTCATTTATACTTTTTGGTGATAGTAAAGCCATCACAAAATTCTTATATTAAAATATATTTAATTGTCAATTTTATATTTCAAATTTGTAATTGACATAAATTTTAATAAATTTAAAATGTAAAATCATACAAAATTATTAAAATGAAAAAACTTAATCCATTTAATTAAAAATAAATTCATAACCAACTACTTATATAGGTAGCTACATGTCATAGGTTCATCAAATAATTAACTAACCCAACATCTATCAAAGAACTCCTAAACTAATAAATTGATAATCAAAGGAAATCTAGATCATTCTAAATTCTACATAGAGACCTCGTTAGAGTCGTCATCATCTGCGTCGTCATTCTCAACATGTGTGGCTGAGTTATTCGTTGCAATATCAGTTGATGCATTTGATGAAGCAAACAAATCATCTAAGTCGGATCAAGTGCAAGTGTTTTTGCCATATTCGTTGCGTATTGATGAAGATAACTCAAGTAGCTTTCCATTTTCTTTAATTTAATAGAGTTGTCATCTACAACCAAAGATGGACAATAAGAAAATCAATCAAGAAAAACTTAATCAAACAATAACAAAATTGAGATAAACATCACACAATGAGTTCCAATATGTAGATATAAAGAACTGGATGAAGTAAAGGGAAGAGTATTACTGACATGGATGAAGTGGAATAACAGGAGAACTACTAAGAATAAAATCCCGGTTGACACGGATGATGGTGCTCGAAGGAATAAAGTAGATTTGATGATACTTGTGATTTCATTATGAAATATGAAAATGAAACTAATCATTAAAAACTTTTGCAGACCAGACTCACTTGTCCATGTTTGCAACAGCCTTCTGTCGAACTTCGTGTATTCTTTCTTTATCATTTACTAGTACCACAATACTCTGAGACTTCTTCCTTACATTGCTTCCCTGATCCCTCGCACTAGAATCAATCTATTGAAAATCGGACAATGTCTGACCAGAGAAAAATATATTAGTAACTACCACAAGAATTAAAACAAACTTCAAGATCTAAATTCACAGCAAAGGTTGTAATGAAAATTGCAGCTTTAAGGAACAAAAAGTTACTGATATCTGGTATGCATGTTCCCTGATCTCATCTATCACACGCTCTGACCCATTGGCAACCAAGTATTCCAAAACAGTCAAAGCCTCGAGCAGAACAACAAAAATTAGATAGCTTAATCGAAACACAAAAGGAAAGCATGACAGTTGAGACTTCAAGAAAAGATATTAGGCATGGCTCAACCTAAATCAAAGGATAAACATTTTGATATTAGGCATGGCTCAACCTGAATAAAAGAGTTTTAAAGTATCAATTTACAAAGCCATACACATCATGTATGATGGATCCAATGATTTTTTGTAATGGACTGAGCATTCCCACCAAACTTGCAGCTACCAAACACAATCTAAAACATACAAAAAGTACACAGTGAGCAGCTTGATAGCCAGCTTTGAAGTATGAATGTCACATTCAGATTACAAAGCAGGATAAATAAATTGAAGGAGTCATAAGCAGACATACCAACATGGCAAAAGAAATTTGGTTAAATGAGGTATTTCCAGAATAATAAGTAACCGAGGCATATAAAGTAAAATTAACAATTCCCATCAATACTTAAAAATATATATCAGGTAAAAGGTTATTTATTTATTTCTGGACTTTACGTACAATATAAATGTGCCCAAAACTCTTAACAAATAGTCGTATAGAAAGGAAATTAAAAGATGAAACAAACACCAAAATCTTGAATATACTTGCTATGTTACTTTGTTCAAGTATGTATTCTTAATGAGATAAGGGAACTAGAAACAATACCAAGGTTTTTTCTGTGTAAGAATAATTTCAACTTAAAAGCTAATCAATGACACTACCGTCAGTATTGAATATTTCTGAAGTTTTCAGAACAGAGCCTAAGTTTCAGTAATCATTCAAACAATGCAAGCGATGTTATTACGAGAATATAAGTGACATCTTTCTAACCACTAACCCAAGCATCGGGAAAAAAAAAGATATTCAATTATACAAATTCTCTAGGAGAAAAGGCTATCTTGTGCTTATTTAACTTGGACCTCAACTGTTGCTCCAGCACGAGTAGCCAATGAAAGATGAGGTGGAAATAATTCACCTTCAAAAAGTGGTGTGGTGGGTCAACGAGTTCTATGCAAGTTTAAGGTCATTATTCAATAATTCTACAAAATATACAAATTGCTCCTGATGATTGTAATTGGTAGAGGGAGGAATTGAAAGACCAACTATAATAATAGTTCAAATTATCAGATCAGATTATAATATACCCAAAAATTATCAGAACAGATTATAATATACTCAAAATCCCTTCCCCCTCTCAAATGTTTTTCAAAAGAATATGTCCTAAATCAAGCTAAGCTAGTGGATTATCAACTACCAAATGGATAAAAATACTACAAAATTTTCCAGTCCAACCAACCATCCTGGATTTTGTTCAAAAATAATACAAATGAATTTGAATACCTACAAAATCCTATAATAACCTGAATTACTAACACAAATTCAACATATTCAAAAACAATTAAAACATATAAGTAGCAAAATAAATGGTAAACCCCTCTGTTAGGTGCCTGACAAAAAGCTTATAAAGGAAGATTAATGAACTTACTAAGTTAGTAAGTTCATAACCTTCAATTGGGTAATAGTATAATTTCAAAGTGATCATAATTAGATTTTATGACATCCAGATTTATAAACTAAAATCCCCAATATTAAATCAAACACTTCACAGCCACCAAACAAACAAGCAAATCAATATAAGTTATAAAAAAACCCCAAATTGAGAAAATCACTAACCTTCATCTCCGAAGAGATATAGAAAAACTGAGACAGAGACGACAAACGCAACAGAGAGAATCATAACTAGAGTGCACAGACCTTGTCCCAATTCGACTGAAATCGCGCGAAACCCTATTTCAAAATCGCAGCAGTGTTTTGACGATTTGACATAGGAATCGCAGAAAGGTTTTGACAGTGATCAACTCGAAATCACAGCAGGGTTTGACAGATTTCGGACGATTTGACAGGACGATTTCAATAATTGCGAAACCCAAATTGAAATCGCAGCAAGTTTTGTCGATTTTACACAGAAATCGCTCGAAATCTAGAGGACTCGCTCCAAATCGAAATCTAGAGGCCTCGCTCCAAATCAAACAGAGGATGACGTCGAAATCGCAGGAAATAAGCTCGAAATCGCAGGAAATCGCTGGTGTAGTACTTGACAGAGGAGTCGCAGGAAATCGCTAGTGTAGTAGTTGAATTTTAAGGGGGGAAATACTTCTTTAAACTATAAAAGGATATTGATATAGAAATACATTGCAAAAATTTAGAAAGATTATAAAATGAGTTTCAGTTTTATTCGGACTAGATTAAGTCATAAGTACATGAAATTAAAAATTAAAAAAAATATAATTAGCTTAAATTTTTGTTTGTTTAATTTTCTTTTAATTTAATTTAATTAGCTTAGATTTCTGTTAGTTTAATTTTCTTTTGATATACTATTTGTTCTACAAAAAGAGTAACATTTAAATATTTTTTAATAAATTTGTGAACTATTAATTAATTGATCCACTAGTAATTAACTACAAAATTTTTATTCAAAAAAGTAAAATAAATTAAAATAATATTAAAATTTTATATCATTTTTTAGTTTAAGCTGCAAATTAAGTCTTTTCTTTTATTATTTTAATTTTAATTGTTTAATTCACTAATTATTTAATGACAAGCCTCATATGGATTTGTTTTTAAGTTTTTAATTACTTTATTTATTTAATTCGCTATTTTTTCCAAATGTGTTAGTGTCAAAATTCATTTTGTTTTGTTTCAGAGAGGATAAGATAAGTTCGTATTTACTAACTAATAACTTCAAACTTTGAATCAAATATCGGAATCGACATAATAACAATTACTTCTAATTAAGAGGGTCCTCTAAATAGTACTATATTTGATATTAAGACTTTTTGGGGACAAAAGATATATTACTTATGTTAGAGAATTTTACTCATAATGATATTAAATATAGTGGGTGCGGTTAATAGTAATGTGGAATAAAACTTATTCAGGCGCGACAAAGAAGAATATAAGTGATTGCATTAAGTTTTAATATTTTTCTTTAGATAAAATATTGTGTGATGGTTCAAACACAACCAAGAAAAAAATTGAAAAATTAAGACCTCCTTCGATAAATGGCAAAAAATAAAAAATTAAAGCGTTCGTTGAATTTTTTTATCAATTGTACCCGCCTCCCTTCAAAAAATAAAAAATAATTTACGCGAAAAAATAAGTGATTGTAATGGTTGTTCAAATATTATATAGTGATGACACAACTAGATATCATTAAGAGCCATCATATATATTATTATTTTGTGACGACTTGTAAATTCCATCACCTAATATATTTGTTGATCATATATGCTTGTTTTTTAGTGATTGTCTTGACCATCACAAATAGTTTATAGTGATGGCAAAAGTAGCCATTACTAGAAGCCGTCATCTATATTATTATTTTGTGATTGTTGAAAAAGTCCATCATATAATACCATTTTTTGATATTGCTTTAAATGTCGTCATAAAGGTCCATCACATGTGATTTTCTTTTCGTGATGGTTTTGACCGTCACCAAATATTTTCTGAACTTTTTTCTTTGTGATGGCTTAAATGCAATCACGTTAAGGAGAAATATATAGGTGATGGCTGCATGTCATCACAAAAATTAAAAATTATTTTAGGACAATATTTGGTGATTGAAATAGCCGTCACATATATATATCCACGATGAAAAAATTAACCATCACTAGAGTCATTATATATATACTATTTTTTGTGATGAATCAAATAATTCATCACGAAATATTATCTATTGTGATTGTTTTTGAAAATCATCACCAGAATCCGTCACGTATGCTTGATTTTCTAGTAGTGAACTAGTGATCTATAATATTCTCTAAAAGTGCTTCGACAAGTACCGACAATGTAGGCTTAGGCCGAGCAATCCTCCTTGCCTTGGTCAACGCTCTGCAAGAAAGAAAC